>JAEAOA010000862.1:0-50719 GCA_016746295.1 Potamilus streckersoni | reverse complement strand
GGGTTTAATGATATACCACTTGAAATTATGCCAGAACTAGTCATTAACAAGGGTAGATATGATATTACTCGAAGTATTTTGTTATAATATTTGTAGCATTTTTTTACGCACCAAAGTTTTTTGTGATAATATTTGTAGTATTGTATTAGTGCGTCAACATCCTGTCCTGGAATATCTTTTGAAATATGATTGAAATCAACTATACTTTTTTTCATTATAATATTTGTTCACATAATCTCAGGCTTGATTAAGTAACTAGTTGAAGTGTTTCAGCCACAAATTCCAGACAATACCAATATGACGCAGCAGTTAATTTTTGTCATCTGCTATTAGCATAAAAGTTTCTTCAACATCTTTGTTTAACACAATAGACACGGTTCCAGAGAAATTATCAGTCGAGTGACGCCATGGAAATAAGGTAAATATATTAAACTTTACACTGCTAAACACGGACAATCTATACACACCAGTGACCTTTGCAGTATGTTTGAGTGTTATTTTGCGGCGACCAAGTAGACATTCCAGAAGCAACGGTATAGACAATATTTTTAATCTGCTTGTGAGGAATTTTAATCATACTCGTTTTCTCAACAATACTAGGAATTCCACTAATAATATCGTTGAGTTTTGTGTTAATATTATCGAGTGTAATATCAACAGATGGCGGACTTCCAAAAAATTCGTTATTGGTTTTGTTTATGTTTCTGCGAAAATTTAAAAACGTGGTGATGTGATTAGTAAAATCAGTTTTGAACTTGGTGATTTCATTGTTGATATCATCAACATATTTCTTTGTTACAGCATCAAAATCAGATTCTGGTGTTCTAAGATTATTGATGCCATTATTGTTCATGTTGAGAAATGCACGCATTATACCGCCATGCACTGACACGTACTTTGATTCCTAATCATCAACATATTTCTTAGTAGCAGCGTCATTATCCTCAGTTGGGTTTTCAAGGTATGTGATCTTGT
This sequence comes from Potamilus streckersoni, assembly GCA_016746295.1. Taxonomy (NCBI): domain Eukaryota; kingdom Metazoa; phylum Mollusca; class Bivalvia; order Unionida; family Unionidae; genus Potamilus; species Potamilus streckersoni. The sequence continues at coordinate 49,744 of JAEAOA010000862.1, read as the reverse complement.
TCTGGTTCATAACAATGTTCCCCGTAAATAAATCACCTGCTTTTCTAACATAATCGTTAACTGACCTACCCGAATCTTCTATCTTACCTTGATTATTAAAAGTAACAATATTATTAGCAACTGCAGTAGGATTTCGTACAAGTACATCTGACAGTTGTACATTACTCGTCTTTAATCGTCCTTGTTTGTCCTGGAAAACTACAACTTCATTTGGATCTACACTTGCAACGTTTAACAAATTGTTGATTTCATTTTTGAGCTTATCAAGAGTCGCATACTTGGATAAGTCACCCTGATAACCTTCTGTTAATAAATCTACTGCTAATGTTCCAAATTTTGTATAGTAGCTCATTATACATACCGTTCTACACAAAATTGTTGGTTTAATATAACATAAAATAATACGATGGCGAAGATAATAAACTTTGACACCGAGCGATTGGTGAAGCATAAACATAACAATGAACTTCCAGACTGTCATTATCTTATTGTTGGGAGAACTGGATCTGGTAAAACAAATTTGTTATTAAATCTTTTACTCAATAATAACTTTAACTATGATAAGGTGTATATTTACACCATCAACCCCCAACAAGACAAATACGAGTTACTAAGTGAGTACAATGATAAACTTCGTGAAGAATTTGGCGTTGGTGATGATATATTTTTGTTAAAACAACCAGAAGAACTCGTTCCAGTGAATGAACTCAATTCGTCAGAGCATAAGATAATCGTCTTTGATGATATTCCGCTAAACAACGAGGAGATGAATAAGATTAGATCATATTTTTCACTATCACGTACTAAAAGATGTAATTCTGTTTATCTTGCCCAAGGTTTTTATAATGTTGATAGGTTTATTAGGCGAAATACGGGTTGTTTCATATTATTTCCCGGACTAGATAATGTGGATGTGAGAAATATTGCAAACGAACAATGTGGTGATGTTATAGTTTCTTTTTATTTGACAAGCTAGTGCGTGATCCAACCAAGATGTTTCGTTGTTGCCTTGAGACGTTTCTATGATATAATTTTGTAAAGCGTATAAAAATAATGGACAAACATCAACAGAAAATCGAATTACTAAAAAAGTTTCTCGAAACTCGAGCGGCTTTTAAGAAAAAGGTGGAAGAAGCTCGACGTGGACAAGTTCAAGCAGAAGAAGAAAGAACCAAATTTTTCAAACCTGTTACTGAGGCGATGCTTGGCGAGCAGCCAGAAATACAAACATCATCTCCAGAAGAACTAGCAAAAATGAAAGAAAAGGGTTTGTTTGGTTTACTTGGAGAAAGATCAAAAGAAGAAACTGTAAAAATTGTAAACGAACTTGTAAGAAACATTGCTGATCCTGCTGCACGACAAGCTGAGTTTGACAGGCTAATGAACAATCCTCTTGAACTTCAACACGCAATAACAAGATTGACGGATAATCCAGATGAGATAAGAAGTATGATGGAAAAATTATTAGAACAAACTGAAGAATTAACTGAGAAACAAAAAATATTACAAAAAAGTGTGATAAAAATGGTACCTTTTGGAGAATCTATAAAAATTTACAGAAGACAAGCTAGGTTTAAAATAGAATATGATGAGTATGAAGAGTTTATGAAAAATAATAATATCATTGATATTAACAAACTTCGAACTTGGTCAGACGAAAACTATAACGATTTGATAGAAAAATTAGAAAGAATTAAAGATAGTTGGTGAAAATGATGATGATGAAATTAAAGATGAAAAAGATGAAAGAGATATTTTAGTATTAGCTGATCGTATTAGAGATGGAATTATAGCTGAAATTTTACTAAAAACATCAAAACGATATCGAAATAAACCAGAAGATTATAATAAAGGTTGGGATTTTAAAAGACTACTCAAACAATATGAAAAAAAACGAGATAAAAAATTACCAGAGGAAAAGAATGGATCTGGAGTTAAAGTTTTTACATCAAACGCAGACATAGTCGATCGGCTAATGCTGTTGATATCTTTTAAAGAAGCTGGTAATGAAAGTGTAGAGATTGATAACGAAATTATTGATATACTTGATCATCTAAGATCGAGTGGATTACTAACATCATCCGAGTACGAAATTTTACACCGCGATCTTATCTAAAATATTAGTATAATGCAAACAACATTATTGCTTGATTAATCACAAATAATAGGAAACAGCGCGAATTTTACAGTAAATTACAACCCACCAATAGAACTAGATCCTGCAAAACAGTATGAGATTGGATTAATTTCTTGTACTTGTTGGAACGCCATGCCGAATATTAAAAATGGGGTTAATGATGAAATTTTAATCGTTAATGTTAAACAATCTCCAACATCACAAAAAGAGTTTATTGATATACAATACAAACTACAAATTCCACAAGGAGCTTATAACATTACTGATCTAAACAGAACAATAAAAGAGCTTCTAACCAAAGCTGGTGGGAATGCTGATAATTTCGAATTAGCGGCGAATTATAACACCTTACGAGCTAGGATAACAGTGAAAAGAAATATGAAAGTCCTCTTTGAAGAAAGAAGTTTTGGAAAGATGTTAGGTTTTACTAGAGTTTTATACTATACCACCGGTGAAGATAAATCTTTGACATTTGATGGAGAACTACCAGTAGATATCACAGAAGTAAATACAATACTCATCAATTGCTCGATCGCATCTGGATCTTATACGTCAAAAGGCAACCGCGGGCAAACGATCTACAGTTTCTCACCAGAAGTCCCACCAGGTTCTCTCATGCAAATCAATTCGCGACAGATTATCTACTATCCAATAACACCTGAGAATCAAATTACAAGCATTACAATGCAACTCACAGACCAATCTGGACGACAAATAGACGTGAACAACGAGATAGTCACGTATTACTTACACCTACGCACTGCCTAGGCATGTGATTTTGTGTACATAATTTTATAAAATGAGACGAAGAAACGTTTATCGAAGAAAAATCGTAGGTGGATTTTTTGGAAATATATTTACAACAATTGCAGAGAATATTCCAGGAATCGCGCGTAAAGTAGCGCCCATTGCACTTGACGCCGGTAAAGCTTTCGCTACATGGGCGGCATCTTCAGCAGGCACTGCAGTAGGGCAAAAGATTGCTGATAAGATTAAAGGACCTTCCCCATCAGAAATAAAACGAGTAATATCAGATATTGCGCCAACAGAAGAAACAAAACGAGCTAAGATAGCTACAACAAAAAAATTATTGTCGCCGAGTGGTGAAGAAAGAGTACGTAAACTTGAAAAGAAAACAAAACCGATGACCCCTGCTGCCTTTTAATTTTGTGTAACGATTATAAAATAAATGTCAGCTAAAAACTATCTCGATCTTGCAGAAGAAATTGATACTGACGATGCTGTAACAGAATTAGAGTATGTCGAGTATTTGGATGAAAACTCGAACGAACCGAATAAAACCGGAGTTAGAACTTTTAACACAAGAGACGAGGACGTGTTTCTACTACCCCATAAGGCAATGTTAGAAGTGCGTGGCCGAATATTAACTGCAGCAGGTGGTGATATTGCAGCTGGAACAGAAATCGCTCTCGTCAATAATGGTTGGAGCTTGTTTAAGAGTGCACGATACCAACTGGCCAATCAAACCGTAGAAGATATTTCGATGCACTTACCCATAGCGAGTACAATACTAAACATCGTTTCGTTTAGCGATTCCAGATCAGTTGCTACAAATATGGTGTGGTTTAAAGACATCTCGTTAGGAACAACTACCTCTGGCGAGTTTATTTCAAGTGGTGTTATTACACACGGAGCTGATGCCGCTGCAGATGCTATAATTGTAAGAAATTTTCTTATTGCTAATGCTAACAATTTTGGTATAGCCGCACCAGGTGCAGCTGCTGATGCAAACGCCACAAGAGTTTCACTTATTGCCGCTTGTCATAATCTTGGTATAACTCCACCAGCTGCAGCCGCAGATGGTGTTGCGATGTTAAATTTAATAAACGGTGTTATTAGTGCACGTAACATAAGATATAACGAGGGATTTACCAAACGAAAAGCATTTGCCGCAGAATCTCGCCAAATAACGATGATGCTACCGTTAAGCACAATCTTTGGATTTTGTCGTGATTATAATAAAGTCTTTCGAGGAATAAAACATACCCTAATATTAGATCGAGCTGATCAAAACGATTGCATAATGCGTGCTGTTGGAGTGGCTGAGGGACAGTTTTCTATTACAAGATTAGCACTGTGGATGCCTCTGGTTGTCCCTTCATTAGCTAAAATGATGGAGCTCGAACCTTTACTAGCCACCTTTACAAAAAAGATACACTTCCAACAGAACAGGATTTATCAAACAGCCATTCCCAACGCGACCGATTACACGTGGCGTGTAACGACCACGCCCAGCGAACAACTACCGCGACACTTGTTCGTCGTATTTCAACGATAAGCACGTCGTAACAATCAGGAAATAAACAACTCCGTATTCGATAACCCAGACGTTAGACGAATATTTGTGAGAGTAAATTCCAAACAGTATCCCGAACGTGCAATCGAATGTAATTTTGCCGTAGACGCCACCAGAAACATCTCTCGGCCGTACATGTATCTTATGGAAGCAATGCAAAAATATCAGAACGCGGACAGTGGATCTCAAATATCAATAGAAGAGTTTCGATCGCTCTATCCCATCTTTTACTTTGACGTATCAAAACATTTGGAGCGTGTTGTGGGATCGACTGCAGATATTGAGGTCACGTGGACACTGGGCGCTGTGCCAGGTGAACAGTATAACGTATACGCGCTATTGGTTAGTGATCGATTTCTGACCATCGATTCAATCAAAGGAAGAATGACAGTACAAGTTTAATCTAACAACTTGGATATAACATTATGAAAACCAAATACACAACTCGAGATATATACCTAACATCTGGTCACGTTGAAAAATTATCAGCAGCTGTTGCTAAACGCAGCTCTGTTTCTTTGATGATCTCTCCGGAAACTTCAAATAAAATTGCAGTAAAAGTCATGCTAACGCAACAACAAATCAATAAACTCGATCGCAACAAAACTTTTATGCTGAAATTATCTGTTTCTCAGGTAACTGCAATGTCAAAAGAAGGTGGATTTTTTGGACCAGCGTTATCAGTAATAGCTAGCAAAGTTTTACCAGTACTTGGTACACTTGGACTTGCGGCTGCGTCAGGAGCAGTCTCTGGCGCAACGAAGAAAGCAGTCGAAGGTCGTGGTATCAAACAAATTTATCGTTAATTTTATGTAACAGTATAAAATAAAATGCCAACGAAAAAGTCGCCGAAAAAAACAAAATCATCGAAAAAAAAAGAAAACAACAAAACGCGAACAAACAAAACAAGGAGGAATTATTCCTTTCGCTCCACTTTTAGCGGGACTAGCGGGAAGTCTGCTGCCAAACTTACTAGGAATCGGACGCGGATTAACTCTACCAGGGAACAGACGTTATTGAGCAATTTTGACATCATTGAAAAATTGAAGGACGTTGTTGGATTTCGAGGAGTATTTTCCAAGGATGAACTCGATGACGTACCAACAGGCGGTTCTTGTGTTGTAAATATTGAAAACTTCAATGATAGCTCTGGCACCCACTGGGTTGCTGTCCACGATAACAATTATTTTGATTCGTTCGGACTTCCTCCAAGCGATCTCATAAAAAAAATATATTTTTAAAAAATTTGATAAAATAAATTATTCGTCTAATCAACTACAGCCGATTGGAACATCAGCTTGTGGTTATTATTGTATCATGTTTGTCAGACAAATGCACCAGAGTAAAAGCTCTAGAAGTAAAAACTTTTTAAAGTTTATTTTACAATTTGATGAGCATCCTTCTCATGCGAATGATAAGATTGCAATCAATTTTATCTAAACTCCTTGATATAATAATGTCAACATACTGTCTCAAATGCAAAACTAAAACAGAAAACAAGGATGAGATGACGGAAAAAAAGAAAAATAATAGAACGATGTTAAAAAGTATTTGTGCAATCCGTGGTAGAAAGAAAAGTATGTTTTTGAAAAAACAAGTAGGATCTAGCGTTGATAGAGTTATCTTGATCGACGATTAATCTTATGAAACAAAATAAAATAAAATGAAATGCAATTGTGATTGTGACAAAGATCTTTGCATAGAACAAGATAAAATCATTACGTACTGTCAACGTTGTAACAACAGAGAAATAATAGGGTTAGGTATAGATATACATAAACTAATTGGTAAATTACCAAAACCAAAAGGCGGTTGGACCTTGCCAGGTCATCGTTATACAGGTCCTTACAATCCGCTAGATCAACAACTAGATGAAAACGATAATCCATTGCCGGGACAAGAGCCTTATAATCAAGTGGATGCAATAGCGATGCGTCATGATATCTGTTATCGTGATCATGAAAACTCAAAAGCAGATTGTGATAAAGTAATGTTAGACGAATTATATGATATGGAGCCAACAAATCTACGAGAACGTTTTGATAGAAGATTTGTTCAGGGAATGATAGGAGCAAAATATAAACTAGTTACTTAATCAAGCCTGAGATTATGTGAACAAATATTATAATGAAAAAAGTATAGTTGATTTCAATCATATTTCAAAAGATATTCCAGGACAGGATGTTGACGCACTAATACAATACTACAAATATTATCACAAAAAACTTTGGTGCGTAAAAAAATGCTACAAATATTATAACAAAATACTTCGAGTAATATCATATCTACCCTTGTTAATGACTAGTTCTGGCATAATTTCAAGTGGTATATCATTAAACCCGTTTTTGTTAATCATATCCGGTGTTGGTGTTTCTCTTACAGCAGCTTGTAAAAAAGTTGAACCTAAAATTTCGATAAAAAAGCACGGCTGCTTAACATCAATTATAACTTACAAAAAACTACTTGATCAAATAAGATCTTACCTACGAGGAGTAAAATATAGTATGGACGATTTAATACGTGAATTTCGTATTATTGACAACATGTTAACAGATATTCTACCCATAAGGATCAGCAAATATGAGAAAGATTATCAAAAGAAGTATGATATAACATAAAATTAAGATATAATACCACTTACCTTACGGGAATTCTAATGCTTAATTTAGTCCACAATCGCCACGCTCTGCTAAATCGTAATGATTTGGAAGATTGAGTCTGACATATCATTTTGCTTTTTCTGGAAGATCACGTAATTAAATTTTACCTGTTACCTAGGTATTTTGCAACAGGTGTTCTATTGTATTTGTTTGGAGGTCTAGAGGGGTGGGGAGAGAGGTTGTTGAGCTCGGATTCTTAGCGCAATTATTGATTGCAACAGGTGTTCTATTACGTTACCTAGGTATTTTGTATTTGTTTGGAGGTCTGGAGGGGTGGGGAGAAGGGTTGTGGGGCTCGGATTCTTACTTTCTTCTACTACTTCGTTGTCTTCACTCTTTCCTATTACTTATTTTAAGAGCAAATGCTCTTAACAGAGCCCCCTCATCTGCTTGATATTTTACTTCGTCAAAATTAATAGTTTGATTCTGGCTATAACAATGATAGCAAAATGAAGTTGTAGTTATCATGCGCTGTGTTGACTAGGAACTAGAGACCAATCATTGTCATTGCTCGCCCTGCCATAGTTGGTTAATTAAGCAATTTAATATTATTCCGTTTGCAATCACCTACACCACCCACGTGCTAGCTCCATTACTTGCACATAAATTCACCCTTCACGTCTTCCATCATTCCATGCTGATCAATTACATATTTCATAATATCTCATCATATCATATAATAAAGCGCTTTGGTAAAATCAATAATTCATTAGTTATGCCTGAGGTAATCCTTTGTAAAAAAAAAAAAATATTCTCAGCTGTACTCTTATTTTATACTAAATCCTGCCTGTGCTTCTATTAAAGCAGAATAATACTAATAATAATAATGTTCATTTGCATATATATATATATATATATATATATATATATATATATATATATATATATATATATATATATATATATATATATATAGATGCAATAAACTGACGACGAACAGTACGAAACTAGTGACTAACTAGCCTAAGCGCTTTCGACTCTTAATGAGTCTTTTTCAAAGGCAAATACAAAACATAGTTACGACAAACAAATAAACACAAAAACGTTGTGTTTGCAAACCTCTACATTTCTATCTTCACATGTGCTAAAACTATAAATACAACCAGCTTGTATAGACTAGTTGCGGAAACTGAAAACGTTGTATAATTCCCTAAAAGTCTACAAGCCAAAGCGACATCTATTTTTACTTTGTGTACATATGTAACGCAGATTATATCCCGGATATTTGATTCCATACCGGTTATTCTTATAGTAAAAATTGAAGGATAATAAGAAGATTTAGAAAATGTTAAATTCTACTAGTGCATAGTTTTCATTTTCTAGTCTTCTTGGTTTAGACCGCTTGGTTTCAATGTTCTAAGGCGGCGTATCCAGTATGATTCCTTTTCCTTCCTGGTTTCGGAACTCCAGCTGTGGTTGTTAGCAATAGCGATAAGTATTATATCACTGAAAGTGTGGCCAGGGGAGGAGAAGTGTTCTGCGACCGGGCTTCTGTACAGCTTTTTTGTCATCCAATCAGATCTATGAAGGTTTATCCTTATGTGTAGCTTTTCAGTTTCTCCCACGTACTGAAGGCCACAGATCTTACATGTGATGAGATAAATCACATTCTCTGTTTTGCACGTTTTGTTTGGACCATGTATGTTTAGTTTTTCTTTAGTCACTGTGCTAGTGAATGTCTTGGTCTCTATCATATGTTGACAGGTTATGCATCTTTTATTGCCACAGGGTCCAGATTGACTAGGTTGGTTTTGACTAGCGATTGTTGTTAGCTTGGCCCTGACTAGGATGTCCTTTAGGTTTTTTGGTCTCCGGTAAGCTACTACAGGTTTGTTCGGAAGTATTAGGTTTAGTATGTCTGACGATTGCACGGTTGGCCAGTGGTTTGCGATGATTTTACCTACTTTGGGATTGTCTGGGTAATAGGTCAGAATAAATGGTATCCTATCAACCTTTTCTTTCTGTCCATATCTGAGTAGGTCATCACGGTTTGTTTGTTTGGCCCTTTGGATTGCCTCCGCAATCAGGTCTTTGTCGTAGCCTCGGTAAATTAAATGTTTAGCCATGTGATGGCCTGTGTTGTGGCGATACTCCAACAGCCTTTTTTTTAAATCACAATAATACAATCAAAGAATATAGCTGTATTTGGATATATCTATAGATTCAAGTCACTATGTCCAATATTATTATTTTTGAGCACTTTGTAATTCCAGAAAAGAATACATTTTGAATTAAATAATTTCACCCAAATCAAAGTACTGCGAAAGTAACACTACAACTTGATTCTCCCAGATTTTGTACTTTTCCATTAAAGAAGATTATAAAACAAGAAACAATATAATGATGAGAGCCAAAAGTTAATTTATAAAACCAACTCTTAGCTGTAGTACAGGGAATGTTACCAAACGTATAATGAATAAGGTAAACACAAAGTATTAGACTTAGACCAAGATAAATGTTTACTTTGATCAATAATGATCATTAAACAAAAATCAGATTTTGAGAGAAACTATTAGCCATGTATTTGTTGCTTAAAAATGTTTTATTGTAAAAAAAAAACAAACAAAATAATCATTTTGTTTTGGTCAGGTAAACAATAATCTTGATTTTGGACAAGATCAGCTGCAAGAGAAAATTTTACATAACCCACAGCATATTATGGCGACCAAAAACTAAAACGAAATATGCATATAAACACACACATCGCTTTGTCGAATATATTCCTTGACAGCGTCTATATTATGACAAATAAAAAAATTGTTTTCACATAAGTGTACCCAACGCAACTGTTTTTGTAAGTGCGTGCGTGTGTGTATGTGTGTGTGTGTGTTTGTGTGTACACAATGTTACGTGTCTAGGTTCTTAAAAAAGTAACAAAAAACGAGTGAAGAAAACAAGTTCTGTAAAATTGAACAAATAATATATATCCCTAGAAAACCAAGGTAAACAAGGGAAAAAAAACTTACGGTTTTCAAATCAAATCCAAAATTAATTCAAGAATTAAAGGATGGAAGTCCTATTATTAAAAAGTGCTAAATGAATCTTAGTTCGAGTCTTGATAACATTGAAATTGGAGGGCGATGACGTCTGTCGCAACCTTAAAATTTCGATCAATGTCTTTATCCAAGAATTTCATAGAAGCACTTATATGTCTGGGGAAAAGATTCACTTGTATTCCTTAAATAGAATTTCAACTCAAACTGGTCACAACAAGACACCTTTAAGGTTCAATGGTTTAGAGCCCAAACTGGCTAATTCTAATCATAACATGACTTATAAGGCTAATTAAAACGCAGAACAGATGCCCAGATGGGTGTCAAGAGTTCATCTTTCCAGAAAGGACATAGGTTTGTTACATGATAATTATCACGCACTTCAGGTATGGCCTTGATTCCACTGAATGAATCTTACTCTTACAAAAAATATTTTAAAAAATTAAAAGAAAGCCGTTTACCTAAACCATTATTAGTTCGGAATCAAGGTCAGCATCTAGATACAGTGTGTCTATATTATAACAGTCAGATCAAAAAGGACGGAAATGAATTTCTATTAAAAATATCAATTCCATTATATTATAATATTATGTAATAAAATAACAAAATTTTAAAACTAACAAACAAATAATTAAAATACATAAACATAAAAACTATCACTCAAAACATCTATTTGTTAGCAATAGAATTGGCGTTATGACCCTATCCCACCATGCCCCTACCCCCCTCAGACTCTCTCTCTCTCTCTCTCTCTCTCTCTCTCTCTCTCTCTCTCTCTCTCTCTCTCTCTCTCTCTCTCTCATCCAAAAGTTCCAGGAAGTTGGCAACTAGTTCCCTGCTGAATATGTTACATCGACTTAGTGGTAAGCGTACCCAATAGGTCGAATCCTACCATCAGACCAGCCTAGTTCAGTTTTTATGGTGTGTCCTTGGGTAAAACATTTTACTTCAATTGCCTTGACACTAAATAACCTACTTGTATTACTGTGTCTTAAATGACCTACTTGTGTTTCTGTGTCTTAAAAAATCGTAATTGTGTTACTGTGTCTTAAAGCACCAAATCAAACGAAACTCATACTGGAGTTTCGTTTCAGAGTTTCTCTGGCTCTATACCTATGTATGATACTCTATAATTTTATGCTTAAGCGTGAACACATTTTTGCCTGCTTGATATACGTTGCTCAAAGTCTGTTTGCGTCATCTTGCTAGGATTGGCAGTGATACACAAGATAAATCACACACCTAAAGCTATGAATTTTAAAATACTATACCCGTTCAAAAGGGTAGCTTGTACATTTGAATAAATTTCATAACAAATAAACTGGCAATGCTAATATTCGTTAATTTAACTTAATTATAAGAAAGACTGAACGCAGAGTTGAGTTATAATAGATACGTCATCATAGATTTCTCAATATTGCTTCTCATTGTACATATACAATTTGCCAGGTACTCTCTCTCTCTCTCTCTCTCTCTCTCTCTCTCTCTCTCTCTCTCTCTGAAGAGATAAAGAAAAATTAACTATATCCATGCTTATGAATAGAAGGGTTCAATGTAAGTAATCTCAAGATATGCATTTATTTACTGCATGTGTTTCCTTAAAACATTTGCTGTTTGATTATACCCTATCACCGCATTTTACACTAATATACTACATTCATTTGAATTGTTCGTTGACCGATTGATTGTTTTAGAATGAAAGTCATCTGGGTTGATAAATGCGTAATTTATTAACAACGAACCAATACAGATTGGATTTATTTTTAAATGATTTCTCGTAAAGGTTTCTTTCCCATTGGGAAAAGTAAAGGCTTTATTAATGTGATAGTGTTGTCACGAAATCTTGCTTAGGCCGTGAGAATAAATATTTGTTTTAAGAATACGAATTCACAGGTCTATTATAAAAATAGGGATACGCAGGTCTGGTGTAAAAACGAGAACAAAACGAAAGCGTGTCATTGTATTTCAAATATGTAATGCATGTATCAAAATTGTTGAATTATACTTACAGTCTGTAGTAGCCGTCAATGGCCTTGTGTCATTAGGATGATACCACAAAAACGAATCTACAACAAACAAGTGAATGAAGAATAAAAATGTCGCTCGTTTTATTGTCATTGTTGTGTATTGAAACCACCCTGAAATGTTCGTGGAATGTGTCCTCCTTTGACTTCTTTAAATGTATATGATAACTTCACTGGCTGGACAGCCGGTTGACATCTAGTTTCTGTTACATGCTCATTCAGGAGATTTGTACTTATTTACGTTATGATCTTGCGGCCCTGGGGAACATAAGGTATGAATATGCAGAAATATTCAGACAAATCAAATCATTGTCTGAAAGATAGGATATAAAAGAAAAGAAGCACGTATCCTTACACAATTATTATGTTTCTATATTATCTTCGAACTTTTCTCTACTGTTGATACGAGAATCCGCTTGACCATGTCTACACTTTTTTCTAAAAGCATGTGTGACTGAGTGAACCTACTACGTGACAATCGAGTGCTAAGTCCAATATTCATGCTGTGTACATATGGCAACCGATAATGTCGCCGTGAACGGACATTCGTGTACTGCTATCTAGGGTAGCCAAAGTGACTGAATATAAAGATAACAATGATTTAACAATAGTGAAGGAGAGAAAAATACATAATGGATGAAAACTGCTTTTAATTCATCAAAATATTTTAATATATTTATAACCATTCTCTATTGCATGCATAGCTTTAAACAAAACCTGCATGGCGATGAAACAAAGTTGAAAATGCAACAATGTGGTATACAACTGGACCTTAATTGCTTACATTTATTATCTCCTATTTTGCCTCAGTATCTTCATCGCTCTCGCTGAATCTGTTAATGTATAATTTTCTCTATCATGAGTTATTGAATCTTGGTCAAAGGAATCAATAATATTGGACTGAATTTGCACATTCGGTGCATTTTAAAAGAACAAATGATAATTTGTTTTTGGATGAGTTAGGTGCAATGACAGAAAATAACGATACACATGAATTATGCTAATATGTAAATAAATAAATAAATAAATAAATAAATAAATAAATAAATAAATAAAATAAATAAATAAATAATGTTTATTTATTATATATTACAGTACTTACCAAGTCACAGAGATTAATTCTGAACAAATTTACAAAGACGAATCGATAGTATTTGGGGCGGGCAGGTGTACCTATGTGTGGTTTAGACGGTTTTACGGTGATTTTATAGAGACTGTTTCGGATTGATTTTCTTTAATTCGATCTGTAAAACTGCTATGGTACTGCATTATTATGATAAGATGGCATCAACGATAAAAGACAAATATCAATTTATGTATAAGATCATATTTATTCCACATAGATTTAAAACGTTAGCTGGGAATATTTATTTTATATACACTTTATCCAATATTTTATTTTGATGTTAGTAAACAGAGCGAGCAAGCGAGCTGTAGACAGCACTGTTGATATTGAAATCACTTGGACATTTGGGAACGCTCCAGCTGTACCCTTGTTATGTATATGCGTTAGTGACAGATCTGTTACACTTGACTTTGCAGGAGGTAAAATGTCAATACAAATTTAGAGTGACTAACTCGGAGTTTGAAGAACTTCAAGTTTAATCTGTAATTGTTTTATAATGACAAAATATATTGTAAAAGAAATACATTTAACTGATGGTCAACTTAAATAGTTAGGAGCTGCTGTTGCAAAACAGAGTCAGGTTTCATTGAGGGTCAACCCTAATGCTTTTTGGTACTTTAACAACCAAAAATCAAGTAAATACATACGATCGCAAATAATTTTTTGTTTTAAATTTAAGTGCTACACAGATAACAATGTGGTTTCTTCGGTCCGTCACTATCAGTAATAGCCAAAACATTACTACCTAAATTTTGCAAGTACTTGGTACATTAGGACTAGCAGCAGCGTCAGGATCAGTATCTGGCGCATCAGAAAAGGTAATTAAAGGTGATGGTATAAAGAAAAGTTTTGTATGAAGATCGATATCAAGTTTTGTCTAAAGATCAATATAATGCCTGAATAAAAAACGGTGCGAGAAAAAAATAACGACGAAAAAAAAAGACACGACAGCGACAAGGTGGATTTCTTCCAATAGCTCCAATACTAGCAGGATTTGCAGGAAGTCTATTACCAAGCCTGTTAAGTCAAGGGAGAGCAGGAGGGCGGTGATTAACAATGCCATCAACAAGGAGATAAAGTCGCCTGCATTAGGCAACTCTGATATACTTGATAAACTTTAAAAAGTTACATATTTCCACGGTGTTTATTCTGATGATGAGCTTACAGCGATTCCATCAAGGCAAGCAACATTGGTTTATTCTAATGATGAGCTTACAGCGATTCCATCAAGGCAAGCGACATTGGTTTATTCTAATGATGAGCTTACAGCGATTCCATCAAGGCAAGCGACATTGCGTGTAATGAATATACAAGATTTTAATGACGGATCTGGTTCACGTTGGGTAGCTGTTTTTCTAACAATTTTTTGGACTCGTTCGGAATTCCACCAAGTGACGCAGTAAAAAAATATGTGACTAAAAACAAAATAATAAATTATTCGTCTAATTAAATTTAGCCAGTTAGAACATCCACTTGTAGATATTATTGCATAATGTTCATTAAGCAGATGACTAAAATTCCACATTTTTAAGTTCATTTTGCTGTTTGATAAACAACCATCTATTGTTAATGATGATATTGCAATTAATTTTGTCTAAACTTACAAATATAACAATATCAACATATTGTCTTAAGAGTAAATATAAAACAGTAAATAGAGATGAAAATACAAAAGAAAGAAAAACAAGAATATAATGGAATAATGCTGAAACGTTTCTGCGCAATCTGCAGAAAAGGAAAAAGTATGTTTTTATCCAGCAACAAAGTTGTCCGCATTGACGTACTAAGAAGCCGACTGCACTGAGGTAATTTTAGTAGACGTCTTACACAATAATTATCTTTTTTGAAAAATGTTTTTAAAAAAATTCAATATTTCTTTCTTTTTGAGGGTCATATCACTGGGGTTTTTCAGTGCAATTTTATCATATTTTAGTATTTTCATTAAAAAAAAATTGTGATTTTTTTCCCGCTTATTGCTTGATATTGCTCGATCTTCCTTAATTTTGTATCAAAAAAAACTAAAAAATATAAAATTTATATTAAAAAATCCTAGGGGTTTGACCTCAAAAAAGCGAGAAATTTTACTAGAAAAAAAGAATCAGAATTCGACCAAAAGACAAGTAAATTTATTAAATATTTGTCAGTTATAAATATTTTATATAACAGAGAAATAATTGGAACTGGTATGTATGTATGTATGTATGTATGTATGTATGTATGTATGTATGTATGTATGTATGTATGTATGTATATATATATATATATATATATATATATATATATATATATATATATATATATATATATATATATATATATATATATATATTAATTGGCAAACTGACTAAACCAAAACGTTGCCAGGCCATAAATAACTTGTAAATGGAATCCTCTTTATAAGCAGCATGACGAAAATGATAATCCGTAGCGAGGACAAGAGCATTGCAATCAGGTTGACGCAATAGCAGTATGTCCTAATATCTTCTACAGAGATATTAATCTTTCTGGTGGCGAAACAAAAGACAGCTGCGACAAAGTCATGTTAGACGATTTTCATGAAATAAAACCCGAAAATATGCGAGAACGTATTGACCGAAGGCTGGTCCAGGATTTTATTGGAGCAAAAAAAAAACTTTGCCTCGGTAGAGACTTATACGGTGACCTAGTAGTAGACCTACACAGACCTAAAAGAAAGGTTCCGCGACGTAAAGTTATTGCAAATGCCGTTGGTGACATTTTGGCGATAGATTTAATTGATATGCAAAATCTAGCTAAATTTAATGATAATAAGAGATATCTTTTTAATGTTGTGATGTTTTTAGTAAATACGCGTTTATTATACCAGTTTCGGATATACCGGGGACCCTAATGACCGATGCGCTCAAACAGATAATAACAACTACAAAAAGAAAAGATAACAGAATATGGACTGATCATGCAACCGAGTTTTTTAATAAAATGTTCGAGCAGCTTTTGGAACAAAATAACATTAAAATAATTTAAAACAAAACGTTACTGGAAATGAGGGAAGAGGCGTTATTGTCGAGCAAATTAATCGCAAGCTAAACGAAAAAATTTATAAGTATCTGAGAACTAAAACTACAAATTAATATATTGACAATTAATTAAAACAATTGTAGACGAGAACAATGACACGAAACTCCGAACTCTTTAGATTGTCAGTGCTTAGCAGTGCAAAGTTTTAAATATTTACCAAATATCCATTCCGTCATCCAAATGATGACTCATCTGGAGTATTATCTGTAATAATAAACAAAAATTCTGAAGAAAAATGTATACATGAACCAGTTCATAAAACTTCAAAATTAGCCATTTTTATGTGGTGTTTGGAATTTGTAGCTGAACAACCAGCTCTTATTATGGATTAACCAAACCTGAGATTATATAAACTAATATTATAATGAAAAAAGCATAGTTGATTTCAGTCATATTTCAAAAGATATTTCAAGACAAGATGTGGACGCACTAATAAAATACTACAAATATTATCACAAAAAACTTTGGTGTGTAAAACAAATGTTACAAATACTACAACAAAATACTTCGAATAATATCATATATACCGTTGTTAATGACCAGCTCTGGTATAATTTCAAGTTGGGCATCATTAAACTCGTTTATGCTAACCATATCTGGTGTAGGTGTTTCTCTTACAACAGCGTGTAAAAAGATTCAACCTCGACTTTTAATCAAGCGAAATGCTTGCAAAACAGCTAATATAACTTACAAAAACTTACTTGATCAGATACGGTCTTATTTACGAGGTGTAAAATATGGTATGGATGATTTGATACGAGAGTTTCGCATTATTGACATTATGTTAACGGATATCCTACCCATGAGGGTCAGCAAGTATGAAAAAGATTATCAAAAAAGTATGAAACATTATCTAAACTTAAAGAATAATATACTTACCTGATCTAGCTCAGTGAAAGTGCAGCACGTTATTGAATTTAACATATCTCCGCATGACAAAGGCAGTTGCCTAAAGTTATAGAATTATATTTGCGCTAGGATCTGCCTTTCAATTTTATGTAATTCATTTGGGGTGGGATTTGAGGGGGGGTAATTTGTATTTGTTAGGAAATCGACAACTGGGTCTGGAATATGTCCAGACAGAGTTATCCTGATTGATGATTAATCTTCTGAAATATAATAAAATAAAATGAAATGCAACTGTGATTGTGACAAAGATAAATTCGTAACGCACTGTAAATCGTGCAATCACCGTCAGGTCATTGGCAACGGAATTGACATTTACAAAATTATTGGCAAATTAGCAAAACGACTCGTTCCGAGTCGTGGTTGGACATTGCCAGGTCACAAGTATACATGACCTTATAATCCTCTCGATAAACAACTGAGCGAAAACGACAATCCGCTGCCAGGACAAGAGTCTGAACGCAATAGCGATGAGTCATGATATTTGTCATCGTGATCACGAAAATCCGAAAGCAAATTGTGATAAAGTAATGTTAGACGAATTACTTGATATGGAACCTGTAAATCTACGAGAACATTTTTATAGAATATTTGTTCAGGGAATGATTGAACCAAAATACAAATTAGGAACTATACAAACCTAAAAAAACCAACATTTACGCGACGTAAAGATGTCACAAATGCCGTTGATGATATCTGGGCAATAGATTTAGTCGATGTGTCAAATCTTGCTAAGTTTAACGTTGGCGCAGATTGCGCTCTAAAGAAGTAATTGTTTAATTCCATAGACGTTTTCAGCAAGCACGCGTTTAGTGTACATGTTTCGGATAAGACAGGAACGTCCATCAGTGATGCGCTTATATAAATAATAACAACTGTAGAAGAAAAAAAAAACTAAATAAAATCTGGACTGATCATGGAGCAGAGTTTTTCAATAAAAAAATTCGAGCAACTTTTAGAACAAAATAACATTAAAAATATGTTACAGGGAGCGAGGGGTAAAGTGTTGTCGTTTAAAGATTTAATCGCACGCTAAACGAAAAAATACACAAATATTTGAAAAATATTTTATATCTGGGCTAGAAACCTCCTTTTGGTTTTGAGAAAATCGTTTAAGGTGGGAAATTTAGGGTCTCGAGAGGGGCTAATTTGTATTTGTTTGGAGGGTAGAGAGAGGGTGGAAAGAGGTCCCTGGGCTAAAAGCCTCCTTTCCCTTTACTATTTCCGCTCTTCTGTTATAAATAACCGTTGTTCACCTCATTATATTCACATGTTCTCGTCACAAGATGTGGGTTAACGTAGAATCGTCTATACTCCTATCGTCGATGCTGCTGAACACGGATTATCCCATGTATGTCAAATTGTAATGGGCTATCACCAAAACGGCTGGTACGCCGTTTGGAAACAAAGAAACTATGTGAAAAGACAAGGCAGTCTAAAGCGAGTCTTAATCTACGGCCCAGATGTCAGACGAAGTTTGAGGAGGAGAAGAAGATCTTTACGATGTACTCTATGTCAACTGAATGGTGTTAACAAAAAAGACAACAAAGACCGTATTCAGGGACACTTCATTGCTTCTAAAAGATATATATTCTCTCTTGCCTAAAATATTTTTAGTCGATATTTGGTGTGATAGCTTTATTATTATAAATCTATGTGTCATATGTCTATGTCCCTGAACCGCTCCGGTGACCTATTGGTTACAGCGTTCGCCTCGGATGCGAGAGGTGGTGCGTTCTATCCCCGGCTGAGACATACCAAAGACTTACAAAAAATGGTCCTAACAGTTGCCTCAGCGTTAAGAGGTTAATGTTAGGACTGGTAGGCCTGGTGTCAGGATAATGTGCGTGGGACATCATGCAATATGTCTGCGGCATGTTGTCCCAGTATTAGACATCACTATAAACTGCCATACTGAAGATATCGTAGCGATAAGACTGAAAAATTGTTAAAGCTACATCAAAAATCATAATCACATCACGTCTATGTCTCTATGTCTATTTATCTATTTGTCCTTAGAACAATGCCTATTCAGATCAGCCCCTGCCACACTGTTCTGCCCGATTGAGGTCAACTCCTTGCAACATTGTTGCCAGTATCCAGTACCGTGACGTCACCCCCGTTCATTCACCTTGTTGCTCTATTGTCCCACCTATGTTAAATCTCCCGCCCGCCCCCCCCCCCCGTTAATTTCCCCTTGTCGTCATAGGGCAAACTCAGTATTTTAACATAAAAATCCCATTGTCGCTTTATCATCACCACTCACTATTTATACGCTTTTAAGTTTCTTTTACGACTATATGTCGCAATGTACCTCATATGAAAGACCTACTGCACAATCTGTTTCGTAATACCCGTTTATGTTATTTAATCCATCAAATGGAAAATGACATAACTCTTCTAAGAAACCCACCTGACCTCACCAACCGAAGAAAATTGTCTAAAACTTATCAACAGGTTTTATTAATAGAAACGTGACAGCATCTATTTATATATCCTATCGTTGCAATCTGCAGGCATTAAAAATATCAACAACGTAAAACTGTTAATCTCCTGAAACAAGATATTGCATTGCATGGCAATGCCCCTGCTGATATAAGCATTTCTATAGTTCTAATGTTCACTTGATTTTGTAGCTTTAATAGTTTTAATGTGAAATGGTCATTGGTTTGTGTATCTTTTGGAACCATGAAGGTACAAGCTTCCAGATGAGTCGACATGTACCGTGAATACTTCGACCAAACAAAAATACTTTTTTTAAAACATCACATATTCTTTATGTCATGACAGCGAAGATTCGTTGTCTCTTTTGGAGTCTATCAAAATAAGTTTGGTGAATCTTACAACAGCTCTCTCTCTCTCTCTCTCTCTCTCTCTCTCTCTCTCTCTCTCTCTCTCTCTCTCTCTCTCTCTCACACACACACACACACACACACACACACACACACACAGAACAAGGGAATGCAACTCGAGATTGGCGAATATTTTTTGTTCAAGGGAGAAAACCGCGACACAGCTCACCGATAAATGCCATCTATTGAATTACGTAAAACAATGTTACGATAGAAGCAAGAGCGCCATCTGGGGACATTTTGAGTTCACCGACTTTTAAAATACATTGTCGTAAATACTCCGTCCGTTCAGTTCATGTTTCTCCACAGTGATTGAAAACATTATATTAATTTTTTTATACTAAATGGTTGAAACATTTTTTCGTAAAGTAAAGTTTATAATACTATTTTGGTATTGGCGTATGAATGTGAACGACAAACACACTCGATCGATTTACGGTAGTAGTTATATTACCTGTGAATAACAAACAAAGCACACAAAAAACTTCGTCACAGCCACGAATATCGAAAAACGAGAAAATCTTTTTTTACGTGTCATTTAAATGTACATGGGCTTAAGCATTCCTGCTACTTGAGTGTAAGGCTGTGAAGCCGAATATGAACGCAAGAGCCCATGTCTTTGAATTGGTAAGCTTTTCTCTCTCTCAATCTCTCTTTGCATATACCAATTTTTTCTTCTTCATGTCTCTAGATATCCGTGCAAATTTGGCACACAAATAAGTTGTTTTAGTTTTTGGCTTAAATATACACGTTTGTTTACTTCATAAAAATGTATAACAATTCTTTTTTTTTTAAAATTTGTTTTATTTATGAACGGTTTTTTAAAACAAGTCATTTCGTTGTTCTTTCTAAATCTTTGTTCAGCACGTGGCAGCTACCAACCATGATAACCCTGTATTAGTTTAAATAAAACCACACAATAAAAAACATAAAATTATTTTTATACCACTAAGGCTTTCTCTTTTAGTTTTCATTTTAAATAGCAATGCAGCTGCTGAATATTCATAAAATGTTGAATAGAGGGTCTTTTCACCGTGCAGTTCCATGCCTAATTTGTGATAGGCAATATTTAGGCATCAGACATTTGGGAGTTGGCTGTGGACATTGTAGGGGTGTGGCTTGGATTCTACCCCACTCCTACAACAGATATTTCATTTTAAAAGTATTTAAATAGAAAATATATGGTCACTTCACTACCAGATTTGTTTTATTTGTCAATTTTAGCCACCCCTACCACCTCAGATACATATGGTTAGTGACTTAATCACAGGCACTGATGCAAATTCCACTAGCCCTAATTCCAATATCCATTATGCCCAAAATCATTGCATTTCATCAGCACAAAGTCTTCTTAGGAAAATTAGACCTTTATTATGATAAACCTGATGGGAACATTCTAGTGTGGCTTTAGAGCAGGAAAGTCGACAAAAGACATGAATCATGATCTTTTCCCTCTGACAACTCAAAGAGAAGAGCAAGGTCAGCCACTCTACCCGATGATCATCAATCTCACCTATCCCTTTGACCTGGTCAGCAGGAAGAGCCTATTTGAACTTATTAGGAAGATCGGCTACCCCCCAAAACTCTGCAGCATGATAAAGTCCTTCCATGCCAATATGAAGAGAACAGTTCTATATGATGGATGCATCTCAAACCCCTTCCCCATCTTCTCCCTGCTTCAGCCCTATGCCTTTGACTCATCCACTGATGGCGTATATCTGCAAAGCAGGTCTGACTGGACACTGTTCAATCTGGCATGACTGCACTCAAAGACCAAAGTGAAATCAGTGTTCATCAGGGAGATACTCTTTGCTGATGATGTGATTTTTGTGACCCACACTGAGGATGCCTTCCAGAGACTGGGAGACCATTTCGCTGATGCATGCAAGTAGTTCAAGCTCACCATCATCCTGAAAAAGTGTGCAAGATGCCATCACTGCCCCTCCCCTTAAAATTTATAGTGTCACCCTAAAAGCAGTCAACAGATTTACTTACATGGGGTCAACCATTAGCAACACTCTTGCTCGATGTGGAGCTAGACAGAAGGCTTGGAAAGGCAAACACCATCATGGCCTGACTAATGAAGAGGCTGCGGGGAAAACAACATGCTGACAGAGCACATCAAGATCCAAGTCTACCAGGCCTGCATTCTCAGCACCTTCCTATATGGAAGTGAGACCTGGAGCACCTAGATGAGGCAATATTGCCATCTCAACTCCTTTCATATATGGTGCCTAAAATGCATGCTGAAAACCAGCTGGCAAGACCGCATCCCACACAGTGACATCCTGCATTCCCTACTGAGCAAACTCCACCTTCAATGGCTGGGACAAGTCTGACATATGGAGGAATGGAGGCTGCCAAGGGACATCCTATATGGACAGCTGGCCACAGGCACCAAAAGAGTCAGCTGCTCCTCACTCCATTTTAAGGATGTGTGCAAGAGGGACATGGAGGCATGCAACATTTCACCTGACAGTAGGAACATGCAGGCCAAGGACTGAGGCACCTTGAGACTGACGGACATAGCAGTTACTGATTAGAGGAGAAGCCAGCTGGCAGCAGAGAAATTTGAGAGAAAGAAGAGTGCAGCAGAATCCTCAGCAACTCAAACTTCACAGTATGTGTGCACTAACTACAATAGAGACTGTCACTCGTGCATCTGCCTGCACAGCCACAGCAGACGATGCCAAAACCTCAGAGACATGAAACTCCAAGGGCGCTACTTGCATGGTCTCCTGAGACTGTCACCAAAGATGATGGGTACATCACTTGGAATACATCAGAATTTTTTAGTATTGCCTATTATTGTAGTTTGTTCTATTACTTTATAATATATATTTATTTTTGTGTTAAACTACCTGAGTCTTCTAGGCCCTTGACCTCTACCCTCAAATATTTCATATAGCATTGTGAGAAATAGAAATCTAAATAGCTTCTTCATATGTCTATACTCTATTAGTATTTTACAAGATTTTAAAATAAATACATTAATCTTAAATACGAGTTGAATGTGGAAAGAACATTTGGAAAGTTAGAAATTTGATATGTATTTGAATTTGATTGGAACTACAACAGAGCTAAGAAAATCAGCTGAAAAGTGAGTAATTTGTTGTTCTTTTGCTGATGTCTTCACAGAAGCTTAATTTTTTTAACCGTTACTGTCATTATTGATTGTTCATCAAAATAAATGTTATTTTGAAGCATTATATGTTAAAACATAGAATGACTATCCAGTACTCTGCACTCCTCATGTTAAAACAGAATGACTATCTAGTATTCTGCACTCGTCATGTTAAACAGAATGACTATCCAGTACTCTGCACTCCTCATGTGGTCCACCATCTTTAAAATATTTGTTTCTTGTTTGCACATGGCAAGCGCTTGATATAAATCAAGCTATGTTTAAACTCTTTACTCCCATTTTAGATAATATTCTTGTAGATAATATCCTTATATCAGTTTGGTGCAAATGCATTTATCAAGAAATTGAGATGTAGGTTTATCCTTCTATTTCTAAAATTCATTAAAATTATACTTTACTAAATTCATGTTTTCAATATGTTTGTGATGGTTCAGTAAGCAATTGATCTTAGTTGTGATAGCTCAGTAATAAAGTAAATCTTAGTTGTGATACCTCAGTAAGCAGTAGATCTTAGTTCTGATAACTCAGTAAGCAGTAGATCTTAGTTCTGATACCTCAGTAAGCAGTAGATCCTAGTTCTGATAGCTCAGTAAGCAGTAGATCCTAGTTCTGATAACTCAATAAGCAGTAGAACCTGGTTCTGATAGCTCAGTAAGCAGTAGATCTTAGTTCTGATACCTCAGTAAGCAGTAGATCTTAGTTCTGATACCTCAGTAAACAGTAGATCTTAGTTCTGATACATCAGTAAGCAGTAGATCTTAGTTCTGATACCTCAGTAAGCAGTAGATCCTAGTTCTGATAGCTAAGTAAGCAGCAGATTGTCTGCCATCTGATATTTAGCTGATTTATAAAGTCTGTTGCATCATTACAAAACTAACTTTGTAATGCTTAGGGCTACTTTTTTGTAACTTTGTGATCTTACATATATCTGATGAATATTTGGATACCATCATGTCATTCAAAAGTTTAGGGAGAATGCCTCACTGTTCCCTGCTGTGGGTGGGTACTTCCATCCAACAACCATGCTGATGCATTTTCAGCATGTTTTGTGTACTTTGTGAAAAACATTCCTGCATCTTGATCTGCCAATTTACTTTGTAGAATATTGTCAAGTATAAGATCGTACATGCCATGCAGTTATACTGCCAAAAAACACTGCAACAGAAGCAGAATTAGTGAGATGATTCAACAACTGGGCTGTTAGTCTGTGGGAACAAGGAGAATGACATGTCAGCTTAATATGTTCTACAAAATCATCAACAGCCTTATAGACACGCCAGCCTCATAATTCCTCATCCCAGCATTTTCCATAACAAGATCAAACCATTATCTCAAATGTAGGCAGTATTGATGTCAAAAGTAGCTCATTGAATTTTATGAATCACAAAAGAATATTCCAGCTTTTAGTACTTGGAATAATATCCACTGTTTCCAAAGCTTTCATGATAAAGCACTTATTTTCCAAAGAATATAAATTATTCTTAAATAACAAATAACTCCAAATTGGCACAACAGAAAATATACCATGAACATTTGAGAACAACTTAACCCCAAAGTGCAACTTAGATCTCTGTCTTGTTAAAGTCAGAGTCCACTTTGGTAGCCAGACTGTTTAGACTGAGAGACATAAAATTATTGCTGCACTTATAAATAGTTTAGCTTTGTTCACTGCCTGTAAATATTTACAAAATTGGTGAGCAGATTTTTTTTCTTTCATTTACCTCCAGACAGTTTATTGTTTTAAGCTAACATAACTGATATATACATTATTTTTGCAAATCAAAGCCAGAATATTGTTTTCAAGCTATTGGGGACCAGACATGTTTTTTAAATACTGGGCCTGCCACCCAACCCCAACAAAATTTAAATGCTATGTCTCAGTGTAGTTGGAAACAAAATCATGATAATCTCAGATGTTTTATTGAAATTGTTCAACAGACATGTTTTACAAATTGAATATATTCAACAGAGACATGTTTTACAAATTGAATATATTCAACAGAGACATGTTTTACAAACTGAATATATTCAACAGACATGTTTTACAAATTGAATATATTCAGGAGATGTTTTACAAACTGAATATATTCAACAGAGACATGTTTTACAAAATGAATATATTGAACAAAGACATGTTTTACAAACTGAATATATTCAACAGAGACATAAATGAATATATTGAACAAAGACATGTTTTACAAACTGAATATATTCAACAGACATGTTTTACAAATTGAATATATTCAGGAGACATGTTTTACAAACTTAATATATTCAACAAAGACATGTTTTACAAAATGAATATATTGAACAAAGACATGTTTTACAAACTGAATATATTCAACAGAGACATGTTTTACAAAATGAATATATTGAACAAAGACATGTGTTACAAAATGAATATATTGAACAAAGACATGTTTTACAAACTGAATATATTCAACAGAGACATGTTTTACAAATTGAATATATTCAACAGAGACATGTTTTACAAATTGAATATATTCAACAGAGACATGTTTTACAAACTGAATATATTCAACAGACATGTTTTACAAATTGAATATATTCAGGAGATGTTTTACAAACTGAATATATTCAACAGAGACATAAATGAATATATTGAACAAAGACATGTTTTACAAACTGAATATATTCAACAGACATGTTTTACAAATTGAATATATTCAGGAGACATGTTTTACAAAATGAATATATTCAACAAAGACATGTTTTACAAAATGAATATATTGAACAAAGACATGTGTTACAAAATGAATATATTGAACAAAGACATGTTTTACAAACTGAATATATTCAACAGAGACATGTTTTACAAAATGAATATATTGAACAAAGACGTGTTACAAAATGAATATATTGAACAAAGACATGTGTTACAAAATGAATATATTGAACAAAGACATGTTTTACAAACTGAATCCTGTCATAATATGAAGAATATGACACAGAGTGAACATTCACAGGGTGAGTGAGGCATACACATTATAAAAGCTGTCAACTGTTGAGTAAGATGCAGATACATGGAAAGGTTTACTTAGTAATTTCCATGAAATGGTATGTTTTAGTTATTGTCTTGCATTTATTTTTTGTTTTATTTTAGTCTTCTGAAGTATTTTTATTTGTGTCATCTGCCAGTGCTTTTCCATTAAAAGAATAGTGAAGTGTAACTGCAATTTTGTGCAAACTAGATGTTGAAATGTATAGACCCTTTCTGTTATAAGTATAAAAATGCAAGTTGGTCTCTATTTCAGTCTGTTGAAGAAAGACAAATAGAAGAAGTTGTTGGAAGTAAGTATTGTAATATTGTTAATAAGTGTTTATGAATGTTTGCTAGCCATAGTTCTGATATAGAAGATTAAGTAAAATCTGATAATACGATTTATACAATCTGCATGCTTAACCACCAGTGTGACCCTGTGTTTGTGTTTGATTTTTAAAATAGCTTTAACAATATTTCAGTCATATGATGCCTGCAATGTGACAGCTTTTAGTGATGTCTTGCACTGAGGTATCATGCCACAGACATGTAGCATCATGTACAACCCAGTCACATTAACCCAATACCAGGGCTGCCAGTCCTAACACTAAACCTCTTAATGCTATGCACCAGGTGAGTCTTTGGTATTACTTAGCATCCAGGGCAGATGATCAAACCACTAGACCATTGGAGCGGTCCACCAATGTAACTAATTATTGGAAAATACATCTATAATCAGATGAATAAATTTGGCTTCTGATACATGGTTTTCAGTGAAAACAAAAGGAACAGAAGATCCCTGATTGTCATTACCCCAGTTCACCTTGTCCAAGAGCAGGTTGATGACTATTTTTAGGAACTGATGTCACTGCATGTGACATTTTATAGAGGTAAAAAATACAAATATGATTGCAATGACACAGGCATTAACTTCTTCCTGAATAAATATAGCAGCAATATGTTATATATGTCTCTGGTTATTGCAACTATCATTGGCCAGTTTCTGCCACTGGTGCTCATATCATTACTTACAATTTAACTATCAGTCATACATGTATAATATAATTATATTAATGCTTGTATCACAGGTATACTGTAAGCAATACAAGCCCCTGTGATTTCCACAAGCTGTCATTTGACAATAAAAACATACAAATGTGTTTCTAAACTTAAACAATAGTGTGTAAATAGCAATTTGTTTTAAGAACAGAATCCATGACCTGTGACATGAAGAATTTATTTGCCGTATGTGCAAGTATGTGCATTAATTTCTTCGTAAAATCTGATTGAAACCATAAGTGAACCTGACAGGGAAATAATGGTGGACATTGCTGTATACCATTTTGTTAGAGTGTCTGTTTTTCATAAACATTTGTGCAAATATATTAAGGAAAATGTTGAACTCAGAAATCAGTCTAAATATTATGTTATTAAAGATTTAGTTTAAAATGCAACAATGTAGGTTCCATCTTCACTAGCCAAGTCTCCAATATGACTACCCTATCTACATCTTAGTGCAGTGAACAGATATTTTACTGCTTTGTCCATGCAAGATCTACTAGGTTTCATTAGTTGCCTCCATAGTGTGTAATGCCTATAGCATGTAACAGCAATGCATTGTGTATTTGAGTGAAAGGTATTTGTACAAAAATGGGCCAGAAGTGGAAAATTGCTTATTTATCAGTCCATTCAAGATGTGTGCTCCCCTTGTCTCAATCTCATAGGAAAAGTGTAGAAATTTTGATTTAATGCAAAGGCTTGCTGCCACATCCAATGAATTTCACAGACCCAAAACACAGAAATATCTGTTCAATACACCAAGGTATAGATAGGGTTATCATATGGGAAGCTTGGCTAGTGATGATGGAATGTTAGTTAGGATTGCAATATTGTTGATAATAATGTTTATGAATGTAAATGCTGTAATACTGCTATGGTGTATCTCAAGAGTTCATGAATGTTCGCAATTTTAAAACTTTTCCAAACAAAATGAGACTTAGCCTTAGGGTTTAATTGCCACTGTTTTTATAAGTTGTATAATTTGCCTTAAGTTTACAAATCCAGATAAAGCAGTAATGATAATATCTTTAAATAAAGAAGGAAGAAGTGTATGGTACATTAAGAAAATTATCCTTTCTCCATCATCAGTATGCATGCACATTTTTAATTACAAAGTTTGCCTTCTCCTTTCAGGTTTATTTCATACCCTCCTGCTGCACCGCACACTTGGAAAGGTGAGTCTGTTCCATTGTTTCATAGGAATTGCAGCATTATATTCTTTGCTTTATAAAGATGCCTTTTCTGTGGTTTAAACTAATTTGGTCTCATTAAAACTAATCTGTAGGTTGATCACTACTTCATATAGCGTGTATTATGGAATTTTCATTTTTGATTGTTCCAGAAAAACTAAAACTTGCCTATCTGGAACAAAATATAAATCCAATTATAACATGCCTAAAAGGATAAAAAAATAATCTTTCTTATTTATGAGGTACAAAAACATAATTATGGACCAATTTATAGAAACTAGCAATATTAATGTTATTTACTAATCTATAATACTGATGCTAGATTTGTGATTACTTTTTTACCCTTTTTTCTTACATTATTTTTCAGTTTCATTACAAACAGGAAGGAAGCTATTCTGTAGGAACTGTAGGACTTGTTGATGAAGACTGTGACTTTATTGACTTTACTTATGTAAGTAGAACATCAATGCCTGCATGATCTTCTTAGTTCATATACCTAGATGTTCAAGTACTTAAGGTCATCAGATGTTTTTGTTAAGATCTTACGAGAAGAAATCTTTCTCTCTCCTATGTGTGTGTATATATATATATATATATATATATATATATATATATATATATATATATATATATATACATACATACATACATACATACATACATACATACATACATACATACATACATACATACATATATGCAATAATTTATATAGTGTGTGTGTGTGAGGTACATGTAATCAAAGATAGATGGGTTTTATAAATATCAGATTGACCCAGGGCAAGATAAATAGAAAATTGAATGTGCTTTGGAAGGTTTAATCTTGCCAAAATATATTACAGAATAATTTTACATTGATGATTAAAAATGAGGTAAAATTAAGTGTGGGATGTATTTTATGTCAAAAAAATTATGGTCTCTGAAGATGGGAGGTCTCTCATAGCAGGTCACAATGCTATATAATCAATAAATTTGTGCATTGAGAATATGGTTTCTCAGGACAGTGATCTCATACAGCAGTGGTCTTTCAAGACAGATTTAATCTATTTGTTCTAAAAATGATGAGATACTTTAGTTTTTTTTATCTTGTATTTGCATATTAAATACAACAATAAGTAAAATTATTGTAGATTATATAATGGTACATGTAGATTTATATGTAGATGCCAGAAAAAGGAAGGGTTTGAATTAATAGCTGGAAAATAGAAGGCAGTGTCAGGAGAGCAAAGACAAACAGCTGACATCAGCAATAATGAAAGCTTGACTTGGAGTAAGAGAGGCTCTGAAAAGATTTATTTTTTTACATACCTAAATGATTGGAGGACACTTAGTTTTATTTGTACTATTACCTTGGTAACGGCATGTATGATACTATCAGTCAAGTAAATATTATGTAAATAATAGATAATTGCTCATGAATAATTGAAATTTAAATAAATTGATCACAGTTGAAGAAATATCCACATTGCTAATTGTTTTGAGATGATTGTCTTTATTTTGAAATACATTTGTAGTATAAACCCAATGCATTATATCATTAAGAACCAGGGGAATTTCATTGGATAGTGTAATGGTGGGTGCAGAGCAGAGTCATCAAATGCCTGAAATAACATATTTTGACAATGTATTGTGAATTAGAGGATGAGATGAAAAAATTGTGGACATTTTTGTAACTGAATCTGTGATATATGTAAATGCTAAACAAAGATGTTGATTTTTGTACCTCTGTTAGTTTCCAGAGAATAATGCTTACAAAACAAAGGATGAAAGAGGTGCTGATTTTTGTACTTAGGTGATAATACTTAACAAACAAAGCAGTACTAAGGTGAATACACTATTTCTCAAGTTTGTTGTAACTTGGAAGACAATATATCACATCAGTATCTGAGTAGGGAGTTTGAATGTCACATCAATATCTGAGTAGGGAGTTTGAATGTCACATCAGTATCTGAGTAGGGAGTTTGGAAGACAATATATCACATCAGTATCTGAGTAGGGAGTTTGGAAGACAATATATCACATCAGTATCTGAGTAGGGAGTTTGGAAGACAATATATCACATCAGTATCTGAGTAGGGAGTTTGGAAGACAATATATCACATCAGTATCTGAGTAGTAGGGAGTTTGGAAGACAATATATCACATCAGTATCTGAGTAGGGAGTTTGGAAGACAATATATCACATCAGTATCTGAGTAGGGACTTTGGAAGACAATATATCACATCAGTATCTGAGTAGGGAGTTTGGAAGACAATATATCACATCAGTATCTGAGTAGGGAGTTTGGAAGACAATATATCACATCAGTATCTGAGTAGGGAGTGTGGAAGACAATATATCACATCAATATCTGAGTAGGGAGTTTGGAAGACAATATATCAGTATCTAAGAAGGGTGTTTGAAGACAATATGTCACATTAATATCTGAGTAGGGAGTTTGAATGTCACATCAGTATCTGAGTAGGGAGTTTGGAAGACAATATATCACATCAGTATCTGAGTAGGGAGTTTGGAAGACAATATATCACATCAGTATCTGAGTAGGGAGTTTGGAAGACAATATATCACATCAGTATCTGAGTAGGGAGTTTGGAAGACAATATATCACATCAGTATCTGAGTAGGGAGTTTGGAAGACAATATATCACATCAGTATCTGAGTAGGGAGTTTGGAAGACAATATTTCACATCAGTATCTGAGATGGGAGTTTGGAAGACAATATATCAGTATCTAAGAAGGGTGTTTGAAGACAATATGTCACATTAGTATCTGAGTGGGGTGTCTGAAGACAATGTCACATCAGAAACAAGTGGGGAGTTTGGAAGAAAATATGTCAAATCACTATCTAAGTGAGGAGTGTGGAAGACAATGTACACTTTCCAAATGAGGAGTCTGGATAAGAATATGTCACATCATTATCTGAGAATGGAGTTTGGAAGATAGTATGTCATATCAGTATATGAGAACGAAGTTTGGAAGACAATATGTTCTGTACATATCATTAGATGTTGCTTTGTAACTTGGATATAGGATGATGCTTATGTATCATTGGATGTTTGCTTTATAACATGTACTTTGGCTGTTGTTTGAACCCATTGTAGAAGTTAAATAGCAAGTCAACAGCCTGTAATGACCAGTATATTTTTTACACATGAGTAAGGTGTCTAGTGTAATTTAGTTCATTATAAATATTGGTTGGCACATGAGTAAGGTGCCTAGTGTAAAATTTTTAGTTCATTATAAATATTGGTTGGCACATGGGTAAGGTGCCTAGTGTAATTTAGTTCATTATAAATATTGGTTGGCACATGAGTAAGGTGTCTAGTGTAATTTAGTTCATTATAAATATTGGTTGGCACATGGGTAAGGTGTCTAGTGTAATTTAGTTCATTATAAATATTGGTTGGCACATGAGTAAGGTGTCTAGTGTAATTTAGTTCATTATAAATATTAGTTGGCACATGAGTAAGGTGCCTAGTGTAATTTAGTTCATTATAAATATTGGTTGGCACATGAGTAAGGTGTCTAGTGTAATGTAGTTCATTATAAATATTGGTTGGCACATGGGTAAGGTGCCTAGTGTAATTTAGTTCATTATAAATATTGGTTGGCACATGAGTAAGGCGCCTAGTGTAATTTAGTTCATTATAAATATTAGTTGGCACATGAGTAAGGTGCCTAGTGTAATTTAGTTCATTATAAATATTGGTTGGCACATGAGTAAGGTGTCTAGTGTAATTTAGTTCATTATAAATATTGGTTGGCACATGAGTAAGGTGTCTAGTGTAATTTAGTTCATTATAAATATTGGTTGGCACATGAGTAAGGTGTCTAGTGTAATGTAGTTCATTATAAATATTGGTTGGCACATGGGTAAGGTGCCTAGTGTAATTTAGTTCATTATAAATATTGGTTGGCACATGAGTAAGGCGCCTAGTGTAATTTAGTTCATTATAAATATTAGTTGGCACATGAGTAAGGTGCCTAGTGTAATTTAGTTCATTATAAATATTGGTTGGCACATGAGTAAGGTGTCTAGTGTAATTTAGTTCATTATAAATATTGGTTGGCACATGAGTAAGGTGTCTAGTGTAATTTAGTTCATTATAAATATTGGTTGGCACATGAGTAAGGTGTCTAGTGTAATTTAGTTCATTATAAATATTGGTTGGCACATGAGTAAGGTGTCTAGTGTAATTTAGTTCATTATAAATATTGGTTAGCACATGGGTAAGGTGCATAGTTTAAATTTTTTAGTTCATTATAAATATTGGTTGGCACATGAGTAAGGTGCCTAGTGTAATTTAGTTCATTATAAATATTAGTTGGCACATGAGTAAGGTGTCTAGTGTAATTTAGTTCATTATAAATATTGGTTGGCACATGAGTAAGGTGTCTAGTGTAATTTAGTTCATTATAAATATTGGTTGGCACATATAAGTAAGGTGCCTAGTGTAATTTAGTTCATTATAAATATTGGTTGGCACATGAGTAAGGTGCCTAGTGTAAAATTTTTAGTTCATTATAAATATTAGTTGGCACATGAGTAAGGTGTCTAGTGTAATTTAGTTCATTATAAATATTGGTTGGCACATGAGTAAGGTGCCTAGTGTA
Organism: Potamilus streckersoni; assembly: GCA_016746295.1. Lineage (NCBI taxonomy): Eukaryota > Metazoa > Mollusca > Bivalvia > Unionida > Unionidae > Potamilus > Potamilus streckersoni. The sequence continues at coordinate 16,661 of JAEAOA010000862.1, read as the reverse complement.
ATTTAGTTCATTATAAATATTGGTTGGCACATGAGTAAAGTGTCTAGTGTAATTTAGTTCATTATAAATATTGGTTGGCACATGGGTAAGGTGTCTAGTGTAATTTAGTTCATTATAAATATTAGTTGGCACATGAGTAAGGTGTCTAGTGTAATTTAGTTCATTATAAATATTGGTTGACACATGAGTAAGGTGCCTAGTGTAATTTAGTTCATTATAAATATTAGAGAAACTTTCTGAGTTCTCATCATTTCATAGTCAATCCATTATAAAAAAATCTTTTTTTGCTGTGAAATGCCAGTAAATGGAGATAGTTCCTTTCTTTAAATATGGGAAGAGTGCAGATGATATCACACAAAAGTTTTACTCAGATTAAGAAAAAAATGTTCCTTGTTAATTTATCAACATTCATTATTATGAATTGCAAAGTGTACAGTTGATAAAGAACAAAAGGCATTGTTTTCCTATTAAAGAAGAAATATTGATGGATCAAAATATGACCTGGCCCATTTTTGGAATGTTGAAGCCTGTTAGCTCCATATTACAGAAACCTAGATTTAACCCTGCTCATCAGAAATATTCAGAACATTCACACAGAAATGTCAAACTGTGTAATAATTATTGTGTTATCTAGGTTCATATGGCATCTCAGGCCTTTAAAAATCTTACTGTGTCTAATAACTATTGTGTTATCTAGGTTCATGTGGCATCTCAGGCCTTTAAAAATCTTACTGTGTCTAATAACTATTGTGATATCTAAGTTCATGTGGCATCTCAGGCCTTTAAAAATCTTACTGTGTTTAATAATTATTGTGTTACCTAGGTTCATATGGCATCTCAGGCCTTTAAAAATGTTACTGTGGCTAATAATTATTATGTTATATCGGAGCATGTGGCATCTCAGACCCTTATTTAATGTCAGTGTGTTCAATAATTGTGCTATTTAGTTACATGTGGCATCAGATGACCTCAATAATGTCAGTGTGTAGTTACATGTGGAATCAGATAAGCTTTAAAAATTGTCTCCAAGTACATGTGGCATCTTAGGACGTTTATTATATAAGTGTATAGGCATATATGGATTCTGATGACCTTAATAATGTCAGTGTTTAGTTATATGTAGCATCTGAGGACCCCAGCAATGTCAGTGTGTAGGTATGGGTAGCATCTCAGGACCTTAATGTCAGTGCATAGGTGTGTGTAGCATCTCAGGACCTTAATGTCTGTGTGTAGCATCAGAGAACCCTATTGTCTGTGTGTAGCATCCGAGGACCTTAATGTCAGTGCATAGGTGTGTGTAGCATCCGAGGACCTTAATGTATGTGTGTAGCATCAGAGGACCTTAATGTCAGTGCATAGGTGTGTGTAGCATCTGAGGACCTTAATGACAGTGCATAGGTGTGTGTAGCATATTAGGCCCATACTAATATTTGTGTCTAATAATTACTGTCTTATGTAGATGCGTGTGGCATCGGATGCCCTTAATCTCCAGGTGAAGAAAGAAATTGGTGTATTCAAGGACACTCTGAGAAACATGCTGGCTCCTCACTCAGGACAGGTTTGTATTAAAGAAATACAGATCTCAAGGAAATACACTTTATATTTGGTTGTCACAAGCTACTATTGCCTTCATTAGCAATTCATTAGCCATGTACTATATAAAGTATATTTTGTTGTACTTTTTTCCAGAACTGCAGCATTTATCAGAAGTCTCAATATTTTCATGGCATACAATAACCAAAAGTGTGTTGTTTAATCAAACTGATATGAAACTCAGCCTTCTTCCGATCTGTACATTAGGCTTACTCGTTATGCCTATACATATGTATACTGTATGTAGTGTATGTATCATACGCAGCTCACAATCTGGTCATTTTATTGGCTGTATGTCTTTTATTTGTTGAATTTACTATTTCTGACAAGTAGATAAAGCATCCAGCTGTATATGTATGCACCAATGGAAAAATGTATTATGCAACTACACAGGCTAGCAGGAATGCACATCAGCTAACACAGGATATACCACATCCATGTTTGTTTTCGTGTTGACCGATTCAGTAAATTTTTACATGCAGTAAACTACACTAAGCCATTTACATGCATGAAAGTTGCAGCTTTACCCTTCTCTACATCAGTAGATCACAAGGCAAAAAAAATTAATAATTTGTTTTCTCTTTTTTAACATCCCACTAATAACACAAAATGTATTCTTGAAAAGACGGTTTCTGAGTAACAACTGAGTAACTATGAATAAAAGTACACTTGTCAGTAGACTAGCAGTGACTTCCTTGATGTTATGTTCTATTTATAGCAATTGACCTATTTCCAAGAAGACTTCTGTTTCTATTTATAGCAGCTGTCTGGCTTAGGACATAACAGACTGGTTTTCTAATTTGTAATCTTTGCTTATGTATTCTTCATTAAAACTAAGGTGAGGTACAAAGCCATTCTGTAGAAATTTGGCAGTAAATATTCTGATTTATGCTAGTCAATATGTATGTTACAACAAAAATGTTTCTCAAATGATTTCACAGATGGATTTGAAAGAAGAAAAAAAATGGAAAAAAAATGACGTGGAGATGAATATATGAATAACACAATACAGTGCTATTCTAGGGTATCTTCATGCCCATTGCAGGCTGTGTGGAAAGGATTTTAATATTGGTCATAGTGTAAAATGAAGACTACTTGAATTAGCTCATTTTTCTAACTCCAATACTAAGGTAACTTTCTTTTTACAGCAGAACTAAATTGTGGAAACAAATTGTATACATGCAGGGGCGTTATTTACCAAGCTAGTAATATAATACTGACTACAATTAGTGGTATAATGCAGCATTGGTCCTTTGTTCAAATGGATGCTTCCTGATGCCAAAATTGCGGAAAATATGCATGTGTTTTGTACATACCATATTTACTGCATGTTTTCAGATACTGTTTGTCAAATGTAATATTTATACGACTGGTAATTTTTCAGACATTGTTTCTCAATAAATTTGTCTACAGTTTATGTTTTCGGACTTAATCTAAGGTCTTTTGCTTCATTTTAAAATAAAATTCCCAGTGTTTACTGTTAATTTAACTGATACACAGTTTGCTTCATTTGGTCCATAATTATTTAATGTGATCAGGAACCTCCACATGGATTGGTTGTCAATGTAGTCATCCTTACATGAGAAACCACACCACTCAGGTGTGACAGTTATGGCTTTGATTAGAAACCATGATTCCAGCTTTATATCATAAAATAATACATCAGAGAGTTAAATATTGATTAGTAAATTCATTGACATTATGCAACAAAACAAACCCCTTATTCCCTAGGCATTATGTACCACTGGGTTAAATGTAGTTATTGTTATAATAAACCTCTTTGTAGATGATAAATATTGATTGTGGGTTTAACATGTTAGGAACAATTATCCCCTAGACACCATGAAATCTCCAAAATGCATCAAAACAATCTTTAGCACCCACATTCAATAGTTATCTTCTACAAAGAGGTTTATTACCTGTAGAACAAAGCTATGCTTTAACCTTGGTATATAATGCCTCCAGGATAACTGTCCTGTTGCACAATGTCTATGAATTTTATTAATCCAAACAGACTCTCTGATGTATTGTTTATTTATATTAAGCAGGGATCTAGTTTCTAATTGAAACCATAACTCTCACACCTATTTGAAGTGGTTGGTACCCACTTTTATGTTTCAATACCCTCTCATGATAGCCCTATGAGTCATACATATTTAGTGAGTACAGTACAAAAAAGATAAAATAATGTAGAAAAGATAGGTCCATGTGCTAGATGAGTACAGTATGAAATATATAAATATTTAGAAACAATGGGGCCATACATATTTGTTGAGTAAAGAACAAAATAGATAAATATGTAGAAAAGATAGGTCCATATTTACTAGGTGAGAACAGTATGAAATATATAAATATTTAGTAACGTAGGGCTATAGATATTTGGTGAGTGCAGCATGAAATAGATAAATGTGTAGAACAGATCTGTCTGCAGCCAGTAACATTATATCAATTGCTGCACAAGATCAAACATAACCACCATGAATAAAGAACCACATCACTTGTTTTTTATGATCTTCGTATATTGTAATTTTTGACAGTATGGTTAGTGTTTATAACTTCATGAATAATGCAAGTACCGGTGATGAAATTTGAAACATTTCATTGTTTACAACCTGTAGTATCTACTTGTATTCGAGCAGCATACACATGAACCCCTGTATTCAGGTAGCCTACACACAAAATTATAATCAAGTATCCTCTTTGCACATACTTCTATTTTGGTATCCCCCTTCCACACACACATGCACTTTCTTTTACTCATGTTAATTACACACACTTGTTTTCAAGGTAGTCTGTACATACAGATGTTTGTATTTTGGTAGCCTCTACACACAGACACACTTATGCTTATGTAGCCTATACGCCTATACACACTTATTTTCAAGGTAATCTGTACACACAGACTTTTGTATTTTGGTAGCCTGTATACGAGCACTTTTATATTCATGTTGCACACACACACACACTTGTATTCAGGTAGCCTCAACACGTAAACATCTATGCTTATGTAGCCTACACAAACTTGTTTTCAGGGTAGTCTATACACACAGACACTTTTATTCTAGTAGCCTATCAACACACTTGTATTCAGGTGGCCTATATATGCAAGCTTGTATTCAGGTAGCCCCATCCAACACACACACACACATTTTTAAGGTAGCATATATATATATATATATATATATATATATATATATATATATATATATATATATACACACACACACACACACACACATTTGTATTAAGGTAGCATATACACACTTGTATTCATGTAATATACTCACATGCTTTTATTCAGTGCTTTTGAAAAAGCTAGGGTCAGTTAAAGTTAGAATATCATAATGACCATTTTGTATTTCTAGATATCCCTTGAGTTTTATGAGCGGAAAAGAGCTCGCTGGCCATTCCAAGCAGAATGTATACCTTGGGAAGTCTGGACTGTTAAACTTGATGTCCTCACTCTGTTGAATGAACATGGTAAATTGTTTTGTTATTAGACATATTACATGACTAAACTAGCTAATTGATTAGTTTCTTCTCAAATATTGACTGGCCATGTGGTTGTAGGAAAATTTCTTTACATGATGTCTACACCACTCCTTCAATAAATTGCATATTGATAACTTGCAAACCCACTTATAATGCAGGGTCAGTCATGGAGCCCATTTCATTTTTACTAGAAAGTACCAAAACTTGGAAGAAAAATTGGTAACTAAACACTTGATATATCACTTTTTTCATCATCAAAAACTGTTGATAAGACCTGGAAATTTGAATCAACATTCATGGTACACTGTCAACAACAGTATGCAATCAATAAAATTGTCACTAACACCTACTTGAGGCAGGATTTTAATAAATGAGAACCAATTAAATAAGATATTTTATCAAATGAAATGTGTGTTTTAATTTAGTTTAAGTGTATTGATCAATGTACCTGGTTGTATTTAGATGTGAAATATGTCAATCTACCATAACAGACATATCTACAAACATTTCTGTGAGAACCTAATTAAGTGCTGACTGTATGGATATCTAATTTGTATAAGTATTTGTTGCATTATTGCACTGAATTAAAAGTTGAATTCCTTGTTTTACCATCTTAATTATATTTTTGGTATCAAATAAAGGGGGTGGACTAAATGAAAAGTAAAAGGTCATGCAAATCCAACCTACATAAGAGCTAGGGCTCCAGTCTGTCAACTCTTTTCATGTGATCAATTGAGCACTGTTACAATTTTTGGGTGGAGGTGATATAATTAAACTGAGTAGACTCATTCACTTATGTGATCAACAATAGCAAAACAGACAAACAAAATGAATACTGGTGTCTAGTTTTGTAATATCAAGTTCCATGGGTGTTTTGTCAAATGTCTGATATCTTGTAGGTAATGTGATATCAAGTTCTATGTGTATTTTGTCAGATTCCTAACATCTACTAATGCAATATTAAGTGCCATGAATGTTTTGTATGATATCTCATCTCTTATTATGCATGAAGCTTCTTTGGTAACAAGTGCAAAACTGATTAAAAAATGTTAATTATGGGAAATTTTATTATTCAGATGTTGAAATAACCGAAGAAATTTATCAAAACTGTTACTTATTAGAATTATTTTTACCAGATCGACAGATATGCAGGGACAGACTTGGAGAAATACTTACAGAAAAGGTGATGTATATAGCAGACATTATGAACCGCCATGAGTATGTCCCCAAGACGCCAAACCAGATTGAACTTGATTTGATATTTGACACCAACTTTTCGGATGTTCAGCCATATTTGTACAAGGTAAGTCAAGCTAGTCTAGCTGTATCTATTTGGAATAAGTGAAAATAGTCCAGCCATGATTGTGCCGGGTAAGTGAAATTTAGTCCAGCCATATCTACACAGGTTAGGTCAAACTAGCCCAGCCATATCTGTAAAGGGTAAGTCAGACTACTCCAACCATATCTGTACAGGGTAAGTCAGACTACTCCAGCCATATCTGTACAGGGTTAGTCAGACTACTCCAGCCATATCTGTACAGGGTAAGTCAGACAACTCCAGCCATATCTGTACAGGGTAAGTCAAACTACTCCAGTCATATCTGTACAGGGTAAGTCAGACTACTCAAGCCATATCTGTACAGGGTTAGTCAGACAACTCCAGCCATATCTGTACAGGGTAAGTCAGACTACTACAACCATATCTGTACAGGGTAAGTCAGACTACTCCAGCCATATCCGTACAGGGTAAGTCAGACTACTCCAGCCATATCCATACAGGGTAAGTCAGACTACTCCAGCCATATATGTACAGGGTAAGTCAGACTACTCCAGCCATATCTGTACAGGGTAAGTCAGACTACTCCAGCCATATCTGTACAGGGTAAGTCAGACTACACCAGCCATATCCATACAGGGTAAGTCAGACTACTCCAGCCATATCTGTACAGGGTAGGTCCAACTACCCCAGCCATATCTGTACAGCGTAAGTCAGACTACTCCAGCCATATCTGTACAGGGCAAGTCAAACTACTCCAGCCATATCTGTACAGGGTAAGTCAGACTACTCCAGCCATATCTGTACAGGGTTAGTCAGACAACTCCAGCCATATCTTTACAGGGTAAGTCAGACTACTCCAACCATATCTGTACAGGGTAAGTCAGACTACTCCAGCCATATCCGTACAGGGTAAGTCAGACTACTCCAGCCATATCCATACAGGGTAAGTCAGACTACTCCAGCCATATATGTACAGGGTAAGTCAGACTACTCCAGCCATATCTGTACAGGGTAAGTCAGACTACTCCAGCCACATCTGTACAGGGTAAGTCAGACTACTCCAGCCATATCTGTACAGGGTAAGTCAGACTACTCAAGCCATATCTGTACAGGGTAAGTCAGACTACACCAGCCATATCCATACAGGGTAAGTCAGACTACTCCAGCCATATCTGTACAGGGTAAGTCCAACTACCCCAGCCATATCTGTACAGCGTAAGTCAGACTACTCCAGCCATATCTGTACAGGGCAAGTCAAACTACTCCAGCCATATCTGTACAGGGTAAGTCAGACTACTCCAGCCATATCTGTACAGGGTTAGTCAGACAACTCCAGCCATATCTGTACAGGGGAAGTCAGACTACTCCAACCATATCTGTACAGGGTAAGTCAGACTACTCCAGCCATATCCGTACAGGGTAAGTCAGACTACTCCAGCCATATCCATACAGGGTAAGTCAGACTACTCCAGCCATATATGTACAGGGTAAGTCAGACTACTCCAGCCATATCTGTACAGGGTAAGTCAGACTACTCCAGCCATATCTGTACAGAGTAAGTCAGACTACTCCAGCCATATCTGTACAGGGTTAGTCAGACTACTCCAGCTATATCTGTACAGAGTAAGTCAAACTAGTCCAACTGTATCTTAATGGGTTATGTCAGACTAGTTAATCTATATCTAAAGAGTGTAATTTAAACTAATTCAGCCATATTTGAACCTTGAAAGTTTGACTAATCTAGTCATATCTGTATGGAACAAGTCAAACCCTGCTTTCCATGTCTGTATGTGGTATTTAGGTAGCCTGTACACACACAATAGTATTCAGGTAACCTACACACACTAGTATTAAGTAGTCCACAAACACTTGTATTCACAGTAATATTGCTTACTTGCCAACCATTATGCTTTTTTCACTTAATTATGCCTTACACATAAACATATCTGGATAACAAGTTTTCTGTATATTGTGTTCCCAAAATAATGAATAATTTGTTTTCTCCTTTTTATTAACATCACAATACTCCCACAGACTGTATTCTAGAAAAGATGGCTTCTACATAGCTGCAAGATTAGAGTACACTTGTCTGTAGACTGGCATGCACTTTCCTAACAGTGTTATGTTCTTTTTATAGTACCTGCCCTATTTCCAAGGACATGCAAGATTCTACTTGACCTAGGTTTCTATTTGTAGCAGTTGATTGGCTTAGTTAGGAGAGAACAGACTGATTTGCTAATTTTTACTCACTTCATATATGGTAAAGAATCAGTCTGTAGGTATCTAGCACTAAAGGTCAAGTCAGATTTATTCTAGTCAATGCATATGTTAGAATCAAAAATGTATTTCAGATAATTCTACAGATGGATTTGGTATTGCCACAGAGGAGTGATGTTTATGATGAGAAAAAGTTTTACTCGTCTGTTTAAGAGACTGACAACAAAAAGGGCAAAGTCACTTACACTAACAGAATTAACAGTAGATTCCACTGGAAAAAAAAACATTTTGATTTGCTTGATAATGTTTTGAATAAACATACAAGTTGTTAGAACTGTATGGGGTTTTCAGCTGACAAAACATCAGTGATGACTGGAGTTCATAAATGAGTTGAATTCTATAGTTTGAAAAATGTCTCCATCAATATACATATCAGGTTGTCCCAGTTATTTGATGCACTTTGATGCAGGAAAGGCTGCTGCTGATAAATTAGAAAGATCAAGCTGGCATTCTACCTGACAGTATACTTCCTGTGGACAGAGTTGATCTGCAATGACACCTTATTTCCCAGCAAAAAGACCTAATAACTATAAGATATAAATTTTCTCTTTTTTTGTCAGGTTATGAAAGGAATGTTGGTTCTTTATCATTATAATGCTGACTGTTAGAGATTGTTCAGTATTATTAACAAAAATAAAACTGAATTCAAATCCAGGCTCAGTAACCCAACACTTAGTGTCCTACCGGTTGGTGTGCAAAATATTCATAGTCTCAGCTAGTACAAAGTTTTTTTGAAATGCAATATAAGGGTGTTGCTTTTTAAAACTGCAAGTGTTACATATGAAAACTTGAAGCAGTTATTGATGGTAGAAGACTAAAGTGGTAAATAAATTGTTTTGTACATATGCTTATTGAATTTTATCATGTTATATGTGGATTACTATTTTTCTGATAAGATTAGTCTCTTTATCTACTTGGATTACACTTTTTCCTCTCCAGGCATTGGCATGTATGGTATTAATATAGCATATACACACTGGTATTCAAGTAGCCTACAGACACACACTAGTATTAAGGGAAGCTACACACACACACACACACACACACACACACACACACACACACACACACACACACACACACACACACACACTTACATTCAAATAGCCTATGCACACTCTTGTATTCAGGTAGCCTACACAAGCATGTTTTTGAGATGAGAAGGTGTAAATTATTCAGATTATTAATGGTATGCATATCTATTAGAATCCGTTTCTAGAACATGAAGTTTTTCACCTGCAAATTCATAAACTTGTTGACAACTTTGAATATTTTATAAAGGAGACTGAAATACATCCTGGATCTATTACTTTCTCTTAGCTTTTTGTATAATGTTGTACATTTGAAAAATTACTCTCTTGCCTTAACATCTGATGCACAATAAGTCTGATTGTTGTGTTCAACTTTTAATATGGTTTTGTTTTTTTTCCTTCATATTGTTATTCACTGTAATTGCAAAGTGCTCAACAATATTCTTGGAGTAAAACATTAATTTGGAAATATAATGAATCAGACAAGGACATTTTGGACTGTATTATTGTGACACATCAAAAGACTGTTAACACACCACCACAATCGAAGCTACTGGCACAGTAGCACATTCAAAACACAGACACATCAACACATTGAATATTGGAACTTTATACATTTGGACTTGTGACAGATTTAAGCATACAAATTATAACACATACCATTATGCAACATGTGGGATATAATGTGCAATTAAACTACTGTATTGGTGAACATATCTTTCAGAAATCTTTGGGTTTTTTAAACAACAGACATTAAAAAAGACAAAAATTTCAAATGGACCAATTGAAGGCTGAAGTAGATAATTTTAGTTATATTGCCATGAGTTTCATATACAATATCCTGTGACACATGTACCAGCTGAATCTATACAACAGTGTGCCAATATATCTGTGAAACTGCAAGCCCATACTTTAAATTAAATTAAAGAATATATTTTGATTGATCTTATCCCTATTTCCAAGTTTTTCAGAGACTGATAACAAATATAGGACCCATTATTTTGTGGTTTGACAAAGGTTAATACTAACATATTTTTCAATAATTTCTTGATTTGGTTTTATCTCTCCCTTATTGTTTTTCAGATCTCACACCAATCCACCGGTCCGTCTTCCAGCTCAGTGGGAACCACCATGAGAAAATTCATTAAAGACACATTGGCCTTATGATGTGTACCGATTTCTTAATGGTGCTTTTTGTTAACTTTCTGTTGGCAATAGTTTTAGGAATTTTGCCTCTGTCCTTGTATTTCTAATTTCCATTTATCCTAACAATTTTGTTACTCCTTGGATCAGCCTTTTGGCATCATTTGGCTTTGTCTTCAAAATCAAATTATGACCTATATTTTGGGGGTATGTAAATAATGCATGTTAATTTGTAACTTTTGGTGGTAGTTATGACTGAAAAGAGTTTAAATATCAATGATAACTGTAAAAAAGTAGATGCAAATAAAGGAGCTTTAAGATCTACTTTTTTATATAAAAACTACACATTTTAGTCATGTGAAATTTTCTAGTGAACTGATACAGGCTGCTTAAATAATGATCCTGGTTTTCTTGGGATCTGAATCAAGATTTATTTTTTAATTAAGATCCACATTTTCTAGTGAACTGGATCAAGCTTCTTGTATTAGGATCCAAATGTTTGGTACAATGAATCAAGTATTTTGGCATTAGGATTCAAGTTTCATGATAGTCAGATGCTGTGATCATGATAACGATGTACAAGTTTATTTATCATGTATTATAAAGTTTTCATTGCTTTATTAAATGTGCAAGGTTAGTGTAACTGAAGATCAGTTTGTACAGTTGCAAATGCTTTCATTAACAAGTTTGTCACTTCAGTAAAAACAAAGATTTTGTTATTGCAACAGAGCATAATTAAGAGAAACCTTCATTCTTATAACACATACCTTATTTAAAAATTTACTTACCCAGGGGAAATTTTATATCGGAGGGTATTTATTATTATTGAGTTCTACATGAGCATCTTGAAATTCAGAGCAAGCTTTCTTGTACATGATCCAAGGGAAAATGGCTCAAAGAGAAACAAATACCCTCTATATAAATGTTCATGCCCAGGAGAGATTGTGTGTGCTGGTTTAGAAAATAAAATTGGTTTCTTTATATAAGTGCGTCTTGAAGTAGATCAGAGTGTTGGTATAGACAACAACTCTTATTATATCAGCATATTCTTCTGCTTCATTATAGTTCATTCATTAATCATGGCAAATGATATAAACATTTGTTTCTCATTGAATTTTCATGTCAGTGTCTTGAAATATAACTAAAAGTACCAAATTCATTTATTGCATGAATGATTTTAACATAATTCTTTATTGCATTCAGTGCAATGTCATTCATTCAATACAGGCTGCAAACTGCCATGTTTACCCTAAGTTCTGGAAGAGTCAAATTTAATACTGCAAAGCAATCAAAGGGAGGCAGCTGCATTATAGCCAAATAGGGAAGCTGATCACTCCTTACTAAGCAAATTGGCTCTTCCACAGGTTATGGTGGCATTGAAGAACTTGACATAAACAGATTACCCTGTTTGGGGAGACTATAGAATGGTAAGTGTTATGCTGTTTGTCAGTACAAATGGTGTTGAAATAGTACATTCAAAAACAAGTTAAATTTACATACATTTAAAGACACTGACATAAAAATTCACTGAGACACAGAGATAGCATTGAAAATTCTTTGTGGAATAAATTACGCTTTGAGTTGATTCCATATAATGATATTTTTGGCAACTTCATTTTCTTCAGACACTGCTGTTGTATTCTCAACCTTTTGAAGACAGTTTAGAGAAAAACTACTATATGTATTACCTTTTACATTTAATATAATCCTTTCAAAATTCAAATGTAAATTCATGACTCTTGTTGGGTCTATTATAAATTTAGCATAAGAAGAATACCTTGTAGGCTCACTTCATGTTTAAAATGCATTATTTTGTTGAAGGCACTTTGCAGACAATTCATATTCTGTCTTCATGAATTTTTATATGTTTGTAAAAAGGGTGAATAACAAATATGATCAACCATTTACACCATCCATGTCCTTTATTTCTTAACCCATAAAGCTTGCCTCATTTACAGATGTGCTATTTACAGTTAGCTCTTTATATGGATGGAGTCACTGATAAACAGTATTATTGTCAGTCTGATAAGGATGAAAATAATTATGAAAGTTGACAACTTATGCCAATAATGTATGAACCATTTGCTTCATATATATATATACTATGATACTCAAATATATATAATGAATGACCTTTATATAGTAAGTTTGTATTGTTTCTGGTACATTTTTAGTGTTGAAGTTAATTTCATCTGTGGATAATTACAGGTTACATGGTTTTCAGACCCTGTATTATTGTAATATACAAACTTTTCATTAAAAAAATCAAAACATAAGTTTGATAAAATTTTGTTTTATTAATATAAGTGTGTATTTGTTTATTGGAGAGTAAGAATTGCTTTATTTTATATAATTTAGTAAGCTCATAGGGTACGGCATTGGACAAGTTGGTATAGTATCAATAAGTTTACATTGTTCATACAGCCCTTAATATTCCATTAACTAAGTGTTGTTAAACATGTTTATTTAATTTTCAAACACCTTGTAAAATGACGCACAAAGTAGGACTGTTGTTACATTAATTGGAATATGATGTTTGTGCTGTTGGATATTGCGGGTGAGATATAAGTATAAGGGTTACCATGTGAGTTCCTTGGGCATAGGCCATTACTAGGAAAAAAAAATATATCCTTAACTTTTTAAATTGCTTTTGAAAAAATTAGTGTGAATGCTTATGTGTTTAAAGAGAAATACTGTTAATTTTTTTTGTATGACAAATTTGTACATAAATACAAAACTTGACTTGGCATGATTTAACATAATGTTTCATCATTGGCCTGCTTTGATATCATATTACATAGCAACATGATATCATATTACATAGCAACAAACATAAAGAGTGTTGAATGTATTTTATAGCACCAAGTAATTGACAACATCTAATAATGGACCCTACACATGCATGGCAGTGCCCAGTAGGTATGTGATAAATTCTGATAAGCGGAAAATGTATTAGATCATCCCAAGCTTGCACACAAAGTCATAAATAATGTATATAATAATGTGTTCATTTAATATATCATAAATATTTTGTCAGTTGTTATAAGTTACTAACATCTTGTATTATTCACAAAATTATATTGTATCCATATCATTAAGGTACACAGTTTGAAAAGAAAAATAAACAAAGTCAGAAATATATGCAGTTACCTTTAGTATTTTAGGAGTTTAAATAGAATATGCAGTATAATAGTGCAGTATCTGTTTGAGGTTTCTGAAGTATGAAAGTTAGGCTTGTTTGCCATGTATGCTGTATATTTGAGTGATTATTAAAACAGCATAAGTGCATGCACTGCCTTGATTTAAATTTACAATTTTATTCTGACATTTATGGTCATTTTCATTTTTCTTCTAATAATAAATGTCATATTTGGTCAATTATTTTGTTTGTGGTTAAATTTTTTGCTTTAATTCCTTGGTCAAATCTTGTACTCCACTTATGTCTTATATCTGCACAACTTGCAGTGGGAGAGGGGCATATTGATTTAGTCTTGTCCTTTTTATGTTACCGCTGTTTGCAGTAGAGACATCTTCATTTAATCATGTCTCCTCATCCTTGTAGTGGGGCTTGTTATTTGGTCCTGTTTCATCCTTATAATGGGGGCTTGTTGTTTGGTCCTGTTTCATCCTTATAGTGGGGGCTTGTTATTTGGTCCTGTCTCATCCTTGTAGTGGGGGCTTGTTATTTGGTCCTGTCTCATCCTTGTAGTGGGGCTTGTTATTTGGTCCTGTCTCATCCTTGTAGTGGGGGCTTGTTATTTGGTCCTATCTTATCCTTGTAGTGGGGGCTTGTTATTTGGTCCTGTTTCATCCATGTAGTGGGTTCTTGTTATTTGGTCCTGTCTCATTCTTGTAGTGGGGGCTTGTTATTTGGTCCTGTTTTATCCTTATAGTGGGGGCTTATTATATAGTCCTCTCTCTCCATCCTTGTTGTGAGGGCATCTTGATTTGGGGCTGCCTCTCTGTGTAACAAGGGTATTTTATGATTTGGTTGAGTCTCTTTCACATCTTGTAGTGGAGACATTTTGAGTTGGTTGAGTCTCCCTCTCAACTTGGTGGGAACATTTTGAGTTGGTCCAGTCTCCCTCCCATCTTGTAGTGGGGGTATGTTGACATGGTCCCATTTCTCTGTCCTTGATGTGAGAAGATTCTTGAAATTGTTTGGTTTTTTTTGGCGCTACTGCTTGCACATATGGTCTTGTCTCATCATCATTGCAATGGGTGTATATTGATTTAGTCCTGTCTCCTCCATCATTACAGTGGGTGCATATTGATTTAGTCCCATCTCCTCCATTATTACAGTGGGTGTATATTGATTTAGTCCTGTCTCCTCCATCATAGCAATGGGTGTATATTGATTTAGTCCTGTCTCCTCCATTATTACATTGGGTGCATATTGATTTAGTCCTGTCCCTCCATCATTACAGTGGGTGCATATTTAGTCCTGTCCCTCCATCATAGCAATGGGTGTATATTGATTTAGTCCTGTATCCCCCATCATAGCAATGGGTGTATATTGATTTAGTCCTGTCTCCATCATTACAGTGGTGCATATTGATTTAGTCCTGTCTCCTCCATCATTACAGTGGGTGAATATTGATTTAGTCCTTTCTCCTCCATCATTACATTGGGTGCATATTGATTTAGTCTTGTCTCCCCCATCATAGCAGAGGGTGCATATCAATTTAATCCTGTCTCCTCCATCATTACAGTGGGTGTATATTGATTTAGTCCCGTCTCCTCCATCATTGCAATGGGGGCATATTGATTTAGTCCTGTCTACTCCATCGTTACAGTGGGTGAATATTGATTTAGTCCTGTCTCCTCCATCATTACAGTGGGTGCATATTGATTTAGTCCTGCTCCCTCCATCATTGCAGTGGGTGCATATTTAGTCCCGCCTCCTCCATCATTGCAGTGGGTGCATATTGATTTAGTCCCACCTCCTCCATCATTGCATTGGGTGCATATTGATTTAGTCCTCTCTACTCCATCATTGCAGTGGGAATAATAATGTGGTCATGTCCTTTTGACTTCAATGCTTTCATTGGCTGTATCTAGATGTGGGCCAGTTTTTCCATCCTTGCCAATGGGGGCATCTTGATTTTGACAAGTATTAACATCCATGCTTGGGAATGAATCTGGATTTGGCCCTGTCCTAATCATTGCAGCAGAACATATTTTTTGTCCTGTCTTTCTGTGAATCCCTAGAAGCATGTTCACATGACAGTGCTTAAAACACCTAATGTAAACAAATGTAATCTTAGTGGCATATTTATATCCATATATAGATGTCTGTATTAGATCTTCAAGACATTACAACAATTTTTCAAATGTTTATGCATTTTGTTAGTTCACATATCTATATGACTAAGTAAACTTATGTTACGACCTGGAAACCATAACACCCTTGTTAACTTCTGATTGATACAATGCTTAGGGTCATGTTTGCATTACCTGACTTTCATCAAACTTGGAATGTATGTTAAACTTTATATTATCAAGATCTCAGATGAGTTCAAATATGTATTACTAAGTTGATCTTGCATTTGATTTGTTGAGTATGCTATTCATTTGATTTGTTTGAGTATGCTATTCATTTGATTTGTTTGAGCATGCTATTCATTTGGTTGAGTACACTATTCATTTGGTTTGTTGAGTATGCTTTTCATTTGGTTTGTTGAGTATGCTATTCATTTGGTTTGTTGAGTACACTATTCATTTGGTTTGTTGAGTATGCTATTCATTTGGTTTGTTGAGTACGCTATTCATTTGGTTTGTTGAAGATGCTATTCATTTGGTTTGTTAAGTATGTTATTCATTTGATTTGTTGATTATGCTATTCA
>JAEAOA010000861.1:142500-170536 GCA_016746295.1 Potamilus streckersoni | reverse complement strand
TGCTTAGCATTTCAAAATGCATTGTTTAAAGTAATTTAATTCCACAGGAGCAGTTGGACTCCAGAGGAATCATGCATAAACACACTCTTGTGAATATTGAATGTCACCAGTGGAACGGTGTCAGAAATAGTGATGCATATGGTATATTGTTTGCTATATTTTGGTGAGAAGAATGAAAGTTGTAGCACTCCGACATAGTTTCACCCTTCATGACCCCACTATGATGTTTACAGAAGATTCATATCTCACACTTGGGTGATAATAGAAAATGTTTCAGTGTTGTGTATATATCTTGAAATTTCTAGGTTCAGTTAACAAAGGGGGAAAAGCTTAAAATTAAGTGTCAGTTTCATGTCTTGGACAATACACATACAGTTTCTCCTCTAAAATTTTTATATTTTCATTGAATGGTAAACGTACATCAATATCACTTGTTTATTTTCTTTTTGCAGGTCTCAGTTTGCATGGTAGAAGATAAGGATTAATCGGTTAATCATGCTGAAAGAATCAATAGCTTGAATCTCATCCAGATACTCATTCTAGTCTAAGTGCACAAGAGAGAGACTTTGACAGAAAGATTTAGCTTCCGCAGGAGTTTGTTTTATGGTATGTGCTTATTAAAAGCCAAGCAAGTGAAATACGTTTACCTTGGACTGAATTTTACACTGTAAATATTTGTTCTATACCTATCTTATTATTTACTGTGATTTCGTAAACTCTTGAAATCATTAAAGTCAGTGGATTGTGAATTGGTGTCTGAGAAGAAATTTCTGTTAAACTGCATTGAGTAATTGTATATGTATGGTCAATTTCAGTGGCTATGTATCAATGAATTTAATTAATATTTCACTTTGTAAGTTTAACAGGGTCCAAACATCAGTATATCAATATTCTAGCATAGTCTAATTTTAATTGAGGGTCCAAACATCAGTATATCAATATTATAGCATAGTCTAATGTTGATTGATTAAACTTTGATCTTTCCAGATTAGCTAGACTGTTGATGTGATTACCCCTCACATACACGCACACACACTCACACACACACACACACACACACACACACACACACACACACACACACACTCACACAACATTAATGCTGCTATTAGCATCTCCAGAATGATAATGAAAGGTTAGGAACTGCTTGTTTTGTATCAGTCTAAAAGTACTTCTAAAGCACATTATTTACTTAAATGTGTAATTTCTTTACGTTTGCTAGAAGAGTTTATAGAAACTTTTCACTTTTATCACTGACAACTAAACTCGCATTTAAAGCATTTATTCCAAACATTTATAACTTCCAAACCTCTTCTTAACATTCATGAAGGATTGCAAAGGAATTTTGATTCTGTCCTAATGCTATGGTGGTAAACAAAGACCAAAAGCATTGTAGGTTGGAAACAATTTGAAATCTTTCAAGAAATGCAGTCAGTCATAACTCACAATGTAAGCAATGTAGTGCTTTCTGTCACAAAGTTGTCACTTTCCTAAAAGAGTAATCCCATTTTTAATTTTGCCCACAAAAGGTTTTCCTTTATACCATTGTACTAGATAATGTCTAAATATGTGATATATACACAACTTGTGACATAATCCATTTTGAGCCAAATTCTTAACTTAAGGCTATGGTGTGACTTTTTCAGCTAGTATTGTTTACTAATTAAAGATATGGATATATTTATGAACTAGGTGTTTTGGGCTTGTGTTGTTCTTGAAAATCATGTCAGGAATGTATACCTTCCATAGTTATTCTGCAGTATGATAATAGTGGAATACCAATAGTTGGCTAAGAAGAAGAGCTAGCATCGCATAGCAGTAAACACATGGGTTCGGGGCAAGTAGAATATCTAGAAAGCGGATTGGATGACAACTGTTTTCAACTGCATCCGTCTGTTTAGTACACACTGCTTTGCAAAACTGTCATCTAGGAAAAGGGCTTGTGTTTGCAATGTGATCCTTCGACATGAAAATTGCAGGTATAAATTTGGGGTTAGAATGCATAAACTTCTGCTATGAACTGCCACTGACTTCTCTGGTCAAGTGGATAATATTTGTATGCTTTGTTTTTATATAGGTATCTAAAAAATGGACCTTCTTGACCTCACTTGTGTATTTGATTTTTTTTTGTACTAGGACACTGATTGCGGCATTAAATTTGTACATAAAATCTGGCCCCTGCCCCCTAAGTATGTTCCCAATGTTCACTGATGGGGTTTGTCTAAAAAAAATTTAAAAATTTTCGCATAGTTTCTGCCGTCCTCTTCTCAATTCACTTGGCCAAACTTCATGGTGTAATGACAAAGACGTGCATGTATACCTTAATTAGTTCTTTCATATTATGTAGGCCGTAGCCTACTGGATAAATTTGTTGATTACCTAGTTATATCCGAAATCAAATTTGATTCTTCCTTTACAGTGGTTCCTACGAAAAGGTAGGAAGGCATATATTGAAGGTGAGTAGAATTTTATGATAAAAACAATAACACAGTTCCGCATGTATTTTGGTATTAATAATAGTAATAGTTTCAGTCACTAACACTACGATGGTGCCCAAAATGAACAATTTGGAATATTTTAATATTTTCTTTTCTATTGACTTTATGTACATGATTTATATATTCTACCACAATTGTTAATTAAATTTTCTATACTTAATTAATTAGTCTTGAGTTTAAATCTTTACCCACTTTCTTGCTGTCGTAGAAATGGATTCAAAGCAAAATGTACAAAACTCAACACTCTGGTCTAATATTAATCCTTCATGTAAACAGCATCCCAATTAAACCCCATCCTGGTATCCTGCTTTCCCATGTCTTTGCAAATGGCTTCACTGAATTTACCCAGTACTCAAAGGCCATATAACAATACTAATAACTATTTATCACAAATACCGAAAGATATCATTAAACCACCACAAATATGTACATAGCTAATTGTATAAACAAGTGTCCACTCTTTCCCTACAAGTGGCCTCTTCAACACGCAATAGAATGCACTGCAGAAAACCGCATGGATATATACGTGTATATGTAATATTCCACGTCACTAAGCTCGTTGCGCTATAATTAGTTTAACATTGAAGATTAGTGAGAACTGTATACCATATCCTATTCGAAAACTTGCAACTGCTTATATATATATATATATATATATATATATATATATATATATATATATATATATATATATATATATATATATATATATATATATAAACTTTGATAATTTGTAATTTTATTAAAATTTGTCCTTTTCTTAATGTAACCATACTCCTAATCTGTGCCTTCTCACAAGCTAGCGAAAACACATACCACAATTACAACGAATCTCATACTTGTACGCAAATTCATGACATATCCCATTTATATGTATATATACAATGTTTACTGCGGATAGTAGATAATGGCAAACAATTTTCATTATCGTTAAACGGATATTAAAAACAAAGGACTGATAATACCGGAAGATATAAACATCGGCAAATTAATATCTCCAGAACTGCATGTGGAGAAATAAGAGATGAAAAAAAAAAATTAAATCTAAACAAGACAGTCAGTGATTTCGTAGTATGTATTTCAGGAATGTTTAGGATTTTCTTCATTAGTAACAATATTGACCACAACTGTCCTTTCCGTATGGTCCTTTCCGTTTGATAGCCGTCGGGTTACAGATATGTATGTAATACCACTGTCAGTCAAGGGACCAAGTTGGCTGGAAAAAGCCCAATACAGAAGCCCCCGTTACATGTCGTCATGCTGTTTACCACAAACATTGTATGCAAGGCATATAACGCTCTTTGCATCTTGCTTAGTCTCCATGCAACAAAATAATTACAATGAAATAGTTCAATAATATCTTAATGCCGTGATTTATTGCGCGTAAAATACAATAATGCAATATGAAAATGCCTATTTTAGCTCAAATCAATACTTTTTCCACAAAACAGATTGCACCTGCACATTTAAATGATATGAGTACTTTTAGTTATTGATTTATAGCCTTACACGTTGTTATATCGAGCCAATATCACGCATAGAACTACCTTTAAACCCAAAACAACGACTCTGGTTTATGCTGCAGGTGCTAGGCAGGACCAGGATACAGACAAGTGTTCGTTACGAGTTACAATCTGCTTCTCAATGTAGAGTTTCAGGTACACGAAAACTCTTTTCAAAAAGCTGAGACATTTTAATTTTTAACTATATTAAAGAATTGTCAGAACAAAACATTTTTCCCAGTAAATTTTTTAATGTTTCAATAAAATTGCCGTAACATGTTGAGTACGTGGTGTACAATCAGCTCGAAAATATGTGTAATTTACGTAGTGTGTGTGTGTGTATGTGTGATTTAGATTTTTGACGTAGCTTTAACAATGTTTCAATCATATCACTACGATATCTGCAGTGTGGCAGTTGACAGTGATGTCTAGCACTGGGGCATCTAGTCCGAGTTTCTTATGACCCTTACAACCCTATTTTTTGATATATGGACACCTCAACATAAATGTGAAAATATCAAAAACGGGATGTCAAGGGTCAGAAGAAACTCGACCTATGGGGCATCATGCCGCAGACATGTAACATAATGTCCCACCCAGTCTCATTATCATTAACACCAAGCAAACCAATCCTAACACTAACCTCTTAATGCTGAGCGTCTAGCGAGGCAGCTGCTAAGATCATTTTTATAAGTCTTTGGTATGAGTCGACCTGGGTTCGAACCCGCGACCCTAACATCCGAGACGGACGTTCTAACCACTAGGCCAGCGGTGCAGTCTAATTTACGTACTGATTTCCACAATCTATGCGTTTCGTTTATTTTTTTTTTTTGTTCCTTTTTGGTCCCACCTTTCATCTTCATTTTAATTTATATTATGGTGATGAGTCTAATAATAATTATATTACATGGATAGTTTCGATTCTGCAAAATGATGGTTGATATAATATCATCAGTCAACAGTACAATATATGCCGAGCGCGTATTTTTGTTATTTTATTAAGTGAGGTTTGTCATACATTATATATATTAAACAAACTTTGCTCTCAACTGGATGGTATGCATACTATGCAGAGCCCCGAACGCTTGCATACATAAATGCAAAGCCTCGAACGCTTGCATAGATAAATATAAAGCCTCGAACGCACGCATACATAAATGCAAAGCCTCGAACGCTTGAATACATAAATGTAAAGCCTCGAACGCACGCATACATAAATGCAAAGCCTCGAACGCACGCATACATACATGTAAAGCCTCGAACGCTGGCATACATAAATGCAAAGCCTCGAACGCTTGCATACATAAATGTAAAGCCTCGAACGCTTGCATACATAAATGTAAAGCCTCGAACGCACGCATACATAAATGCAAAGCCTCGAACGCACGCACGTAGAAATGTAAAGCCCCGAACGCTCATACAGTAATGTAAAGCTTCGAACGCACACAATGGAAATATAAAGACTTGAACGTACATGCACACATAAATATAAAGCCTCGAATGTACACACGAAGAAATGTAAAGTTTTGGACATACACACAAGAAAATAAAAACGTATTGAACGTAACACCTCGAACGTACGCACATAGCAATGTCAAGCCTCGAACGTACACACATAGCAATGTAAAGCCTCGAATGTACACACATAGCAATGTA
Organism: Potamilus streckersoni; assembly: GCA_016746295.1. Classification (NCBI taxonomy): domain Eukaryota; kingdom Metazoa; phylum Mollusca; class Bivalvia; order Unionida; family Unionidae; genus Potamilus; species Potamilus streckersoni. The sequence goes on along the minus strand of JAEAOA010000861.1, from coordinate 164,880 downwards.
AAGCCTTGAACGTACACACATATAAATGTAACGCCTCGAACGTACACACGTAGGAATGTAAAGCCTCGAACGTACACACATAGGAATGTAAAGCCTCGAAAGTACACACATAGGAATGTAAAGCCTCGAACGTACAAACACAGGAAATGTAAAGCCTTGAACGTGCTCACATGGAAATGTAAAGTCCCCCCCCCCTCCAAGCTCGCATTGAAATAACATATATTACTGTAAACTGATATTTTGACACATCCAGGACCTCGAATATCAATGATGAAATTACATGTAGAGGGTTGATATACAGCACACCTGTCATAACCCATTTGCGTATGGCATGGATAAATACAACATCGTCAACATAATAGTCAAGGACGCGCATTTTAATTTAATTTGACATAATAAACGCCTATCTTGCACATTTCAACCAACGTAATATTGTTAACATAAATGCCTTTGCGTTTGTAAACGTCGTAGTCAATAACAGCTCTGTCAACTTGCATTCGACCACAAAATGATACTGAAGGTAGAAATGTGACGTTTTGAGGAAGAATATTCTGCACTAAAGTGTTTGGTTTGGTTTGATTTAGAACGACACAGCATTCAAATAGATTATTTCGTGCTGAAGCTATTAGAATAAAGTATCTTTTATAAGGACAAACCACAGTAGCAAACCCCGATCTGACCTTATGGTAAGATTCGAAGCCGCACACCTTAAATTGCGAACCCTATTAATGTACTGCCATGCTCCCAATTAAGCGACACGTCCAAAGATAGACCGCTCCGGTGGTCTAGTGGTTAGAGAGTCCGCCTCGAATGCAGGAAGTAGCGGATTCTAATCCGGGCCAAGTCATAACAAAGACTTATAGAAATGGTACTAACATATTTCTATATAGACGCTCAGCATTAAGAGGTTAGTGTTAGGACTGGTTGGTCTAGTGTCAGGATAATGTGAACGCTGAAAATCCTATATCTACTTCGGGTATCTTTCAAAGGAATGATGCCTGTATTCCCCATGTGAATGATAACCCATCATCCCAATTATATAAGCAATACAGCTTTGAGTGATCCCTACATATGATTAAGAAGGTAATTATTTAAGACTCCTTACCTACAAAAATTGACTGGCGACATTTCTTGACATGTTTATGCAAGAGAGCAAGCGAAGAACAACTCTCACAGACGGTAACATAGTTTTTAGCTACAAAGCCTGATTATGCCAAGAGGACCACCAAAATAACCTATCTGAACTGAAGATAGCGTCTTTTGGGTCGACCGAAAGGGCACGTAGCTTGTTTACCCTGCATTTTGACGCTAAATCAATCAGGAACATCTGTTGTATGATAGTAACACTATCGAAATATGGACTAAATATTTGAATTTATTCAAAATGAACCATTAAAACCCATTTTAGAAACAGGATGAGGGAATTGGGTTGTTTGAGATCAAAATCGGCTAAACGATCTTAACGGTCGTTATCATGCTCAATATCACATCTGCCATGATGCTGAGATATTTCTAATAACATAAAGCGGTAGCCTTTGATAATAAATGGAGCGAACTGCTTCTTTTCGAAGAGCCAAAGAGACCAGTCTACCATTTGAGGGATTGGGACACTCAGAGGAACGATTTCATTTTGATAGCACATGATTTTGAAAGCACGCCACTTTCCTTCATAAATGTTCTTAGTGGAGGGCCTTCTAGTTCTCGAGACACTCTCCACAATCAAGGGTTGAGATTGCTCATCTTGCAAGGCTCGCCGGATAGGAGCCAAGTGTGCAGAAGAAATTTCGGATAGAGATGGAACACCCAAGACTTGAGAAGATTCGGGTTGGCCGGAACCTTCCTCGACCGATCTATCGCTAGATCGAGTAAGCGGGTTAACCAGGGGCTAGCAGAATTATCTTGTATTTCGGACTGTAACATCTGGGAGTTTTTATGTATCAGTACTGTGTTTTGGAAGGCAAATGCCCACAAACCCTCCAAACTAATTGACAGTGGGTCCAAGGATCAAGCTTCTGTGTCTGGGACTGGAGAGGCGATTGTGTGCAACTTATGATCCACATTTGTCAAAAATATCGATCATCGGACGCCAACAAAGGGCGCAGACCCGAGTACAGACCGATCGATAGAGACCATTCCGTGTGAAGGACTTGACCTTCCCTGGGTAGAGTGTCGACCTGTACAATGAGTCCGCTGGATGTATAATTAGTATGCTGATATGAAGATTTTCGCACCAACGTAGAAACTGCCAAATCAGAAATACATAGGTGTTACCTGATAGATGACATAGGTCACAGTCATAGAGGTGTCAGCCATAATGAGGTCTGTTTTGTCTGAGAGTCGATCCTTCCAAAAGAGAAAAGAGTTTCTAACAGCATTTATTTCTAAACGATTAATGCGTAAATGCTACTCAGCAATAGGCACCACAAGAGTACATACTGGCGTCTGTACATACCGTTATTTCCTTCCCTTACATGCTGTATTTTGCTTTGAACTTTGCATGTCATGTATTTAGTTGACACTTCTTCTGAAACCACGCAAGGATACTAATACAACACAAGGATAGAACACAAAGCATAAATTAGTAATTCAGCTCGTTACTGACTAGATAATACTGTGCCCCAGACTTCCTCTGACGAGTATTACACACGCCGCATGTCACAGACGTTATATCCTTAATATATACAAAACAAGAGTAATGGTTGGCTTTCTTGCTCTTAAATTTTGTATTTTATGCATTTAGTTAACATTTCTTCTGAAACGACACAATAAGAAAAAAAATCAATCATAAATTAGTAATTCAGCATATTATTATCCAGTTACTAAGGGAGTAATCGAAAACATGTCGCATTTGATGTCTTCTATACTTTGAACTTTGCAAATCAAGCATTAGTTGACATCTCTACGGAAACAACACAAAGCAAATCAAAGCATATATAATCAATGAGCATGCTATTAACTCGCTAAAACCAACCCCGTTACTAACGGAGTAAGTGAACATGGTCAGTGTCATGCTAACTCGTACATGACGACACGGGGTAACGCGGTCTTAAAATGACTTAGTCCATAAAGGTGAAAAACAAATCACTCTGGCAAAAGGTTTAAATATAATGTACACAACCTGCAGAATAATGATTGTCCCACACAAACATCGAAAATAAAAGTCCGATGCACCAATATGGATATTAAAATGACTTGGACTGTTTGAACTAAAAAATACGACGTTCTATGTGCAGTAACGAAACAAAAAAACTAGCCTCACCTGGAGGTTATGGGCAAGAGTTATTGCCCTATGTCTGTATGAGATTGAAAATGACGATTATCGTCTTTATCAGGGCTGGATTCGCAATGTAGCAGGCTAATATTCCTAACGTAGTGTGACTAGGAAACATTTAAAGGGGAATATAGTTTTCTAGCCTCCGTTACGTTGGCTCCACTCTTGCTTTGCACGATGATTACATCACTGGGGTGTGAGAGGGTACCAGGTTTGAACTGAAAGGAAGACAAAACTCTATATAAAGTGATCAGGTGTAACGGCTTTTAGCAAGCGTTTGGCTGTGTATATACAGTTTTAGGGGCATGGAATGCCAACCTTGTTCGATAAAAGATTACATAGTAAAGAAATGGGCTCAACCTCGTACTCTGAAATTACAATAAGTCATGAGATTTTTACATACCATAATCCTTTCCCCAAAATGGTCCAGCCTGTCGGACAAAAGTCCATGCCAAGTGACTTCATATTTCATGACCTTCCCAATACTTCCTTTTTAACAAACGTAAGTAAAGAAGAATTTGCTAAGTTATACGATTTTCTTCATGTATCATCTATACTGTGTAATATTGCTTAACACGTTAGCGTAAAATATATGTAGAATTACGGTAATGTATTTATGCAATATAAAACGTATTGCATTGCTCAATCTCTACAAATTATACCTTAATAAACATTAAATAAACCTGAGATATAACAATACAAAATTGGAACTTATGAAAAATCTTCGAAAATTCATTTGTAACTGGTGTAATTGGCAGAAAAACACGTACACTGATCTGCCTGCGTATAATGCAACGGCAAATCAGGGTCTGTTGTCTGCAGCTGGACCCCGTTTCTAAGTAAGTATATCCGCATAACTCTTCTGATAACTACAGTTTACGCGTAACCAATATCAAAATCAATTAACTCTCCACAAGTGCAATTCATATAGGACTTATTTGCAGTTTTAGCAAGCCATGCGGTCAATACATTTTACTGGTTCATGTAAATCAATTCTGTCTTTTGATGACGCGTAAATGATATATATGAAAACATATGAAAACGTCGCACATGTTGCTAAGGTGCATATGAAATGTGGCGTGTTTTTAGCTCACCTCAGCGAAGGAGGGGATTTGTTTTGGTTGGTTGGCTGTATCCTGTCGAGGATATTTTAGGAAAACTGGAGTTCGATATTTTTCGAAAGGACACGAAGAATCAATCGACCTGTGCGAGAATTAAACCCGCAATTCGTGGATTACGAGTTCGATTTGACCAATTAAGTAACCGCTGCTCCCACATATTAGAGAAGATTTACCGCACAGACAAAAACGTAGACATTTGTACAACCTTACTGAATGTCAGCCACTCTTACTATATTCTAGACAACAGTTTGAAGCGGGTTTTATAACATCTATCCCGTGTGAAGGGGCTGAAGACATTAATTTGAACATATATCTACATTACTTATGCACTTTTGACAAAGATTTTGTGTCTAGTCGGGAATTTTTGCACACACACTATAAATAATGTTATGCCAGGAATAGTGAAACTTGGCGAGGGGTAGGGTGAATCTTCACAAGTAACACACCCGCATCATAAACTTTGTTATTCTGCTGTCAGATTATACATGTGCTGAAAAATCCCGTTAAAGACACCACAGAAAGCAACAAACTTGGGTCATTCGACCATTATTTTACTTATCACTCTATTTTGTTAAATCTTATTTTAAATTATTTATCGTGATCTATTCATTCTAGAATGGTGAAACTAGATGAATGAATGCATGCGTAACAGACCAAATTTTAGGTCGATATCTGTTTTGTTATTGTTAACCTCTGTAGGCAACATTTAGACATGTACGATTAATCAGATTCATGGGGAAACGCCGCGTTTAAAATGCCATAATGTACGGATTGGTTCAGCCAAAGTCAGGATTTATCGATATATAATTAAGGACTTAGTTTTTTTAAAATTACCGGAACGGGGTTCAAATTATGGTTTCTATGGAAGTTGACAGTTAGGACATTGACCAGAAAAAAAAGTTGGTAGCCAAACGTATTGTTGTCAGACGTATTGCAGTGTTTTGATGCTAGTGAGGCGGGGATTTTATGTAATTCTGATTCGTTAAGCTTTGGAAGTTGGCGTCGTTTCACGCAAAAAAATATAACTTTAAATGTGCAGAAGTTGAATTTGCAAATCAGTTTGCACTTTTCTGCAAGAGAAAAGAACATAACACCTTAAGCGAACGAGTAAATCTTTCGTAAACATTATCCAATGGACGAAAAAAATCGATTGTCTGAAGGATGTGACAGACACCAAAAAGCTTGAAACACAAGGTATTTCCATATGTAAGTCGTTAGAACTATGAATGATTTGTTTGATTTAATTGCTTGTATTTGCGTTTAATAGCATGGATTTATTTAAGTTGTAGACGATTTTTTTTATATAGAAAACTTGTGTTGAGTTTGCTTATCTGAGTCCGCACATTATTTTCTTTATATGTATATTGACGGCTCTTTAAGTTATAGTTTAGATTAGTGTAGGATACATAATTTCATACTTATTCTATATAGGAAAGTATGTATCTAGCATAACTGTGTTGAGTTCATTGATCTGAACTCGTACAATGATATTGGTTATTTATATACATTGACGAATTGTTGGAATGTTGATATTACGGGAAGCTGTTTAAATTATCCGAACAAGTTTATTATGTGCCTTTGTAACACTAACGTAGTGTAAGGAATTTCATTCATACTCGTGTAATAAGACTAGTAAGGAATTAATATCTCGGTTTGGTGTAAATGGCCATTAGCAGACCATTAGTCCATGGAACTAGGTTGTATATTCTGTTATGGCCAATTAGTCTAGATAGCCATCGATAAATGTTTGAATCCGACAGAATTACATCTGACCTCGAGGGGCGAGCCTAATGATTTGTTCCAGTATAATGTGACAGAAGATTTAGGCTGCTTTTGTTTATATTTTTATAAGGTGAGATAGTTTCTGGAAGAGACACGTTTTACAACCCATAGTGGAAAGCCAAAAAGGGAAAAAGACGAGATACCAAGAAGTTTGGAAAAAGAAAAGTAGAGCAAAAAGGAATTACCTCTGCAACGGAGCCTGAAATACAGTCTGGGATGGACCTTTTGAACGGAACAGAACACCAGGTTATCAAGCGATACAAGGCAGTGTTATTCGATTTCTCATTTGCTTAACTGATGATTTCATTCTATTGTAAACAGACTCGGCTATTTTTATAATCTTATTTGCATTTTGAAATTCCTTGATTAAGTTGATTTCAAAAAGAAGCGTATCTTTCAAATTGTAACGTTTATATCATTTGCTTGTGAAATTTTATTATTTTTTAAATTTGATTAAATTATGTCTTTATTTGCAGCGAGAGCTCGTGCTAGTCTGTTCTATATATCAGCTCAGATTATTTATTTATTTCACCCATAAGTTCATGCTTTGTATTGACCTTACTCGATACTGGGCAAATTACACCGTTGGCGATTACCTCTAGATAAAAAAGACAAAACGAGTAAACCTTCCACAATCAAGTTGAGGAGGAGTTTACCGCAGCATGTCTCTTTATTACACACCCTTGCAACAAAAGAAAGGTACTTTGCCATACATTTCACATTGACTGGCTTAGGTTAAACGTCTGCGTTTAGCTCACGACCAAACTGGTTGCTCGCGCTCGGTGTACATACTCTGATATCCTGCAATATGAAAAATGGGGATGATGTGCATTTTCGTGTGTAATACACCTGTATTACAAATGTAGGTAACTCTGACCCATGTTTCGTGTTTCTTTAATATTAGTTAAATATCAAGCAATGTTAATATTAGGATCAACGAAGTAGATGATTGTGCGTATCATCGTTGGTAAAATATCCTTGCAACACACGAGGATACCTGTGACCTAAATTTAAAATTTACCGGTTTATACTATTTTTTGGAGTATAACCTACATCATAATATTGTTATGACAAACTTCATGAGACTTGGTTGGAGGATGTATCCTAAATACTTAAACTTTATCTTCACAGTAGGTTTACTGTAATTCAGAATTCACGTTCCTTGACCTTGATAAAACGTATGGGTTTTTCTCATATATTGAATCAATTAATCAGATGATCTCTCTTAGTTCCAAACCCATACCAAAACATTATTGCGGGTGTTTACATTTTACAGGCTTACATGATGTCTTTACGTGAAAACAGTATCTTTTCTGGAGTCATACAAATTTTGTCGAGTGAATGCATTTGTGCTGGCCATTATTTCTTAACACAATAATAGGATTTTATGGCCGACATTTTACATTTCGTTATTTGGCAAGTCACGTTTTAAATGTTGATTTTCTGAGGCACACGCTATTCATGCTAAAATCTTGGTTGTTGAGGATGATATGCATCACTGCTACTACAACACACATACAACACAATAATATCATCGTTACCTTAATTATATCTTTTACAGTATTTGGATGCACTTTTTTCGTTTATGGAGCTTCGGTCTCGTAATAAAGGACTCGCGAGTGCAAACCGCCCCGGGTCGACATTTGCTTTGTGTCATACCGTTCCCATTTCCTCGGCATGATATCAACAATATTGTGTTAAAAGAACAGTAAAACAAAACCAGCAAAAACAAAAACTTTTTTTTTCCTTTTAGCTCATAACTTTATTTTTTCCAATATGTTATACGTCTCATGAAACATAGTGTGTGGTAGCATCTTCGCTTTACATCTTTATGGTCTAATAGATGTCACTGTGACCTGTATTACATGCTTCAAAGACTTTACAAAGTGTTTATTGTTCGTTATGTTGGAGTGCTCTTATGTCCTAATCAGGAACTTCGATAAATTAATACATTGATTAGTGCTATTATTTTACCCATAGAGCCAAATAATTTGAGGATTTTAAATTCCCTTTAACACCACCTGGATTGACGTTTTATGAGAAAAACTGAATTGTTTCGAAGATCTGACCTATGCTCTCTCTCTCTCTCTCTCTCTCTCTCTCTCTCTCTCTCTCTCTCTCTCTCTCTCTCTCTCTCTCTCTCTCTCTCTCTGGCTTAATTTTTATATATTTGGCATACATCCGTATGAAAGGATGTTTGTGCCGCTATCCATGTAAAATTTTTATTTAAAATAACCGATGATGTGTATACTATTTAAGTAGATTTAAATCCATTAAAACCACGTGATCCTGACTTTCTTCACCCAAAATTACTGCAGAATATTTGCACATTCAATTAAATAACCACTTTGCCGCTTATTCAACATTTCTTTGCAAACATAAATGTTCCAGATCACTGGAAATAAGCAAACGTAGTGCTTCTGCATAAGAAAGGTTCTAAAATCGTAGAGTCAAACCATCTTTCCCCATATCTTTTACTATGTACTTTATCTAAAGCTTTTGAGAAGTGTGTATATACATACCTAAATATATTGTTCAACACGATGTAATTTCACATGATTAACAAGGTTTTCCACCGGGTGATTCAATAATACATCTGTTAACGGACATTCAGACCTGCCAACACTGACGAGTCCGTCTCAGTAATGCAGTTGTTTTTTTACGTAGGTTTGACCAGTTTTCAGTAAGGTGTAAAAAAAAAATGTCATAAACTGCTAGTGTAAAGTTCGAAAACGTAATTAAAAGGTCGGTTTTCGATAAGTGCAGCGAAAATAAACATTATGTTCAACTGAAGAGATTGTATAGTATTTACCACTAGTACAGTTGCACAAACTCAAGTTCCATCCCCTACGCAGCTCAATGGCTTGTTGCTGTCTCAGCGAGACGTAATTCTTATCTTTTTCCATTGCACATGACGAAATCATATCACCCGTCACGAGTCATACTCTAATCGGCACGTGATGTCCCCAAAAAAAAAAACGTAATTGTGTCAGTTCCATCTTTTATTCACAAGAATCTGAATATTCCTTTTTATTATTCAGTGATGCTAATTAAAACATTTTAGGAATGGTCCAGACAATGGTTAGGTACATTTAATCCAGACAAGACAGACTCATTGCTAATAACACGAAAATAGAACCAGAACCATCACCCTGTATTATGCATGATTGAAGCAAAGCTGAAAGAAGTTTCTCAGCACAAACAATTGGGCTGGGCATTATATAATCCAGATGCCACTTGGCACGGACATACATCCGCGATAATGCCTGGGAGAAATAAAATTGTTTAAAAAGTCTCAGAATCCTGGCAAAAATGCACAAATCTTATATTATTACGATTTTTGACTACGTAGACCTCATTTGGGACAATTGTAAAATGCATGATAAAGAACTCCTGAAGAAACAAAAATGCTGAGGCGATGAGAATAATAACGGGTACAACCAAAACTGCATCTCCTTCACGAGAATAATAACGGGTACAACCAAAACTGCATCTCCTTCACCATGATGCTAGCTGGGACAACCTGAACTCTTGCTGTTACAAGCATAAACTGCTTCAGTTTTTTTAAATTTACCATGGATTAACTACCGCATATCTTCGAGGCTTATTTCGACCGTTATTACAGAACAATAGACTGTGGTGGTACATGCAGATCATTTCATATTCCAATGCACACGTTTTGCTAAGACTTGGTTTTATTATTACTCATGTTTTAAAAAATTGAATCAGTTAATAAATCTCTCTGAAATGTGAAATGTACACACTGTAAAAAATGAAAATATTTCATGCATGTGAAAACATGTGTTATATACGTCTAATATAATAGAAACATTTTATTTTATCTTGATTTTTCGCTGCTGATTGGTACCACTGACACGGCGTGTTTTTCATTTTCAGAGCATTATTTATTTTCTTTCTATGTTTTTCCTTCTTTGGATCTGTTTCCTATGACTGGCATGGTGCATTTTATAGTTCACACTAGATACTTTTTCCAGAAATTAAGTTCGAAACAATGAGCCTTATCATTTAAATGAAATCTTGCTTTGTTGTTTCTTATAGGATAAACGTAGGACGTTTCTACTCAGTAGAAATAGAATTGGACACAATAAGAACATGTTTGCAATATAAAGATGTTGTACTCATCAGTCTCCTTTCTATAGTGTGTAAAGACGCTGTTTTAACAATATTTATTTAGTTTTTTTCTACCGTTGACATATTGTAATGTTGAATTATCAGAATAATTGCTATTGCCAATCTAGTTTATAGATACAGTACAATAATCAATGGGGTTTGCAGTATTACAGGCCATTAATATTAGCGATACAGTTACCTGTAATCAATTGGGTATATAGATAGATCCAAAAAAAATTGCACACATATCGTTACAACGAACCATATTCTTGTATGTTACTTGCTGTAATTTCTATTTCAAGGCTTTAATCAAGTTCCATTATATTTTCTGACACTCCACATTTCTGTGTAGCTTGTTCGCTTTGCATTAAGGGGAGAACAGACATCAGAAAGGACTGTGACGAAAATGTGTACCATATTAAATTCATTTAGAAAATAGAATTATTTTTCCTACTTTATATAGTTATTTTCACGCGTTACTAATGATAAATGTGTGAAAATTGATCATTGATATAGAATCAACATCAAACTCTCTCGAGAATGTATGTATGTATGTATGTATATATATATATATATATATATATATATATATATATATATATATATATATATATATATATATATACATATATATATATATAAATAAATATATATATATATATATATATATATATATATATATATATATATATATATATATATATATATATATGCTTATTTTTGCTCCATGGGTGGATCACAAATTGATATACCAACAGTTCTATTTTAATATAACATTACCACCAACCCTCTCTCTCTCTCTCTCTCTCTCTCTCTCTCTCTCTCTCTCTCTCTCTCGTTGACATATTATGTACCATCATTCTTCATCGGTCCAGACACGTTGTGGTATTACATAAGCGACTCTCTCTCTCTCTCTCTCTCTCTCTCTCTCTCTCTCTCTCTCTCTCTCTCTCTCTCTCTCTCGTTGACGTAACATGTACCATCATTCTTTATTGGTCCAGAGAATTTGTGGTATTACATAAGCGACTCTCTCTCTCTCTCTCTCTCTCTCTCTCTCTCTCTCTCTCTCTCTCTCTCTCTCTCTCTCTCTCTCTCTCTCTCTCTCTCTCTCTCGTTGACATAGCATGTACCATCATTCTTCATTGGTCCAGAGACGTTGTGGTATTACATAAGCGACTCTCTCTCTCTCTCTCTCTCTCTCTCTCTCTCTCTCTCTCTCTCTCTCTCTCTCTCTCTCTCTCTCTCTCTCTCTCTCTCTCTCTCTCTCTCGTTGACATAACATGTACCATCATTCTTCATTGGTCCAGAGACGTTATGGTATTACATAAGCGAAAATCCTCTATTCTCGTTTTTTCGTGTATTTTCGCCGTTATCTTGATACGACGGTTAAGAGAAGAGAAATAAAATTATTTGAAAAGTCTCAGACAGCTGGAAAAATTTACAAATCTTATATTATTCCGATTATTTGCTGTTGTTGTGTCTTACCTTAGAAACCAGTTATCCCAGATAGTTATGAGTCCATTAAAGGTTTTCTTTTTCGGACCGTTTACAAACACTCCTTAGGCCTAGTTCTATGCTTAAATGCACCAAGTGACGGAATAGTCAGTGCAAAGCCGAGCATTAGAATGCTTTCCGTCATTGAAACCACTCCATTTCAAATACACCAGTACGAAATACAGTCGTGGCTTGTGAAGCTGGTATATCGCGTGAATTTAACAAGGTGGTTGAATGTAGTTTTTGTCGGCCAGTCATCGATCATTTGTGTAAATTCCGTAAAAAGAGCGCTCACATGCTACGGAAGACCAATCATGCCAAAACATTTGGTTGAAACTCGATTTGCCCCATCACGAATGACTGGAGGAAAATACTGTTAGTCATTCCCATGCACATATTTGTTCCCCTCGTAGTTTTCCAACGACAACAACTTTATTTAAACCGGACAAGCCCTAACGTATTTTTCAATTATTGCCAATGGATACAAGTTTTCCAATAATGTGTTCAGAACGGGTTTCCGTAGTGCATTTTTTTTACGCATAATTATTATACAATGTTGAAAACAAACTGGTAAGATCCAGTCATGCCCGTATAGAAGCAGTTTTCGTCATTCATCCGTGTTAAAGCTAGTTTACTTAAAGACATGGAGAATACGTGAAGTTATTTCTGTTTATTGGTATATTATTGAAGAATTTCGTTCCGACTGCGTCCAAAGTTAATTTTATTCTTTTATTGAAATTAAGCTGAAATTATTATGTTAACCAGTGGCATAGCAACCATCCAACAAAACTACACAACAGCGGCGGGAGCGAAAAAGCAGAGACAATTCTGGCGATGTATGTATGTATGTATGTATGTATGTATGTATGTATGTATGTATGTATGTATGTATGTATGTATGTATGTATGTATGTATGTATGTATGTATGTATGTATGTATGTATGTATGTATGTATGTATGTATGTATGTATGTATGTATGTATGTATGTATGTATGTATGTATGTATGTATGTATGTATGTATGTATGTATGTATGTATGTATGTATGTATGTATGTATGTATGTATGTATGTATGTATGTATGTATGTATGTATGTATGTATGTATGTATGTATGCATGCATATGGATATGTGTATATATATATATATATATATATATATATATATATATATATATATATATATATATATATATATATATATATATATATATATCCCAAAAATATGTTATGTGTTACGCGTGGAGGGGGAAGCAGAATTTCTTGATATGCCACTGATGCTAACAACTGTTACAAATGGAAAGCGTGTGTGTTTGTGCGAGCGTGTGTGTGTTTGTGTGATAGTAGTAGTATCGGTTTCCAGCCCGAAGAAACAATTTAGTGGATACATAGTACTAATTGTGTATATGGTACAGGTAAACTTAAAACAATAATAATGTGCGTGCTTTTGGATTTTAACGTAGCTTTAACAACTCGAGTCCGATCACTACGATGACTAGTGTGGATGTTTATTAGCATTGGGACATCATGCCACAGACATGAAGCATCAAGTCCAACACAGTCACATTATTATCTTGACACCAGGTAGACCAGTCCTAACACTAGCCTCTCAATGTCTCAATGTTGAGCGCCAAGAGTGGCAACTGCTAGTACTATTTTTTCTTAGTCTTTGTTATGATTCGGCAGGGGTTCAAACCCGCGACCTCCCGCATTTGAGGTGGACGCACTAACCAGTTGGGCCACCAAAATGTTCAAAATGATAATGAAATATTGTATTGTAAAAAGATAATACCATTCCGAATAAATGTCAATATAAGGTAGAGCAAGAAACAAGATAAAATTTCAAAATATTCTGTGACTTGTATATGTTATAAAAGATCAAAATAATCGCGTTTATTATTAAGTCCAACTGTATAGTCATGTATAAGCTATAAACTACTGTCTTGGGAATATCACCGCGGCCATGTATTTAATGTCTAAAGTTTGCCCCGGGCTTGTAATAATCTCTTACGCAAGTTTACTTGAGCGGCCGGAGACCCATAATCTTGAATCGGCACAGCTGATAGATCGCACCACTTCACACCTATGTTACAGCTTAGTCCTAATATTAGAGGGAAGCCCGCGGGGTAAGCGGGGCATGTTCTCATCCGTACCCAACCTTGACAGACAGCGAGATGGACACTGTCCGATAAGTTTGATTGGATAGGTTCACAGCGATATCTAATCGGAATTGAGAAAGAGGGTGTGATTACAATGCGGGCTGAATTATAACTTTTATAACTCGTAAGCAAAGATTTAGTTTCGCCTGGGAAGATTGTTTAGCAATAGGGTAGCTCCGAAAGAAGCCACTCGTGATTTGGCGGTAAAACTTAGAGGTAGATTCGGAAAGAAAAGCTTTGAAAAGGTCATTAAGTTAGTTGCTCAATTTCTCAGAATATTAAGACATCGTAATTGTAATTATATGTCGTACGTATACTTAATTACTGAGATCGTTTAATGTGTAGAATTACCTTTGTAGTGTTTTATTTACATGCGTTTAAAAACTTGACTTCAGTTTTCCGTAGAGAATTATGTTGATTGTTAGAATTAATTTCGTAATTCGTTATTAGGCTACTTCGTAGTAAACTAGTGCATTTATTAATGCGTTTTGCTACAATTTACACATGCTTGAATTGTGAGTTTGGAAGAGGATTGAAGCTTGTAAACTTAATTATTATGGACGTATGCATATATCAGAGCATGGATATATGAATATATGTGTACTTTGTATGAGTATAATGTAAAGATATGCGTCTAATTATTGTGATATTGTTTAGTATAACGGGATTATGAATATGTACTGATGTGACGCAATTTATTGATGTACTTATAAGAAGTAATTAATAATATGCTGTATTATGACGTTTGTTTTACCATACAAGAATGTATGGGTATCTCGATGTGAATGAATGCATGATCGAAGAAATTTAATAGCCGTTATCTGATGATAGGCTGTGTGTAATGTGAGATGAAAAAGCTCAGGAAATATATTGTACCATCCTTGTGTTTTCACATGAAGCATTTTAGGGGATTGAGAACTTCCGTTTAAATTGAGTCCGAGTCTCCAAGAGGTGGAGACAAAATTAAGAATAGCCGAACAGTCAAAGTCGACAGAAATCTTGTTAGTGAAGAGAAGGTGGGGGAGGGGAAAAAGAAGTCTGGAGGAGAAAGTGGAGGAGGAGAAGGAATTCAGAGAAAGTCGAGGATCAAGATAAGGAATTGGGAGAAATAGGAGAGAGAAGAATACCAGAAAAGAGCAGAATACAAGGACAGGTGGAAATCAATCTCACACTGCTGATCAAGTGATGCAATGGTCTATTGAAGGGTTGTAATTGGGAATTAGAGTCATTTGATTATTAAATTGCCATTCATTCAATTTCAACATTTTTGTATGTTTAACCATCTAACCGTCGATATTGCTGACTGGTGGCTCTGAGTTTTACATCTTTTTTTCACTAATTTAACATCCAACATAACTCGAGCCCAGGTGGTACTTATATATAAATAGTTTTTAATTAAAATATTGGTAGCATCCCAACTCAACTTTAACAATCCACCAGATGCGTGTAAATTTCTAAAAACCTGCAGTTAAATTTATTTATATAAAGACTAAAAAATATTGTCGGGTAGTTTATCATAAAATTTCTTCATTGAGTTCGCATAAAAATGCATGTCTCACCGTGTGGTAGTCGACAGCCTCCACAAAGAGGGGACAGATACATGCTTTGAACTGTGGTCGATGTTCATTCTTGTGCAAGCTACAGTTCTGGTACATATACGCGATCGGCACAATTTCACCTCAACTTTGACATCTTGTCCTTTACGAATATGCCTTTCTCATGCACATTGGCTCTTTGCAAAGCAAATTAAGAGTATCCGTCAATGGATGGCGGCAGTGGAGGGGGTTACAGGTCGGACCCCTCCTCCTCAATTGTAATCCAAAACTCTTATTTTTTTCTTTGTAACGTTCATCTCCAATAGCAGAAATGAAGTTCTAAAGATCGTAAAATTTTCATTCCACATATGTTCCCAGATAAGACGAAAATGTCGATTTATACATTGTTTGAAGTCAGAAATTACGCATGACAAAGAATGTGAAATAATGAGACTGTGTAATATAAATTAGCAAGTTAAAAACAACACAGTATGAATCATAATTAGATATATATATGCGTTACCTTACCTTCTATAAGTCCCTGCAGTGATGGTATATTTTAATGTGTTATTGATATTAATGGTCTTGCGCTTTGTAGGCACAATCCATTTTGCCAGCGGGTGAAGGTGGGTGGGAATTTCTTTATTTAAAATACCACGGCAGTCTTATTTGCTGTATCTGTTTCCTCTATAATAAAATCAGATCTTAAATCTCATTTGACCTTTCCTGCTTTTCTTCTTCATACTTGTAGTATGTCGGCAGCTCTTCAGTTCAAATATAAACGATATGTACATTTGAATTTTAACCAATGCAATAGATGTGACCAATAACTCCATACTAAAATACATGGATGTAATAAACGGATAGGCAATTCATTTGATTTTCTAAGGGAAAAAAGAGCAAAGTTTATCTTGGCTGATTGTCAGCTTGTATAAAATTATATCTTTAAATATAATTTTAACTTTAACTTTAATTAAAGTCCTATTAATTGAAGTTTGTATCTTTAGTACTCTTGTACTTAATGTTCCACTCAAAGCTCTCTGGACTCCATTTATTTTGAGACAAAATTTGGATATGTATTTGTTTCAGTTGGAAAATAAAAAATGGATTTCAGCGAGCCTTTACAGGGGTGAGATGAGATCTGTCAACGTAATTAAATTTGAGATCAACATAATCAATTATAAGTAGATAGTAGGTAACCGAGGCCAACATTTCAAGCTTTACCTTCTTGGGTTCAATTGCGTGTTTTAAGTATACTTATAAACACTATAAGTATCTTAATTAATACCACGTCCTCTCAATAAAGAAAGGTCAGTTTGACCTACATTTAACCTGCTTTGATTACGTTTTCTGTTTTATTTCATGACCAGGTGGAATCCTTATGCACCCAAAACATATCTGTGTCATTATCTATACAGATTTAAGGACAGAACAGAAGGACATGTCCAGGAAAACGAGGCAAATACTGGCATGTAATTAAAATTTTACTGTTTGCTCCTGACAACTAGAGGTATTTGGCATCTTATGTGCATTCTTTCCTACATTGAATAATTTCTTAATCTTCTATTCACCAGAACCCTTACCTTCCTAATATTTAATGTGGCAGGAGGAATCTACTATAGATTATGGACTCGACCTTTAGCTGACATGTTTTCACATCACATTATAGACAGATGTTTTGATTTTGAATACCCAGTACCAGTAGGGTATGCACTAAGCGGACAAGAGAGAAACAATGTTATCACTAGAATTGCACATCTCCATTGTCACATCCCTTTCATTTCTGGTCTCAGTGTACGAAGTGAAAAGAAATTCAAAAATTTTTTTCCCCTCGTGCCTGATGCGAAAAAAGAGTTATTCTGAGCATATATGGGAAAATGTGCATGTTGTTTAAGGTGGTGATAACGATGCATTGCCAGCATTGCATCTAAACTTACCAATCATTCATCGCCACCAACCTGCAGCCCCTACTCATAATATAAACTAGTCTGTGTTTATAACCATGGACACAATTATTGATTTCCACTTTTTATTTTGCTGTGTTACGCGATGGCTTGAATCAATTAACAGTTTTAACGGTTGATCTGTTCGAAAAAAAGTAATTGAGCTATTTTTTTTTTTAAATTTAGTGTACATGTTGCTTGTTAACGGCACTCATTGTACAGGACGAAATATTCCATTTTGGTTTCTCTTGTGTCATATCAAACTATCGCTCAGAAATTAAATATTTGTGTAGGCGCATATAGTTTGATGGTGATGGAATATTCTGTGCCAGACATTTATCATTACTAAAATTCACATTATAATATGTACAGTCGTTAGTTGCCACGACAAAGTTTCCAAAAGCTGCGATGACAGCAATCCATATAAGTTTCAAAACGCCGATGCCAGTACTCAAATGCATTATTGGTACGTGCAAAATAAGATCGATCAGATATGTTCAAATAAGTACGTCGTCCTTGTATTGTAGTTTATTGCTGTATTTTATCATCGGTGTAGCCCAGGATTGGCTGTGTATTCTTGAGAAAGGACCAAAAGAGGACGTCCATTAATTATGTCAACAATTTGTAGACAATTTTTATACCCCTCCCCCTTGTCAGCAACTGCCAAAATTTCAGTGACCCCCCCCCAATAAAATTATATAAAATTAGCCCTTCCCCTCCAAACTAACAATATTTAATACGGCTGGCATTTAGACTAAAAATAGAATTATGTAAATTAATAAGTCTACAAATAAATGTTAATTTTCGTATATATGCTACATCAATTTTACAGCACATGCAAATGGGAGGGTGGGGTGGGGTGGGGTGGGGGAATTTGCCTGAAATGAACAAGAGTCTGTTACCAAAGTGTACAATATTTGTAAGGCATTAAGGTTACTGCATCTGGTTGAAGAAGTTGTATGCTTATGCAGGCTACATAATTTATTTTATGTATTATGTTAAAGATGACTGTATAATAAGTCAATCTCTCAAGTTTCCTATGCCCAGTTATCCATCCCTGAAGGGATAGCTCGTGAACTTCGCAGTCACGTGCTTCACGTACTTCTTACGTTCGCTCGGAGTCTCGTCTGATTTCTGTCAAATAAGATTGAAGACTGAAGCAATTTTTGCAAAGTAAAACCACTAATTCCTTGCAAGAATTACGCCCTTAAGTTTCCATTAATCAAACTGTTTCGACTGTTTTCTAAATTTCCCTACGTGGAATATCTGATTGACGAGAATAGGCTAATCATGCCGCAATTAACTTTCCTTTGAATAATAAATTATTGACGTGCTACCACTTTTTACCGGTCGAGTTTGGAAGAGTGTTATGCCAAACCCTTGTACCATAATAGATGACTCGGTCAAATTTCGTGATGTAGAACCAAGTTTCCTTTGACGTTCAGAGATGAGATGAGAATAATCATATAACTGTCTCTAGCCCTTACTACTTTAATTAAGTTAACTTTGGTACAATTCATTTAATCAATATTTCTAAGAGTTGAAAAATTCGACACATCACACTGGGATTCTTCCATCTTTTTGACATTCTTGTTCAGATTCCCTTTTCCGTGTTTGTATTGGTTTTGTTCGCATTGCTAAACATTCCCTCTTCAAGCAATACACAAACTTGGGAAACCTATAGTAATCCAATGACGTGGGTTGACTTGTCTTTTTATGTATCAATATATATGATACATTTGTTACAAAAAGTGCACTAATCGCAGAATGGTTAACCCAGATTCCAAAACAGGACCTGAAACTTCTCGACACCATTTATATTTTGACTAGTACGAACTTACACCGCCAAGTGAAAATGCTAATTATTTAACCAGGGGCGCTAGCGTCCGTCAACCAGTTGACGATTAACACTGTTTTAGTTAATGCCGTTATTTTTTTTTAATGTTATTTTGACAGTAAAGGAGTGCTAGTTCAGAAGTTACACTGGAGGACACGATTTTACAATTATTAAAGCGAAATTAAAACTTAAAAAAATATTTTATATCTTATAGTGTGTGTTCTTTTTTTATCTCAGCAATAACAATTTTTCAGTGATAGCGCTACGATGTCTGCATACCGGTGGTCCGGCTTGTATTGGAGAGGTCGCGGATTCGAACCCCTGCTGAGTTATACCAAGACTTTACAAAATGGTACTAACAACTGCCATGCTAGGCGCTCAGCACTAATAGGTTAGTGTTGGAACTGGTCGGCCTGGTGTCAAGATAATGTGACTGGATCGAACACTACGCTACATGTCTACGGCATGATGCCCAAGCGCTAGACATCACAATGCACTGCCACACTACAAACATGCTTTTGATATGACTGAAAAATTGTTAAAGTTACGTAAAAAAAATCCAACACACACACACACACACACACACACACACACACACACACACACACACACATACACAAACGATATCTTTAGTGTCTGCGGTCTGATCTCTTTCATGACGAAATATTTACTTGATTTTACTAAAAGTAGAACTTAAAACCGCAAACTTCCATTCAGTATCTGCCTTAGCCAATGCGGGACTCGATTTGGATCATTTTGGCGGGGGCCCCTCTGGATATACGCGAGGAGCCCCTATGTGTACGGCATTTGGAATTAAACCTTTAAACAAGTTTTAAATGACATTAAACTTAAAACTTCCTTCCGTCGCTTTACAATTACTTTCTCTCAATAGATATATTTTTAAAAATGACTAATGCGCGAATCCATTGTGAGCAAGGGGCCAGATTGTACCAAATTGAGCCAAATCGACCTAAGGCCTCGCCTTGATTTCAGGCGCCTGCGTGATATTGTCGAGAAGGTCGTCAGTCATTCACTGCCAGGAGTGTTAGTATAACAAGAAGTCTGAAACTAAAAGCTAATATGTATTAAGCGTTTTGAACAAAATCGTGTGGCATATTTTCAGCTCCATTTGAATAAT
Organism: Potamilus streckersoni; assembly: GCA_016746295.1. NCBI lineage: Eukaryota > Metazoa > Mollusca > Bivalvia > Unionida > Unionidae > Potamilus > Potamilus streckersoni. Next base: position 144,469 of record JAEAOA010000861.1, on the reverse strand, counting down.
TAAACTAATCTGAATATATGGCGCTCATGAGTCAGGGAGTTTGGGGAAAACATGCCAAGACAAAATAAGACAGAAAATGCAACGTATGCGATAGGGATGATATATGCCTTGAATTCTACAATATATTTGTCTATACTCTATACTGAAAAAAAACCTGTAAATTCTTACAATCTTATAACTGTACTAATCATAATGTAATAAAGTTTAATTAAGCATAATGTAATAAAGTTTCTCCTAATCCCAATTTAATGAAGTTTGGTTCTAGACCCAGTGTAATAATGTTTGGTACTTGTCCGAATCTAATACAGTTTGTACTAATCCCAATGTAATTAAGTTTGTTACTAGTCCAAATGTAATAAAGTTTGTACTAATCTCTTTGTAATAAAGTTTAGTTACTAGTCCAAATGTAATAAAGTGTGTACTAATCCCAGTGTAATAAAGTTTGGTATTAGTCCTAATTCAATAAAGATTGTATTAATCGGAGTCTAATAAAGATTGGCACTCTTTTAATGTAATAAATTTTTTACTAATCCCAATTTGTAATACAGTATGGTAAACTCATTTCATTCAGAATTTATTTAGTATTAAAAAGCCTTACTAACCTTTTTGACATGCATATTAGATCCCCGACTAGGTGTGCATTTGCATAAGTTTGCGTGTGCTTGTCTGTACATATGTATGTATGTATGTATGTATGTATGTATGTATGTATGTATGTATGTATGTATGTATGTATGTATGTATGTATGTATGTATGTATGTATGTATGTATGTATGTATGTATGTATGTATGTATGTATGTATGTATGTATGTATGCATGTACGCATACATGTATGCATGTATGTACGCATGCATGTATGTACGCATGTATGTATGTATGTATGTATGTATGTATGTATGTATGTATGTATGTATGTATGTATGTATGTATGTATGTATGTATGTATGTATGTATGTATGTATGTATGTATGTATGTATGTATGTATGTATGTATGTATGTATGTATGTATGCATGCATGCATGCATGCATGCATGCATGCATGTATGTATGTATGTATGCATGTATGCATGTATGCATGTGTGTGTACGTATATATGCCTTACAAAACTTGTTCTTCAAAATGCATTGCTTACATCGTTTTTTCATCATGCAATAATAATTCAAACCCCATTGTGTCATATATCTGTTTATACCTTAAAATATTTAATAACTATATATACTGCCATGTAACATATCTAAGCATTACGTTGTTGGTTATAAGCCGCTTTCAGTACAAAATATGGGTTCTGTTCTGCTCTGTTCGCTTCTAAACTACAACAGTGGTCAATTTTGTTAAATTCTAAGCCTGATTAATGATGTCGCTACAGTTTTCGTACGCAAATAAAGATTCAAATTGCGATTTTGTATTAAAACATTTGCAAAAACATAATTTGAATGAAATGCTTAGTGGTTCGTTTCAGTGCTAATGTTTAGAAATGCAATGACGATGACATTTTGGGGGCAAGGGTATTCAGAGCAAGTATTTATTTAATGCATGTTATTATCATTTATTTAAATTTATTTAATTACAAATTAAGAATTACTTGGATAAATACATATGCAATATTAAAAATATATCAACAACAAAATCATAATATGATTTCTAACATGAATAAAACAATTATACAGCCTGTTTTAAGCACAATTCTTGTGGTCGTGAAAAGAAGGGAAACCGAAAAAGACAAATTTAGCATAAATTTGAAATATGTGACGCACTTAAGATTTCTGACATAGCCAGAAAGAGTTACTTTAAGACTATGAGATAATAAAGAGTTGTTATTTACATATATGTAGCTATGATGTATCGAACTCAATTACAATTTACATCTATGTAGCTATGAAGTATCGAACTCAAATACAATTTACATCATTGTAGCTATGATGTTTATCGAAGTCAAGTACAATTTACTTTTATGTAGCTATGATGT
>JAEAOA010000861.1:0-137500 GCA_016746295.1 Potamilus streckersoni | reverse complement strand
GTGAAAATGTTTTGGGCGACTGATTGTAATGAAGGCTATCACACGCAATGGATTACATGCCTAAAAAATTACACCTACTCTGTGGGGAAAATTATAGAGAACAATTCATCTATCATGTATCAACCGTTAAAATTATTTAATGAGTTTTGTCAAAGGTAAGTGGTTTTACATACAGAAAGGTAAGTGGTTTTACATACAGATAAAATAAATATCGCTCATTATCCGATCTACACACATTTTCGTGTTCTGCAAATGTAAATGGACATTGCTGCGCGGTGGATCAATTTTATCTAAAACATTTAAACTAAAAATAACATATGTGTCGTAAGTAACGAACGACCTACGTCAACATACGGGTACAATATACATTCATGCGTTTGAAATAGGTTGTGGGTTATCATGGAAGAGTTCGATACTTAAGTCAAATATAGAAATATTTAAGCCATCCGATTTATCTGTCTTTCTGTTTCTAAAAACCTTTACTGATGCGTGCTTATTCTAGATGTTTTATATCAGAGTACAGTATTTTTACATTAAAAAGAAATTTTTACCATGGTATACTGTGTATATCTTGTGTACACGATGCTTTATAACCAGAATTTGAAAATAATAAAATAATATTACAGTACCCAACTACAATGCGGCTTGACCTTTAATACTATCTGACATTGTTACATGTGGCTGACCTCAGTTAGGGTTATGTGGCATCATTGTTGGACATTTTATGCTCACATCACTCGTAGGAAGCAGTATATAGATTTAAGATTGGAATAATATTTATAATTTTACATACGGGCTACAACGGGTTTGATTGCTAGGTTCCGGTAGGTGAAACTATTTGGTTTGCTCAGGGCTTATCCTTTATCTTGCCTTCAGCATGAAACTGAAAAAAAACTCGGGGGGGGTACATTTCAACATGCTAATGGTTATAAATATTTTGTATTAAAACAAAAATAACATGCTAGAAAGATTTTCTTCGCTATGAAAGACGAATCTTACAGGATAAAAACCGAGTCACCTCGAAAGAGTCAGATACAGGTGTTTGACTGTTGAATGCCAGTGATGACGTCAGATCGAAATTATCAATTATAATTATTATTCGTGGTTATAGCGGCATTTTTCAGCTTAAGATAGACTATACGTATTTTATGTTTAAAGTTATTTTTTAGCTTTGCCATACTTTATACTGTTTTATATCTCGTATGCCCTAACACAGTAAGGATGTGTAATTTAAAGTTATGTTTGCACAATACTGGATACCTAGTGCCAGATTAAAGGTTAGGTTAATATGTAATGATGATAAACTAACAAAATAAAGAGCGCAGAAAAAAAATGTCAGAAATGGGGCCAACATTTTCCAGTTCATATCACTTTAGTCTTAGTTTATTGTCTGCTTGATAAGAAATTTATAGGATACTAGTTAAAGTTTCGTAAATGTGAGCTCTGAAAGCGTTTATTACACTTTTTCTGTTTCAGGAAAGATATCAAACATTATTTAATCTGTTTTGCAAATGGAATTCAAGTGTGCGCTGAGAAGGTAAAAGACTTGAATATTCCGCTGCATACATTGGAAGAGATGAAACAATACAGTTATACAAATATGAATTATAGATGCTACCAGCTTGAAGGTATTTATAAATTTAAATTAATATTTTCATTCATTATTCTATCAAAGTACTGAAAATACTATAAGACTTTGACAAAGTGTGGTTGACTACTTTAGTGACCAATATTATTGTCACCTTCAAAATAAGTTTGATGAATTAATTAATGAAACCTTTGAAAAATTATTCATACCTTAGACATGTACCTACAAATCAAACCTGCACCGATATTTTTCACAATGAACTTCAATAAATTAAATGTGGGGAAAAACACACACACAATAAAATAAATCCCTCTGACAAAAAAATAGACGAACCATCTTTCTAACTTATATCCGTTACTTAAAAAGGTAATATGGACAAGATATTCACGTGACAAGGAATATCAGCAACTTTATAATAAAAAACAACAGTAATTGAAGACAAACTCAGACTCCGGTTAGTAAGCGTGATTTTGTTGTTTCTTATTTTATTCGGTTGTTTTGGGCTTTTCGGGTTGGTTGATTAATTTGGGGGAATCATTATGTCGTTGGTAAGATTAAGGTTGATTCAAATCATTTTTGGAATTATTGTAAAAAGAGATTAGCCAAAGAATTCCTTCCGTCATGTTCAGCCATCACATTTGTATACTTTGGTGGAAGAAACAATCATACTATGCTAAACCATGTTTGGTTTCAACCAACAAGTGATGTTCCGGCGTACGTCACGCGCAGTTATGTGCGGTCGCTCTGACCAGCCAGAATGTCCTTAGCATTTTCACGGTAATCTAGAAAACTAAAACGGATGCAAATGATGGTCATTTTGAACCTTTCTGAAACTGCTGTTGCGTAATAATAACACAGATTAACTAAATGACGTGTCATCACTAACAGCAACGTTAGCCACAGTTTCAGGCTATCGAACCTAAATAATTTCTTCAATTTGGTAATTTCAAAGTTTCATGAATAACATTAATAATTAAAAGTGCAGAGTATTTCATTAAATGACTCGGATAATATTTTCAACAGCTTTCATTTCTTATGAATCTGTTGGTTCACATTTTTATCGACGTTTGTCTGTCAAGCACTTAGTGACATAGTGAGGGTGCTTAGTGCCCGGGGACAAACCATAAATTTGGCGCCTCCTTTGAGTGCATCTGAGATAACGAATAGTTGTATTTTTCACATTACGCCCGGGGACCTTCCCCCACCCCCGCCATCCCCAAGCTACGCCACTACAAACACTTAACAATTTTGGGAAAGTTTAAGTATCACAATAAAGATTTTACTTTTAAAGCATGTGTCAATTAGTAATTTTTTGTTATTTTGTTTTTGGTGTGTGTGTGTGTGTGTGTGTGTGTGTGTGTGTGATGTTTTAACGCTTTTCCTAACGCCATTTGAAAAGGAGATAAGAAATTTTGTTACCTTCCACACCCGCCAAGTAAATACTGTTCTGTCACTAATGCTTTTTAAACGGAGACATGAAACCTTTGTTACCTTCCATGTCATTCTAGTAACTATCGTTTTGTCACTAATGCTTTTGAAAAGGAGACAGGAAATTTGGTTACCTTGCATGTCAGCCTTGTAACTACTGTTCTGTCAAAGGAAGAACAAACAGTTCTCATCATTTGAAGAAAAATGCCGTGGTATCAACTCGTTGTGGTGACAATGTGCGATGTTGTCAACGTGCGGCGGTATCAACATAAATAATGTAAAATTTCAAAGATTTTTTTATCCTTCATGCTTAAGTCTTTAATTAATGCTGGAACTCGCTATTCTGTACTATGCTGATGATTATATGGTATTGTATTTAGCTTTAACATTGACAACCCCACCCCCGACTTCCAATACATTTATATAAGCAGTAGCGTGATAAAAGCTTAAAGATTGAACCCCCAAGGCTTCCAATACATTTATATAAGCAGTGGCGTGATAAAAGCTTAAAGATTGAACCCCAAGGCTTCCAATACATTTATATAATCAGTAGCGTGATAAAAGCTTAAAGATTGAAAACATCAATGCATCCAATATATTTATACAAGCAGTAGCATGAAATAAGCATAAAGATTGAAAACCTCTAGGCTTCCTATATATTTATATAAGCAGTAGGATGGATGGAATAAATTTAAAGATTGAAAACTCCAAGGCTTCCAATATTTTTATATAAGCAGTAGCGTGATAAAAGCTCAAAGATTGAAAACTCCAAGGATTCTTGTATAGTTTATATGCATTACAATTGAATAATCTGATCGCGTAATTTACTGAAGGCATTAACATTGGATCAGGTTTAGTAAGATGTGGGTCAAAACTACGTCACCAAAATCAAACTGAGTAGTCTCTAAAAGTTTGGTGTTAGATTTTCGTACAGATTCAAAGAATCCATTGAAAAATTGCTAGACACAATTAATTCGCTGTGTGAGGTTGAAGATATATACCTACTTTGAGTAAGTGTATTCAATGTAATTACATTTTAAAGATGTTCTTGTATATATATATATATATATATATATATATATATATATATATATATATATATATATATAAATATATATCTTCCAAGTAGTCAAAATAAAGATAAAGAACATAGACTAAATGTCGTCTGTTATCATTTTAAAAATATGTTGTTTTCAGTTGCTAGATTTTGCATATAACATGTTTTATGATTGCTCTTTTCTATACGAATACCCTCATCTTTAATTTATACTATTTTCTTATATAGTAATTCACAGATACATTATATATATATATATATATATATATATATATATATATATATATATATATATATATATATATATATATATATATATATATAAAATGTTTGGTGGAAATACATATAATTCAGAATCTTTATTTTGCAGTACTGGAGAATGAATGGCCATGTCTTAATTCGTACAGTTATAAGCCTTACTTTGTCTGCATGGCCAATACCATCGTCACATCCATGCAGTTCTGTAGGCAAGTAACCAGTTTTATCAATTATATAGCCACAGCCTCGTGCGATATCTTGTGCAAATCTCGTTGTTGTTATTTGTTCTTAAGGCAAATAATTACAACTTTTAGGTTATATAGCTTTGAACAAATTGTGAGATAAGAATTTATATTTGTGTATGCATCAATGTCCTTGTTCTGAAATTTCTGCATAATGTGTGAGGAACACTCCAAAGTCATGTCTTTTGCGAAAAATATCTTGCCACCATTATTTCTAACAGTTCGATTTGAAGTCATTTTGATAAACTGTCTTTTGTTTCATTTAAAAGGTTGAATAGGCGTAAGCTTTATTTAAATTTTGCTCCAAATTCATATAAATGTATTTTAGGCTTTATTGCACAGGAAATTAAATGACCTTGTGGAATTAGATGTAAGCCTTATCAAATCTCAATTGTAAAGGAAAATATTTTCATATGCATTTTAATATTAAGTTATATAGATATTTTACTTGAACTAAAGTAATAAAAAAAGCAAAGATCAGAAAACATTTTACCCATATTTTCTGAGTTAGTTCAACTCCAAGACTTTTCATATATTTGCTATATTATTCGGTTTGTTGAACTAGTTCTTACAATTTCACATCATGTAACATTGTGGCTTTCCATTGCTTGTAACCAGTAATTAATCCAATAATTAGATGTTAGTTAATATTCATAAACATGTCGGAAAGTAAATTTTCACTACAGGTATTACTTGGTGCAGCAAGAGTGTATCAGGAGTACGGTGGGGTCTGCGTGTGGACAGACAGCGGCGGATGCCTATGAGATGTGGTTATTTTCCGACATGGATGTGCAGGATTGTCAAATAAATCCCATTAACTACGTTGAAATTCTATGTTGCAAATTTAGCAATATAGTTGGAATATCGTTTTTAATATTTATTATATTATATGATTAACAGTCTCTGCCGATTTCCATTTTAGTATATTAAAAAAGTATTACCTGTATTTTTTCGATTAAATAAAATATAGTTTAGAAAATGCTCTTTAAAATACATACAATGTAACGTGTTATATATTCAGTTGGCAGTATACAAGTGATTGCAAGCACAAAATATTCCATCGCTCTGAATTTATAACTTTTTTTCACTATATGCATCTAACTATCATTATTTAACTGAAAGTAAATAAGTTTGGTTACAGACCAATTTAAAGTTTATAGTTAGATGATGACAGTATCTGTCCATATCAGCTTTTTTATAATATAGCAACACATGAATGAATAGTTCTGAGTATATCATTTCCGTTATGAAACGATTGCGCTGTTTAAAATATCAGACACATTTTATATTGGATTAATTCTTGATTAAAAGTTGTTTCTGACTGCCAAAAAAATATGTGGACCCGCCAAACAGTTGAAACTACCTAAATACAAAATTTTCAGATAAAAATAGTAAATATTTAAAGTCATACAAATATTACGTTATTTAACAATCTTTATATGTATGACTTGGTGTTTTTAGAAAACACTTTCCAATCAACATATAGCTTGCAAAAGTGATCATGGTCCGGTTTGTATATATATATATATATATATATATATATATATATATATATATATATATATATATATATATATATATATATATATATATATATATATATATATATCCACAGAAATATCTGGGCAGGAAAGACCCCCACCCCAAATCCAGGAATATTAAATGCTACTTCTTGAGAAAAACGATAACCTCACTTTCCTAAATTTTTTTTTTTACAGGAATTCATCAGATTCGTTTTTAAGTGTCATGCATACATATTCCTTCCACCTTTAAATTGATAAAATTATCAGACCCTACTTCAATTTTCACAACATACATGCATATTAAAGCATGCCAAATCGGTAAACTCTTCCCCTTCCCTATGCGGATCATCATATTGTTAGATCATGTGTGTATCAAAGCACCAGTCACATTCCTCTAAGGTTATGCCCAATATGCACAACATCTTGTCTTCCCTACACAGATGAAAACATTGTCTGGATAGATGTGCCATTGCACCAAAGGCATTCCACGTGAGACATACAAAATATTAATCATACTCGTTAAATAATTACACACTAAGATAAACACCAAGCAACTAATATTGTCCTTCTTTGTTTATTCCTCCTTGTATATAGACCTTCCAGTAGTTTCTCTTCAAATACTTTACCCAATCCTAACCCCTTAGGAGAACTACTACTACCCCTCAAGTCCAGCCCTCCAAGGTAAAACCTTTAAGTTAAAATGCTAAACGTTACCTGCCCACCTGCATATCATTCAATAAGAGTGATCTCGTGGCGCATGGATTGGCGCCAAATGCAGTGAATATCCCAGTTGCTACGTCCGTCTGGGAAGCAGTCCTACAGAATTTACACCCGTTGAAAACGCAATCCTTGATAACAAAAAGTGGATAAAAAAACACTGAGATTGATTGTTGTCGCCAAAGTTCTCACCATTACTGCCTCTATTCTATCATCTTTAGGCAGCCCTTGCCACAGATCTCGGTAGGACGAAGACTCCAATTATTTGCTATCGAATGGAAAAGATTTGCAATGACTATCCATACTCGACAACTGGTTGTCGAGGGACGCAGCATCGCTTTTAACATCTCTTCCATTGTCTTCAGCTACAAACGTCCACACAGAACCATTAAAAGCCACCACATTGCAGCAAGAAATAAATGACCTCCAAGTAAAGGGGACCGCTCCGGTGGATTAATGGTTAGGGTATCCACCTCTAATGCAGGAGGTCGCGGGTTAGAACCCGAGCCAAGTCATACCCAAGACTTGTTAAAATGGTACTATTAGCTGCCTCGTTTCGAGCTTAGCATTAAGAGGTTAGTGTTTGGACTGGCCAGCCTGGTGTCAGGATAATGTAACAGGGTGGGACATGATGCTTCATGTCTGCAACATGATGCTCCCGTGCTAGACATCAATATAAATTACCACACTGCAGACGTCATAGCCATATGACTAGAAAATTGTTAAAGGTGCATTAAAATCCAAATCACACATCACACACACCAAAATATGGTGGTAGAAATCGTTAAAAATAAAATTTTCCTTGTTTCTATTAAAGACATTATTAGGTGGGGAGCACACATACTACCATATTTAAAGGAAGCCACTCAAGTGTGTCTCAACAGGATAGCATTTACATATCAATATTCTAAAGATGAAAGACATTTTGCAAGCATTTATTTGGTGACGGGAATACTTAAATAGAAAGTGTGATCGCATTCTGTCCAACAGCTCCACGGTGGTGACTTACCTCAAATGGTAAGGTGGAACTAAGTCCACAGACTTGCATCATGGTGTGGGATTAGCTTAAGTGGTGTCTTCATATTCCGGACAATTAAACGTTCATAAAAAAAATTTACTGTCCTGGCAAAATCAACTAATGCAGACAGAATGGTCTCTTCATCCCGCTGGTTTTACTCAGATATGTTCCTGATGGAACCAACCATTGGTGAATCTATTTGTAATAAGGTGGAAATACCAAACTCACAACCTTTGTCTCACCAGTCGAGAATCCAAAAGTCTGGCCAGTTAATGCTCTATTCATATTGGCATGGACTGGACGCATGTGCTTACACTCCAAAACCTCTAATTCCAAAGTTGATACAGAAAGCAAGATAATTAGACCGTCATTTCTGCTAGATTGCACCACTCAGATGGAAGAAGTCGTAGATAAGCTATCTCATCAATCTCTCAATGAAAATTCCCAGGAAAATCTATGTATTCCCTACTCTGCTCAAATTATCTTGATGCAGTCACTTCATACTAGTCCAGTGCTACTGAACCTGCATGTCTGGATTATATTAATCAAGGATGCAAATATAAATAGTTCTTACAACCAGTCATGGAGAATTGCTCAAGCAAGAGGACTCTCCACTCTGAAATGAAATCATATGAAGGAAAACATTGTGGTGTACAAAAAACCACATTATATCTCTGCAGGCATCCATACCTAGAAAAGCTAATTTCCTCCTCTTGGTCTTCGAAGAAAAAAAATCACCAAGTGCAATCAAAGGTTACCACTCAACGATTGCTAACACCTTGCGCCAAGATGGAAGAGAGGATAACAGACAAAACAAAAAATTATCTGACCTTTTCTCCAACTTGGTTATGCATGACCTGAAACATTGGCTCTGTGCCCAATGTAGAACTTATCATGTGTACTAACCTGTCTGAATAAGATACCTTTTGAACTCCTTTTAATGACATCAATGGTTCATCTTTCATATAAGACCTGTTTCCTCACTGCATTTACCAGTAGTGATGGCAGGCAGTGGACAAACTTCATGCAGTTCCGACAAGACAGGCAAGTTTTACTCATGCTTGTACCTGCTTTCATCGTCAAGATGAGGCTCCTGTTCAAGAGAAATAAGACTTATGCAATGAATTCACTATATACTGTGGACCCTTCATTTCAAAGAAAAATTCTCAATCTTTCAAATTTGTTCCTTGATGTATGGAGTCTATTTTCCAGTTGGGTTACCTAGGAGCTGTCTAACGTGTGTGATCAGATTTTAATGTGGCTTTAAAATTTTGTTAGTCACATCATTACGATGTCTGCATTGTGGCAGTTTATGGTGATGTCCAGCACTGGAGCAGCATGCTGCAGACATGTATCATGATATCCCACCCAGTCACATTATCCTGACACCAGGCTGAGCAGTCCTAACATTAACTTCTTAATGCTGAGTGCCTAGTGAGGCAACTGTTAGCACCATTTTTGTACTTGGTCAGGATCAAACCCATGACCTCCTGCATCCAAGGCGGATGCTCTTACTACTTCATCACTGGAGCGGTCTGCTGTCTAACATACCTTAGGGGACCAGAGATGATCTCTCCATGGTACAGAATGTTATCTCCCTTTACCTCTTACCTATTCTGCTAAGGTATTATGATTGGGTAACCTATTTGAAAAAGAGTGCCACCTTACTGGGCAGATAACTTTTGATATTTTGTTTTTATCTTGAAGGTAATTGTTCTCCTAAGGTATTATGAATGGTTAAGCATTATAAAAAAAACATATTTTACTAGAAAAATTGGTTTTTTCCTTTTCCAATGTACCATAACTTGCTTGTTTATCACTAACGCCACCTAACCCGTCTACAGCACAACTCTCTCCTACTTCCTTGACGGCAACAATTCCTGGAATTTCCTTCTTATATTGATCTTCAACTACACTCAATATCAACAGTAAAGCATAATATTTAACAGAATTCTACCGTTGTTTTATAAACTGACACCCAGCATTTTGCATATATGCCAAATAATCCATAAACAAGATATTCATCTGAATTGAATACTATTAGGGTGTAAAAATGAAACAAAAGAATTTGCTACAACAAGCATTTCACATAACTTTATTAAGTATCTATAAGATACAAATCAGTAAAGATATGGATTACTAGTCTATCATCTACATGCACAATGAAATCAATGCTTAGACCTAAAATATCATTCTACACTAATATCTCATACAACCTATCTAATTTACTACAGCAACTAAGGCTAAATAATTTCAATTAGGAAATAAATATTATTTTAATGCATGTATTTTGAACAAATTAAATAGGAAGTACTAAGTACATTCAAGATAAACATATTTTACACAAACTAAATGTTTAATAGTATCATTAAAAAAAAGATTTCCACATATTCAGCAGAACAACAATTAAAATGATGAAGGTTTTAGATTCCCCACTCCAAAATAACAATAAAAAAATTACCAGAGCAAGATTGAAAAATTGATATTTTAACTTTTTTTCAATAATATTTATCATGGACGGTAAATAAAGATGAGATTTATTAAACAATAACTTAAATGTCACTTACATTGGTCTGCACTTTCTACTTCCTATATATTTAGAGTTTGAAACATGACAATCTTAATTTTTAAATGATAAAACATTATATGAAGTACTATACAATTATATTTATTTATAAACACAATTTTGCTGAGAACTATTTCTTTACAATCATGTTCAACTAAGAAATGTGTTCTTTACGCTAAACAATTTACAGTAATTGCCAAAAGGGAGATAACTTGAACAATTCACAAAAGGAAAATTTATATATTGAGAAGGTAATTTGACAGTCAAATAAATAACATCACAGTCTCTTATAATTGATATGACACTAAACAGGAGTATATTCTATGTCCCTGGTAGATCATTAAAGTAGGTTGTATGCATTGTGCAAATTTATTTTTCATTTATGCTGTGTTATCCATAAGTTCTCTTAAATAATATCACTTATTCAGACTGGAGAGTGCTTGAATGCAAAGGTTATCAACAAAATTTTCCTCTATTCAGAGAAAATTAGGCATGATTAAAATATATATTGATATCAATCAAGTTATCATTTCTATCTCTTTTAAATTTGGTCTATTTTCAATTGGATCTACATTCAATTTGGTTTACTTCCAACTGTATTTACATTCAATTTTGTCTACTAAATGGTACTTATGGCACCTACAAAGCGGCAATGAAAACACTTGGCCATCTAAATCTAAGTGATGTTTTAGGGGTCCTGAGTAATTGTTGGAGGGGGGGCCCGAAACTTTTTTTCCCTATTCCAATTCAATATAAAGTATGATACAAAATGTTTCTTTACTGTTGAAGACAGATTATATGTAAAGAAGGATGGTAATTTTTAATTGATTCTGAATGACACTCACTTAAGCAACTTCTTTTAAAAAGAGCATATGAAAAATTCAAAACTATTGTTATACACAGTCAGTGACTCAATGTGCAATAAATAAAATAAGTAAATTGGGAATATTTATCAATAAACATTATTGAGGCTGATCTGGCTTCTGATCATTATCAAATTATCATACTACACCTTATCTTTACAAGAGTGTCTGAGAGAATGAATAAAAATGGCAATATTGTGAGCACTATGATCATTCCGGCTTTTGACATTATGACTACCTTGTCAATGAGTCTTTTCATTTCAGGTGATTTAACCAACACTGAAATGCTGATCCTTTTATTTTCAGCTCTACTGTTCTCAATGATGGTGACTTTCACTGAATATACTTGTTTAGAAATGGAATCAAAACTGCAAGCTGCACATACCTAGATCTGCCATCACATAAGGCCCATGTAGATCTGGATCTATGCGGTTTGCTAGGAGTAATCAGAAGAACAAACAAAAAAATCTGACAACTTCTAACAATCTGCCATGACCCAGCTCTGCCTAAGCATTATGTGACTTCATATCTGGGTGTGTGCTGCTTGATGGACTCCATTTTTAAACAAGTATGTATGGTAATTTGAGGAACAGCTGGAATCCACTTTGGTACTTAGGGAAAAGTTCACATCTGTTTTGTTTTATGACCTTGTTGACAATAAAGAAGTGCATTTTTATAAGACATGTAAATTTAAGAATGCAGTATTATGTTACATCACAGATGGAAATGTATTCCACTACTTTGGACGTGTGTACATCAAAGATGCAAGTATTTATTTCACACATGCTAATATCATCCATTCAAAAAATAAACAAAGAACTACATGTATAAATAAAATGAATTTCAAGTACAAGTGCAAACTTTTAAAAATATGTCAACAACAATAACATAATATGATTTCTAACATAGACAGAATTATAATACAGGTTGTTTAGAGCACAATTCTTGTCGTCCTGACAAAAAAGGGAAACTGAAAAATACAAATCTAGTACAATTCTTGTGGTCCTTAAAAGAAGGGAAACTAAAAAGACAAATCTAGTACAATTCTTGTGGTCCTTAAAAGAAGGGAAACTGAAAAATACAAATCTAGCATAAAGCTGAAAGAATGTGATGCACTTAAAACTTCTGATAATCCCACAAAGGGCTGTTACAAGACTGAGATAACAGTTACTATTTACATTGATATAGTTATGATGTATTGAACTGAAGCACAATTTACATTATGTAGCTATGATGTATTGAACTATAGTACAATTTACATCTGTATAGCTATTATATACCAAACTCAAGTACAATTTACATCTATGTAGCTATGATGTATCAAAACTCCAGTATAATTACATCAATCTAGCTATGAAAAGTATTGAAATCAAGTACACTTTACATCTATGTATCTATGATGTAACAAAACTCAGTATAATTAAATATATTTAGGTATGGAAAGTATTGAAATCAAGTACAATTAACATATATGTAGCTATGATGTACTGACCACAAGTACAATTAACATCTATATAGTTATGATGTACTGACCACAAGTACAATTTACATCTATGTAGCTATACTGACCACATGTACAGATAACTATCAAATATTGGAGATTATTAAAATAAATACAAAGAATGATTTACTCAGAAATTCCATGAGAAACTAAATAGTTTACATTTTAATTTAGTTTTGCAACAAGAAAAATTAAACTTTATGATCTTGAACTTATATTCCCATTTCTACCTAACACCTGATAACAAAATGCTTGGAAGTTCTCTTCACAAATCATAAATACATCATGAATGCTAACAGGAAAACATTATTTAAATCGTTTTCTATTGTGATGTTTTCCATCACCTCCCCCCAATTGTTATCTGAATATTTTTTTAAAAATTTTTTTAAAAAAAAAAATCATTAAATTTGGGATAAAACTTGGCAAATTGCTCACCCTAATCAAAAACATAAGTGAATTACAAACAGAGCAAAACAGCCAAGTTAACTCCATGATTATAATTTAGGTGTTTATCTGATATCCTAAAGTATTAAACTTCCAATATGCTTTAAGTTACAAATGGCTACTACCATATATACTGGATTTTATGTCAGAGTCAAATGCAAACAATACTGGATAATGTGCTGGCAGATCAAAGTCTATTTTTGTTATTCTACTGATTTCTCCAAACCAACTGCATGGACTCAGACCTAACAGTGCATTATGTGAAGGTAGATCAGGGTGTGTACAGTTTGCATTTGGATCTGACCTTTATGCAAGTATCTGCAATACATACAAAAGCAAATTTGAAACCAAATTGCAGAAAATAAAACCAAAAACTTTTCCCATTAAACTCAAACTTCCAATAATGTATATAGAAGCACATACTAAAACAACCACAAAATCATTCAATGGTAAAAAAAACCTTTAAAATATTTGTACATTTTCATGAATATCAGTCAAGGTTTGCATAAATGAGTTAAGGTCAATAGGTCACAACATGTAACATGTACTGTACATAAAATTTTAAAATGGACGTCACTATTCTTAAATCTCAGATAAGGAACAAAATAGTCTTTATTCACATCACAACTTTAGCATGTTCACAACTAAGATAATGAGTATAAAGAAAATAATTAACTTCTTGATATGTATTAATTAGGCCTTCAATTAGAAACAATGCTAATCTCATTGAGTTGATAAAATTAAGTGGAACTGTACAGTAACATAAGTTCCATTCCTTTGAAGTTAATCAATAAAAAGATATCAAAATTTCAGTTAGGACGGATGGTCAGAGAAAACTTGTATGGTAAAAATTTGAATACAGGCACAAAATGGTAACAAAGACATGCTATTAATTCTCTATATATCCAACCTGCTTGCATAACTTCCTGATATGTAAACAGAAAAAGATGTCACAAAATAACCTCTTTAACACGGTGATCACATTCATCTTATAGCTGGATGCCACTAATACGATTACTAAGCAAATACAAGAAAACTATATACATTTTACAAACAGTGTTAATGCTTTCATCGGGACTGAAATCATTTATTTAAATGGACCATCTACTGGAGTAACCATGCAAGCATCAACGCTAACAATGGATATCAGTTATGACAAAACACAGGTTAATTTTTTTCAGTCAAATTGATTAGGTTTTCTGAATACCCTCTCCTTGCCGTCATGCACTTTAATATGTGTAATTACTGAAAATTAGATCTATTTGCAATTCATATGGGTCCCACAAGCTATGCCAGAGTTTTGTAAAAATACTTGAAAAGCCATTTGAAATCATTTTATGTCTAACTTCATCTTGTTTACTTATTTTTTTTGTCTTTTTAAAATATTAAAATTATTCCAGTGTTGAAGATTTGTTTCTTCATTTCCTATTTACGACATACACTTCTTCTAGCCAAAAGAAATTGTTTTTCATATATTTGGAGAGGCTTAGGGAATAAAAATCGGTTAAAACAAAAGGTCAAATAAGAAACATCTGAATAAGTTAAAATATTTTTTCCTGCTGTTGGATGATAAAAGTTTTTATTACAATATATTCTTCTTTAAAAGTTGAGTCGAACTGCAAACTTCACATACTTAAATCTACATAATGTGCTGGCAGATCTTGGTCCATGTAGTTACAAGTAATCAGTAGAACAATAACACAAGCCTTTATCTGCTGGCTTGTTATGTAAATGAAGATCAGGTTCTATGTTGTTTGCAATTGGACTCAACTTACATCCAGTATGTACAGTACTTCTATAATGAAAATATTTTGTACCTCTTTATTTTGAGTGTTTTACTACTTCTAACTTCTGATTCAATACATGTTTCTGTACACACTGGTATGAACATTTCTATAATTGTCTTCATTTAATTGTGGGAGAAATATGGAAATAAAATATCACATAGTAAACAAACTCTAAACATGAAAGATGGGAGAATTTTGTGAAAATTACTTTCAGTATTCTTTTTTATAACTCTGTTCATGGAAATAATAGAGTTTATTGCCTTATGACGAAGTACAATTTACATTCAATTTTACAACAACCTAATGAAATGGGATCCATGACTATACAATTCTAATCACAGATATGCATGTTTCAATGAAGGACTTTACAGTATGGGAAGGCTGCGTGTTGTACAAAATAGAGTTATAGCATCATTTTCATATGTGTCATATATATTTTATAAAACTATATTTCACATAAAGGCTTACAGCTGTATAAATCTTAATTTCCAATTATCTATGAACATTAAATTGGCAAGAATACATGTGATATTAAAATTATGTCCAAACTTCACTTTCCTGATATACATACAGTCAAGAGCTCTTTGGGTAAATGCATGAATAACATTTTTGCCTAATTTGCGTATGTATTGCAAAAGTTATTATGTGAGAGGATCATGTTAGAATTAACTTTTTATTCAATGGTAATATATGGTGCTTCAAATTGTTTTCATTATACAGAGTATTGGAAAATTAATTCTTGAAAAATATTAAACTTATTCTCATAACTAAATAGTATTTGTACTGTATATGCAAAATCTCATGTTTTACATGTCACTGTCTCTCATAGCTCTTTTGCAGTGATGTCTTGCATGTTGTTGTCTCTCATGGTCATTTGCACTGATGTGTTTCATGTCACTTTCTCTGACAGCCCATTTGCACTGGACCACATGCTATAAATTATTGCATAGAGTCCAGTGAAAAGTTTGTTTGAAAAAAACAAAACATTTTGGTAAAAGAATCAAAAACATTTTTGTAAAACTGTCTGATAAGAACATAAATCAGTTCTTTGCCTTATGTAAACTCAGATAGATCTGAGTGCATTATAAGCATATCTCATTCATGTTTTATTAAGTCCAACATGCATGTTACCCTAAAGATATGCAGCCATATAACGATCTACTGAGATTCATATTAATATTAGTCCAAACTTTTGATATACCACACTCTATATTTTGGTATCCTCTGGCTTGTACACAATATATGGCTTGTACATAGTATGGCATGATAAATCCCTCTGGAATGTAAACAGTATGGCATGATAAATCCCTCTGGCTTGTACACAGTATGGCATGATAAATCCCTCTGGCTTGTACACAGTATGGCATGATAAATCCCTCTGGCTTGTACAAAGTATTCCATGATGAATTATCTTCCAGAATGCAAGTTTAAACAGATTGGTCCAGGATCACCTCTGGGTGAGACACTTTTTAACATGAGAAAAATGTTCTTGCTATATGAGATAAATGTTATGGTGGTTTTCCTTCCCTCAGGTGGAAGAATTTTGTTAGTGAACAATGTTTTTCAACTAAGAACTTGTACCATCTCTGAAGCAAGAGTGGATAAGAGCAATGACAGTGGAAGATGTTAAGTTTGGTGCACCATATTTATTGTTTTGAGATTAACTCCAGTTGTTAAGGCAATTCTGAATGTGCTCTTTCAAAAACATTTATGAATATGAGCTTGGCTCTGGAGCAGTCCCAAAACTATTTGTCCAAAGATGGTCTAGGAATTTAGATTCTTTCCTCAGTGTTCCAAAATTATTTCAAGTATGACATCTCTGATCATTATTTTTATATAGTCCATCACCCCATCAATCACATGTTAATGAACTAATGAAGAAGAAACGTTTTTTTAAAATAAAAGTCTTCAATCAGTGTGTGAAATTTGAAAATTAAAGCCTGCTGACATTTTAAAAGGACATGGATAAGCACAAAATCTTTTATCTATATATTCTCCAAATCCAGGTCTTCATCATCACTGACATCTGTAACACTGACAAAAGAGCTTCTGTTGGAGGTACCTCTGGTCCCACCTGGATTGACAGTACTGGCTGCTGAAATACATATGAAACTTTTTAATAGCACTATGTCACTGCTTATTTTTAAGGTTCAGCAGGAAACACACAAGCGGCTAGGTCATAAAACTACCAAACTGACTGCTTTCTATGAATGATTTACAGAAAGTATTAAATATGTTTATATAAATCATGAATCATGCCTACATTTTATAAATTTATCTTTGATATAGACTAGTCTTAAAATAAAAATTCATGTGGTGTGATGTAGACAAAGAAGATGTGCTGGCAGCATCATTAAGAGCATTGGTAAAACGGGTTTGCAAGAAAGCTGTAAGATAACCATCATGGCTGAGTTATAGAATCTATGTTGGGCTTTACACCAAGTCAAGGAATTCCTAGTCAAGGGGTTTTTCGATGAGGCATAGTCTTGTGGGGAGGTAACTCATGTAACCCTGTCACTGGGATTTCCTTGTCTTGGTACAAACATTGACATACTTAGATGACTTTTCTCACCTGATCTTTTCCAATTAAATTAAAATAACCCTGTACTATTGCAATTTAGTTTGCAGATTCGAGACAAAGTTATTCATCAGATATCATTATTGCTTCTCATTCAGTATAAATGTCATCAGGTTAAGCAGTCTTATTGAAAATCTTAATAACTATTCAAGTAAACTTTAACTATATGTGTCACTCTTAGAAAAGGAGAAATAAATGAAGAAAAAAAATGTTATAAGTGTTAGGTGTTGAAAGTATAGCACAATGAGTGTCTCAAGCAACATGTTATTTTTGTTAAAAAAACTACATATTTATAAGAATATATTGATGAAGGCAAGGGGCAACCTTTCAACCTTAAGTAAAAATGTTCTACATATAAGAAAATAGAAACATAAAATCAATTGATATTATTATCGTATTAAAAGATTTAATCAATGCATGTCATATGAAAATATCAATAAGTAATTAATATATTTTATACTGAGAACTTTCAATTTCATTAGTTTCAATTTTGAAAAAGTTTTATGGTAGGCAATGATAAAATATATTACCATACTAGGTGCAGACTGCTGTACAGTTCTAAGTAAGTGTGTTGTGATGGAGGAGATTTCTACTTCATGATATTTTTGGAAATTAACATTTTCTTTCATGGAAATATGGCAAGTGTTGCTTTTTCTAGTGCACTGATAGGCTATATGGAAATCTGTTGGAATAGTGTATGTACTGATGAATGAACCACTCTGATTGGCAAGTGCAGAAATTTTCATTTTTTTACAATGTTTGATTTAAATGGAGCTGTTTCACAAACTTTGCAGAACACAGGTCTGACATAACACATTTGTCATTGATGCTGTTTTTGCAGTAACTCTTGAGAGAGTTTTGGTATTTAGCCAGTGATGAGTGTAGCCTGTGTGCCTGGAACAGCCTCATTACAACTCATTCTACATAGCATTGTAAACTTTATCATATTTGTAGCTCAATGATGTGTGTAGCCTGTGTGCCTGGAACAGCCTTAATACAATTCATTTTACACAGCATTATAAACTTTATCCTATCTGTAGCTCAGCAACTTTTTGTATCAGTGTCATTAAATGTAGCTGAAAGTACTTAATTCATTTCACATGACATATTTAAAACTATGTACTTTTAAGTACATTTAATTTAATGATGCTGACCTTAAAATATACTAAGTTAGTCCTACATGCTGAGTGGACGAACTATGGTTTCTAGCATGATACTAAATAGCTCAACTTCTTGTGCATGTGTCTATCTGAAAATGTTTTGTATGATGTGTTAACACAGTTGGAGAAACCCTACATTGCTATATGGGTGTTTTTTAAAATATATCTATTGTTATTGTTGTTGCTGTTTGATATTACAACAAATCCATCAGGTACAACAGAAGATAACAAGGGTTTCTTCTTTTAAAAAGTAGTTCCTAGTGTGTTGTCACTGAGCTAACCTGAATGAGACAACCAGACTTACATAAAAAAAGGTTAGCAAAACAGCTACATTTCTTTATTGCATGGATGAGAAAATAATGACTTAGTATCAATATGCCAAATTATTATGAATTTCCAGACAAGAATTATCTAACTGGTAACAGTTTATCAAACATACTAATACTCATGTTTGTGTAAAGCATTCAATATCCTTGTTTATACTATTCTTAAGTATTTCACTTCAGCAATATACCAGATAAATCATGTATTTCTTAGGCTGATATGACATATCTGTACTTACTGGTAACCTAATTGCCATATTGTGGTTTGGTTCCATTATAGTGGTTATCTGCAGGACATATAGGTCAAATAATTACCATGTAGCAGGTAATGGCCATAAATTAGTGATGGATTAGATAGTAGGTTATTTCCAAGATTTAGAGCAGGAATATACATGCTTGTAATTGGACAGGTATATTCTTACTTGTAATCAGACGAGAGCATTCTTATTTGTAATCAGCTATTCTGATCTGTCATCAAATTTTTGTGTAGAGAGATATTTATCATAGTATGAAATACAAACATTTTGCTAGCTGTGGAAAATTCTGTTGGTTTTCCTGCTAAAATACCTCACTATCTGCAATCACAAAAAAACTAAAGGTTGCTGAAACTGAAAACTACTCCTTTTTGACAAAAGTGCCAAATGTCATGTCCGTCAAATTAATCACCCATATAGTAAATATGTCATACATATTTTTAGACCTAAACTCAAAGTAAAAAATTACTTTCTGTAACTTTAATACTTGGTAAGTTAGAAATCCAAACTGACTCTCTGTAATTTTACTCTGTATAAAGTTAGACTTGATGCTCAAAGTCCAAAGCAACTTTCTGTAATTTATTCAGTGCAAATTAAAAACAAATGAACTTCAAGAATATTAACTCTGCTTCTTCTCTTTGCCATGAAAAAGTTCCAAGAGAAAGATGTATCCAAAGTCCTATGGCCAGGTATTGATGTTTCTTAGTAAAAAATGTCATTCTTACTTTTAGCAGATCCTCCCCACTGGCTCGAGCCGTATGTGTTTGTTGAGAAAGACGTACTGGCATGGCTTCCACGGCTGGCGGGTGTTCCTTTTCTGGAATACATGAAAATATGCAATATAGCAAACATTTCTGACATATAATTTAGTGTAATAAGAGGCCAAAGTGGCCTTAACCTTTGCTCACTTGGCTCACATTGCTTAACATTTGACCGTTTCACGTAGCAGACTTATGCAGTAATGTATTTTATGTAATTTTAGTACTGCTTCATTATTCCTACACTATCCTGTTATCAAAATGGCAATTCAACAAATGCATCACATATTTTCATGCGAAGTACTATTTTTTCAAATCCTTTACGTTTTCACACAAAGAGGCTGCACTCAAACAGAACATATTTATATTTTTTTAAAAACAATAAGGTTATAATCATAAACAATTAAGCTGACAATGCTGCTTTTTTTCTGTGTTACTTTTAACCTCATTTTTTTATGTTGTTTAAATTGAAGACATGTTCCCATATCACACAGCTTTTAAAATATATCAAAGTACAATTCAGATATGTCTAATAACTAAATTATTGTATCGCCAAGTATATATTATTAATGTTGATTATCTTTAATTACATTCTTAACTGATAAATCAAATAACGGAACAGGAGAATTAGAAATAGAAGAACTGCCAGTGTTTAACCTTGCACTATGATCTTTAATCCTTAGCTCTTTTACTAATTGTTTAATTATGTTTCAAAACCTTTGAAAACTATCAATGAATGATTTTATATTGTCAAATGACCAATATATTATTAATTTAGGTATATGCTTGATATAATTTCACCTTTAAAAATATGACTACTTGTTGCCTGAATTAAAACTTTACCTAGAAAAGACTGGTAAAGTCCCTAAATTTTCTGTTCTGGCAGATGCCAATAAGGCCTTAAGAAATAATGATGAATCACATGAAGTCATGTGATTGTTTTCTCACCCGAAGCTCACTTCTTGCTTTTGTGATTAGTTATTCTAAAATCCAGAATTTAACTTTGGGCAAGTTATATTTTATCCATGGTAACATCAGCTTATGCTATTTAAATGGGTGAGACAAATTTCTGAGTATGAAATGGAGGATCAAAATTTCGTGCTGTCAAGCTGTTTTTTTAATTGTATGTTTTGAATCAGAAGACCCTATTTAAAATACACTGGTAATGTAGTTCCCCAAAACATGTTCACCATCAAAACCACATTCAATCCAATTTCTGATATTAGAAATCTCAAAATGTTCGCTTTTTTCTACAGTTTGGACTCCAAAATATTTGCTCTGACTGTTCATTTACATGAATTTTGATGCCTACAATTCTGTTGATGCATGGATATTTCTGAATGTTGTCCAAAATGAAATTTTGTACCATTTTTGGATACAAGGAAATATACCAGTATATACTCAGGTATTTAATCAGATACTGAAGAAAACAAAGAAAACGTGAGACTATGGATAATAAGATTGCTAATACTTCAATCCTCTTAGTTATGCAAACTCAAAACTATGGTGGCCAAAATAACTTCCAAGGAAGAAACTGCTGAGAATAGAAAGAGACTCAAAATTTTCAACCACAAAATTTGCTGTTTTTACTGAAAGTGCCAAAGGAAAATTGATCGACCTTGACGAGTCTTGTCATCCTTAGTACCAATACTGCATAGACACATAGCTGAAAATGTACTAAAATGATCAACTGCACAACTCAGTATATAAGTGTATAACTCTCTTTCTGTTCTTTGGCTGTTAAATAAATTTCGATCCACATAAAGTTTTTCTTCTGAGCTGCTTTTTTTATGCGCTTCTTTATATTATCAGGATATGGTCTAGTTGTGGAAGCAATATCTATTTTTAGCAAAACCAATCAGTAGAGAGCTTAACTCAACTGCAGCCAATAAAAAGGGTGTTATATGACTTTCAAAGTAATGGTGGCAGTCAACTAGTGTTCACAACCAAATGACTGGATGTTTTTAGCATGGCCACTAAATTTTACATGTAGAATTTGATAAATAAGTAGGAATTCAGCCGTATATCAGACAGAAAATGCTGGTCAATCTGCCTAAAAAGTGCAATTACCAGTGCAAATATTCTTTGAAAGTGCCATTAACAGCATAAATATTACTTAAAAGTGCCAATAAAAGTGTAAATATTACTTAAAAGTGCCATTAACAGTGTAAATATTGCTTAAAAGTGCTATTAACAGTGTAAATATTGCTTAAAAGGAAGCACCATCTGACAAATGAAACACATCATGTACACACACTGCACAAGGATGAAAGCCTGCTATCCATAAAAATGTACATGGGTACTTCTTTACAAAGTTGCTTCATAGGAACCCTAAAAACGATACCTTTACAACTGTATAAGCAAAGTTAACTAAATTAATTATTTTCCAACAAGGCTGTGTTAGTGTAGTGCAATACAACACTGACACAAATAGACTCTTTCATGATGTGAGAAAACATTATTTTTGTTGCTTTCAGGCTTAACACCATTTTTCAGCACACAATAGGCTATACATGGTGGCCAGTATTAATGGTGAAGGAAGAAACCGGGAAAACTGCAGAAAGAACAACCAACCCACGAGAAACTACTGGCAAGCTTTCTCACATATCCACATTCGCTGAATCTAAGACTTCAACCCACGCAGAGAGAGAAGTGAGATGGCAGTGATCCATAACGGAGAGCACTTTAGACCACTCTTTCACTTAGGGCCCCAGAAAACATTATAATTGGTTCTCGACAAAAGGAACTAAACTAATTACATTGTCTGAATGGCAGAAGTATAGAAAGGAGCTTTATAGCGAGCAAACAAAAAAAATGGATCATTTTTCTCATCCACATTTAATGAGTGTCAGTTATATACTGAGAGGTTTACACTGATGGATGACTCAACTGGATTAATGATCACACCTACATTATTAGGGGCAATAGTTTAAGAGGTCATAGTGAGGGACTAATTTAACTAGATCACATATCACACCCACATTATGATGGACAGTAGTGTACCAAGGGACCAATTAACTGAATCACTAATAACAACTACATTATGAGGGGCAGCAGCAGTTCTCTCAGAGGTCCATAGTGATGGACCACTTAAACTGGATCACTGATCACACTCACATTATAATGGGCCACAGTATACTGAGAGGCCAAATAACTGGATCACTGATCACACCTACATTATGATGGACCATAGTATACTGAGAGACCAAATAACTGGATCACTGATCACACCCACATTATGATGGGCCAGTGTACTGAGATACCAAATAACTTGATCACTGATTACACCCACATTATAATGGTCCACAGTGTACTGAGAGACAAAATAACTGGATCACTGATCACACAAACATTATGATGGACCACAGTATACTGAGAGACAAAATAACTGGTTCACTGATCACACACACATTATGATGGACCACAGTATACTGAGAGACCAAATAACTGGTTCACTGATCACACCCACATTATAATGGGCCACAGTATACTGAGAGACCAAATAACTGGATTAATGATCACACCCACATTATGATGGGCCACAGTATACTGAGAGACCAAATAACTGGATCACTGATCACACCCACATTATGATGGGCCACAGTGTACTGAGATACCAAATAACTGGATCACTGATCACACCCACATTATAATGGGCCACAGTGTACTGAGAGACAAAATAATTGGATCACTGATCACACCCACATTATGATGGACCACAGTATACTGAGAGACCAAATAACTGGTTCACTGATCACACCCACATTATAATGGGCCACAGTGTACTGAGAGACCAAATAACTGGATTACTGATCACACCTACATTATGATGGGCCACAGTGTACTGAGAGACTAAATAACTGGATTAATGATCACACCTACATTATAAGGTGCAGCAGCATACTGAGGGGGTTTATACTGAAAGACCAATTGCTTGAGTTTATAATGAAAACCAATTAACTGGATCACGACCATATCCAGCTTATCAGGGGCAGCAATATACTGAAGTGGTCTACAGAGAGGGACCAATTAACCGGATCACTTATCACACTCACATTATGAGGGACAGTAGCAAAGTTACGAGTACATAGTAAGGAACAAATTTAATTGGATAACTGATCACATCAACATTATATTAGTGGCAATAATATACTGAAATGGTCTGCAACAAGGGACCAATTTACTGGATCACTTATCACACCCACAATATATGCTTGGCAGAAGCACACTGAGAAGGTTTATAGTGAGGAACTTATTTAATTGGATTGATGATCACACATATAAGTGGAGTTGTATACCCAAAAGGTTTATAAGGAATTGTCACTATGAGTGGAATACTGGAAAAAAATGCCAATATGTTGTAGAAAGAATAAGACAAATTAATTTTATACAACCTTTGTGCTGATTTATTTTCTTCTTCTTCCACTGGAGATACATCCCAATCACTGTCTGAGTTAAAATCCTGAAAATTTCAGAACAATTCATGTCAGTACCACGCAGAACAATTCATGTCAGTATCACATAGAACTATTAATGTCATTACTACACAAACAATTCACATCAGTACCACAGAACAATTCATGTCAGTACCACACATAACAACTTAAGTCAGTATCACATTGAACTATTAATGTCATTACTACACAAACAATTCACATCAGTACCACAGAACAATTCATGTCAGTACCACACAAACAATTCACATCAGTACCACAGAACAATTCATGTCAGTACCACACAGAATTAAATATAGACATGAAAAGCTATGAAGGCATATTTAAGTATACTTTGTTTACAGCTACATTTTTGTCTAGAGTTAAGTATCCTTAAAACATAAAAAGTAAATAGCAACTGAAATGGATTTGTATGTATCAAGAGTAAGAAAAAAGAGCCAATTGCTGAAATATTTAGATTTTATTAATTTTGCATTGAAAATGTAACTTTCTCAGACAAATTCTACATAGTCCTCTTAATGATAAAGATTTTAGCCCTAGTTAGGCTATGATGTTAAAATAGAAAAGATCATCTGGGTATAACACAGCCCTAAGACAAATGTTTCATACAATGGCATCTGGGTACAACACAGCCCTAAGACAAATGTTTCATACAATGGCATCTGGGTACAACACAGCCCTAAGACAAATGTTCCATACAATGGCATCTGGGTACAACACAGCCCTTAGACAAATGTTCCATACAATGGCATCTGGGTTCAACACAGCCCTAAGACAAATGTTCCATACAATGGCATCTGGGTACAACACAGCCTTAAGACAAATGTTCCATACAATGGCATCTGGCTTCAACACAGCCCTAAGACAAATGTTCCATACAATGGCATCTGGGTATAACACAGCCCTAAGACAAATGTTCCATACAATGGCATCTGGGTTCAACACAGCCCTAAGACAAATGTTCCATACAATGGCATCTGGGTTCAACACAGCCCTAAGACAAATGTTCCATACAATGGCATCTGGGTTCAACACAGCCCTAAGACAAATGTTCCATACAATGGCATCTGGGTATAACTCAGCCCTAAGACAAATGTTCCATACAATGGCATCTGGGTATAACACAGCCCTAAGACAAATGTTCCATACAATGGCATCTGGGTTCAACACAGCCCTAAGACAAATGTTCCATACAATGGCATCTGGGTACAACACAGCCCTAAGACAAATGTTCCATACAATGGCATCTGGGTACAACACAGCCCTAAGACAAATATTCCATACAATGGCATCTGGGTACAACACAGCCCTAAGACAAATGTTCCATACAATGGCATCTGGATACAACACAGCCCTAAGACAAATATTCCATACAATGGCATCTGGATACAACACAGCCCTAACACAAATATTCCATACAATGGTATCTGGGTACAACACAGCCTTAAGACAAATGTTTCATACAATGGCATCTGTTTAAGATAATATATCAAACTCAGCAATCTCTTGAATAATACTTTTAAAACTTATGAAAGACTAAAAATCTTTTAGAATTAAAATTCATATTTTGTGATGCCATGCTTCTTTTATGGCAAGAAAAATATCATAACAAATGAATTCTACGAAGAGGCTAACAAGTAGACATGAAGCTGTATAGAGACTGACCAGTATATCTCCTACTGGTACTTTCTTCTTGGCATCTGCTGCTGGACCCATCGTATCAACTCCTCCAACAGGTTTACCACCTGCTTTCCTTCCCTATAATTGAATACAAATATTTACAGGTACACTTACAATGCAGTACATGTAAGTAGATATTAAATATTTACAATTACATTACATCAATTGCAACGATGACAGACACTAATACAGAATTGAATAATGCAAAACAGTGTCCTGAAACACTCCATGTGTTTGCACTAAATGACTTTATACCCTGATCTTCTGAGCCTATGAAGACAGTTTGACCACAATCCACTGATCACAGTACCAGAGGAAAAGAGATAATATAACCATTTAAAGAATTTTCGAGTAAAAATTTGTGCCTAGAGAAACAAAAAAGATGGATGAATTGCTGGCTTGCCTTTGCAGTTTTTGCTACAATGTCTGTACAAGAGAAAAAAACAACACACATTGATGGCCATAGTTTGTACAAATACAAATTGACTTAAAGGCATGTATGTCAGTGGCACTCTCAATGAAGGTGTCAAGGCTGTATTAAGATTTCTGAAATATGGCCGTCTGTACCAAATTGAGCATAGAGCTAATTGCTACTGTAACGTGATGTAAGCCAATTGTTATGTGCTGAGAAAAGATTTCTTGTCCATGCAAACAGATGAAGGTTTCAAGATTCTCAGGCCTGTAATGTGTCTTGAAGTTTGTTATAAAAAACCAATGTATTGCTGACAGCAAGGATTTCAGTAGAGAAAACCCAATTTGTTGATTGCTAGGACTATGGTAGTGAAAACCAATTTGTTCATTGCTAGGACTATGGTATTGAAAACCAATGTGTCTGCTGATTGCTAGGATTTTGGTATTGAAAAACAAACTTAGAAAACCAATGTGTTGTTGATTGCTAGGACTTAGGTATAGAAAACCAATGTGTTGATTGCTAGGAGTTTGGTAAAGAAAACCAATGTGTTTGTTGATTGCTAGGACTTAGGCATAGAAAACCAATGTGTTGATTGCTAGGACTTTGGGTTAGAAAACCAATGTGTCTGTTGATTGTTAGAACTTCAGCATAGAAAACCAATGTGTCTGTTGATTGCTAGGACTTCAGCATAGAAGACCAATGTGTCTGTTGATTGCTAGGAGTTTGGCATAGAAAACCAATGTGTTGATTGCTAGGAATTTTGGTTAGAAAACCAATGTGTCTGTTGATTGCTAGGACTTCAGCATAGAAAACCAATGTGTCTGTTGATTGCTAGGACTTCAGCATAGAAAACCAATGTGTCTGTTGATTGCTAGGACTTCAGCATAGAAGACCAATGTGTATGTTGATTGCTAGGACTTAGGTATAGAAAACCAATGTGTTGATTGCTAGGAGTTTGGTAAAGAAAACCAATGTGTTTGTTGATTGCTAGGAGTTTGGTATAGAAAACCAATGTGTTTGTTGATTGCTAGGACTTTGGGTTAGAAAACCAATGTGTCTGTTGATTGCTAGGACTTCAGCATAGAAGACCAATGTGTCTGTTGATTGCTATTACTTGGTATAGAAAACCAATGTGTTTGGTGATTGCTGGTGCAGTGTGACCTTGCTATAATTAGCTGAAGAAAATGATGCATGTAAATGTGTGTGTGGGAGAGGAGGGGTAGGTAATAAATATTGGTGCAAAAATATGTGCTTCATTGGCACAGTTATCATCTGAAGTCTATGCATATTAAATGAGAAATACACCTGTAGTGAAAACAGAGAGGACATTTATAATATTTTACTTTATTCAGAGAATCATGCATTGGTACATATACATGTATACTGTTTATATATACATGTCTAATGCATAGCAATGAATAAAGTATCAACATCATGTACTCACACATGAATCATGTCACATACGTTGAATCCACAATACAAGCAATACCATTGAAAATATGCACACACACAGAGATATAAAATATTCAATAATTTTGTCACAGGTCATATAGATCTGAATTCAGTGCAAAACAATAGCACCATCACATAGCGAATGATGAAGCACATTTACTTTTCAGTACGTCCCAAGTCATCAAAAGTTTGCTTTTTAAGTGCTGTTGGTAGAGTATGTAAGCATAATTTTTTTCCTGTAAAAAGGAAACATTCATGGCAATGTAAATGTGTTCCAGTCACATAGGAAAATGAAACAATCCATCAGATTCCATTGCTTTTATTTAAGTTCAGTACTGACTTTCTTTGAAGAAAGGTTCTTTGTTTTTATTGAAGATTGTGGTCAGCTTTCTCTGATGGAGAGTGCATGCATTATTGAAGTCACCACTAAAGGACAGCTTTGGAGAACCAAAGAAATGTCCATTTCTTAATGTGGCGGCAGCATCAAAAACTTGCATTGCATGATTGAGACTGATTTGTTTCCCATTTGCTAGTACATTTTTATAACAATCGGTACCTCAAAGGTAATGTTTCCTTTAAAATTTCAGCTACTCTTTTATCTGGGTACATTTTGAAAAAAAATTAATTGGTTGTCATATTGTCAATTTTAGTTACTCTTCCTCACTGCCTATTGAATAGACAAATGAGAGCATTTTTATAAAGTTTTGTTTTTGTTTTTTAACATTTGTGGTAGTGGATTGATGCTGCATTCCATGCATGTGTCAGAAATTTACAGAAATGGTCATTCGATAATTGGTGTTCTGGTCTGAGGACAGAGATTCCAACAGAAAATGTGAATGTTCTGAAGGATTTAATTCTGAGTGAAAAGAGAAATTTTACTTACCATCCACATATAAACATCAGTCTATGTAAATATATTAATTACTAGTAAGCGGCTATAAAAGACGATGAAAGATAGATTATGAGATAATGAATTGACCAGTTGATCTCTGCTACCAGAAATGTAAATTTGAAGAAAATAAACGCGGATATCTGAAAACATATAGTACTCATGCTAGATTTCAACATAAGCGGATTATGAAATGCAATGATGGTTTGTCAATATGGACAAAGAATTTGTTTATGTAACAATAGATAAATTTCAGACCATTTTATATCAACTTTGCAGCTTCCTTTCATGGGCCTCTCAATTTCTCCACTCCAAAGCGATGGTTGTATATACAAGTTTAAACAGACAACAATGTCGCCAATAAAAAAATCACCTGATGGTATATTTTGCAGCTGATAAGGAAAAGAAAAACATTGCAATTTGCGACACTAGTGAACCCTGGCATGACTGCTGAATGAACTTTTTACATGTTATTTTTTGTACTTTTAAGAATAAAACTTTTTTCGTGTATGAGAAAAATGCATATAAAATTTCAGCAGCAACACCATGATTGTCTTGTATTATTTATTCAAAATCTTTTCCCAAAAATGATAATAAACTTTGTAGGTTTTTTAATTCTTTTAAGAAAAAAATTTTGTTTGGAGTGTGAGAAAAATACATGTATATAATATTTTGTGAGCCACACCACGCCTGTGTTATATCAGAATTCGTGTTATAACAGAGAATGCTATAGCAGGGTCACAGTTTACTTGGCATAGAAAACCAATGTGTATTTGACTTCAGCATCGAAAACCAATGTATTGTTGTTTGCAATTATTTCATTATAGAAAACCAATGTGATGTTGATTGCTGGAACAGTGTTACAGAAAACAAAAATGTTGACTGATGGGACTTCAATATATAAAACACTGTATTAAGGTACAACAGCATACCAGCACAATAATGGCTAATGGTACTGATTAAAAGTAAAACACTAAAATATTAATATATCAAATTGCATAAACTTTCGAACCATAAAAAGATCCTGAAAGAAAACATAATAATTAAATACAATAAAATAAAAGATTTAAAGGTTTTTTTTCTATTTCATTTTGTAATGGTGGTCATATGAAAATAACCAACTGGTGTCATTTTAAGTGCTTAGAAGCCAAAAGCATATTGTTACATCAGTTTAAAACTTAAAGAAAAAAAATGCAGTTTTAAGTCATTACAAGGCAAAACATACACCAACACAGATAATCTGAGCTGTTGTAAGCGAAATATAAAAACACAATAAATCTGTGTTAATTATGCATGTTTTTAATATTCTCCCACCTGTAAGTTATCATAACCTTTCAATCCAACTGTTTTTCGAATTTTCCCAACAGATATAAAGCCAAATATAAAAGCAAACTGCTGCAAAAGTAGACATAAACAATGTCTTTATAACTGATATATCTGAATTATCAATCTGATTTTTTAAATCTTAGTTCTGGGTTAACTGTCTATTAATTTAGCTAGCCATGTTACTAATACCAGCTGGATTTATTTAACACAAAGTCATGACAAGTTATACATCTTGGCTCAGTAACATTTTATACTTACACTAAGCTGTGTTTCTTTTAACACAAAGTCATGACAAGTTATACATCTTGGCTCAGTAACATTTTATACTTACACTAAGCTGGGTTTTTTTTTCAACACAAAGTCATGACAAGTTATACATCTTTGCTCAGTAACATTTTATACTTACACAAAGCTGGATTTTTTAAAACAGAAAGTCATGACAAGTTATACATCTTGGCTCAGTAACATTTTATACTTACACTAAGCTGGGGTTTTTTCAACAGAAAGTCATGACAAGTTATACATCTTTGCTCAGTAACATTTTATACTTACACAAAGCTGGTTTTTTTTCAACAGAAAGTCATGACAAATTATATATCTTTGCTCAGTAACATTTTATACTTACACAAAGCTGGGTTTTTTTTAACACAAAGTCATGACAAGTTATACATCTTGGCTCAGTAACATTTTATACTTACACTAAGCTAAGTTTTTTTCAACACAAAGTCATGACAAGTTATACATCTTTGCTTACTAACATTTTATACTTACACTAAGCTGCAGTTCTATTGATCGTGACAGTTGTGCAACATTTTGACCTTTTGGTAGGGGTGCTGAGGTAGGCCTGATAGATCTGTTTATTGCAGGCTTCCCTGGACCAACTTCCATATCACTGTTAAATAGACAAGATATGTAACATTTATTTTAAATGCCTTGTCCACCATTTTGTTTTACTTCATCATACCTTGCAGAAATAAAAGTGTTTATTATAGATCCTTTTCAAAGAATCTTACCAAAGCATTTGTGTCAAAATAATTTTAATCTAAATTCTGTGCTTATAAAACATGTATCACTGTTGTTCCACATACTAACATCCAACATGAAACTTGAGCCTATTGGGAAGGTCCTTGATGGTAATAACTGCTCCAGGGCCAAATGTCAGTTGGGTTGGTCAAAGTGCAATTACTACCTGAGGGCAAATGTCAGTTATTTTGGTCAAAGTGTAATAACTACCTGAGGGCAAATGTCAGTTGGGTTGGTCAAAATGCAATGACTACCTGAAGGCAAATGTCAGTTGGTTTGGTCAAAGTGTAATAACTACCTGAGGGGCCAATGTCAGTTGGGTTGGTCAAAATTCAATGATTACCTGAGGGGCCAAATGTCAGTTGAATTGGGCAAAATGCAATGACTACCTGAGGGGCCAAATGTCAGTTGGGTTGGTCAAAGTGTAATGACTACCTAAGGGGGCAAATGTCAGTTGGGTTGGTCAAAATGCAATGACTACCTAAGGGGGCAAATGTCAGTTGGGTTGGTCAAAGTGTAATGAATACCTGAGGGGCCAAATGTCAGTTGGGTTGGTCAAAGTGTAATGACTACCTGAGAGGGCAAATGTCAGTTAGGTTGGTCAAAATGCAATGAATACCTGAGGGGCCAAATGTCAGTTGGGTTGGTCAAAGTGTAATGACTACCTGAGGGGGCAAATGTCAGCTGGGTTGGTCAAAATGCAATGAATACCTGAGGGGCCAAATGTCAGTTGGGTTGGTCAAAGTGTAATGACTACCTGAGGGGCAAATGCCAGTTGGGTTGTTCAAAGTGTAATGACTACCTGAGGACAAATGTCAGTTGGGTTGGTCAAAATGCAATGACTACCTGAGGGCAAATGTCAGTTGGGTTGGTCAAAGTGTAATGACTACCTAAGGGGGCAAATGTCAGTTGGGTTGGTCAAAATGCAATGACTACCTAAGGGGGCAAATGTCAGTTGGGTTGGTCAAAGTGTAATGAATACCTGAGGGGCCAAATGTCAGTTGGGTTGGTCAAAGTGTAATGACTACCTGAGAGGGCAAATGTCAGTTAGATTGGTCAAAATGCAATGAATACCTGAGGGGCCAAATGTCAGTTGGGTTGGTCAAAGTGTATTGACTACCTGAGGGGGCAAATGTCAGCTGGGTTGGTCAAAATGCAATGAATACCTGAGGGGCCAAATGTCAGTTGGGTTGGTCAAAGTGTAATGACTACCTGAGGGGCAAATGCCAGTTGGGTTGTTCAAAGTGTAATGACTACCTGAGGACAAATGTCAGTTGGGTTGGTCAAAATGCAATGACTACCTGAGGGCAAATGTCAGTTGGGTTGGTCAAAGTGTAATGACTACCTGAGGGGGCAAATGTCAGTTGGGTTGATCAAAAGGCAATGACTACCTGAGGGGGCAAATGTCAGTTGGGTTGGTCAAAATGTAATGAATACCTGAGGGGCAAAATGTCAGTTGGTTTGGTCAAAATGCAATGACTACCTGAGGGGGCCAAATGTCAGTTGGTTTGGTCAAAGTGTTAATAACTACCTGAGGGGGCAAATGTCAGTTGGATTGGTCAAAGTGTAATGACTACCTGAGGGGGCAAATGTCAATTGGGTTGGTCAAAGTGTTAATAACTACCTGAGGGTCAAATATTAGCTTGGTAGGTCCCTGAGGATAATGACTAAACCAGGGACAATGTCAGTTAGTTAAGTTCTTTAGAGTAATGACTGAACCAGGAGCAATGTCAATTGGTTAGGTTCCAATGAGTAACGACTGCCTTAGGAGAACTGTTAGTTGTGTGGGATCCAATGGGCAATGACTGCCATTGGGGCAGATATCAGTTGCACAGGTCCCTGAGGGTCATCACTGCACCATGGCCAAATATTAGTTGGGCATATACTCTTGTCATGTTATGTTCAATAGGTATGTTTACAAGGAGTGCATCTCAGTTTGTACATGGTTATAGGTGTGGGAATTTCAGTAAGTATGTAAATAGTTACAGGATGGGATATTAGTATGTACATTGTTCTAGAGTTGGATTTCAGTAAGGAGATACATGGTTATAAGGAAAGAGCTATGTATGTGCATGGTTATAAGGTGGGATTTCAGTGAGGATGTACATGGTTATAAGGTGGGATTTCAGTGAGGATGTACATGGTTATAAGGAAAGAGCTAAGTATGTGCATGGTTATAGGGTGGGATTTCAGTGAGGATGTACATGGTTATAAGGAAAGAGCTAAGTATTAGCATGGTTATAAGGTGGGATTTCAGTGAGGATGTACATGGTTATAAGGAAAGAGCTTAGTATGTGCATGGTTATAGGGTGGGATTTCAGTGAGGATGTATATGGTTATAGGGTGGGATTTCAGTGAGGATGTATATTGTTATAAGGAAAGAGCTAAGTATGTGCATGGTTTTAGGGTGGGATTTCAGTGAGGATGTACATGGTTATAAGGAAAGAGCTTAGTATGTGCATGGTTATAGGGTGGGATTTCAGTGAGGATGTACATGGTTATAAGGTGGGATTTCAGTGAGGATGTACATGTTTATAAGGTGGCATTTCAGTGAGTATGTACATGGTTATAAGGTGGGATTTCAGTGAGGATGTACATGGTTATAAGGTGGGATTTCAGTGAGGATGTGCATGGTTATAAGGTGGGATTTCAGTGAGGATGTGCATGGTTATAAGGTGGGATTTCAGTAAGGTTGTACTTGGTTATAAGGAAAGAGCTAAGTATGTGCATGATTATAGGGTGGGATTTCAGTGAGGATGTACATGGTTATAAGGAAAGAGCTAAGTATGTGCATGATTATAGGGTGGGATTTCAGTGAGGATGTACATGGTTATAAGGTGGGATTTCAGTGAGGATGTACATGGTTATAAGGTGGGATTTCAGTGAGGATGTACATGGTTATAAGGAGGGATTTCAGTGAGGATGTACATGGTTATAAGGTGGGATTTCAGTGATAATGTGCATGGTTATAAGGTGGGATTTCAGTGAGGATGTGCATGGTTATAAGGTGGGATTTCAGTGAGGAGGATGTGCATGGTTATAGGGTGGAATTTCAGTGAGGATGTACATGGTTATAAGGTGGGATTTCAGTGAGGATGTACATGGTTATAAGGAGGGATTTCAGTGAGGATGTACATGGTTATAAGGTGGGATTTCAGTGATAATGTGCATGGTTATAAGGTGGGATTTCAGTGAGGATGTGCATGGTTATAAGGTGGGATTTCAGTAAGGTTGTACTTGGTTATAAGGAAAGAGCTAAGTATGTGCATGATTATAGGGTGGGATTTCAGTGAGGATGTACATGGTTATAAGGAAAGAGCTAAGTATGTGCATGATTATAGGGTGGGATTTCAGTGAGGATGTACATGGTTATAAGGTGGGATTTCAGTGAGGATGTACATGGTTATAAGGTGGGATTTCAGTGAGGATGTACATGGTTATAAGGTGGGATTTCAGTGAGGATGTACATGGTTATAAGGAGGGATTTCAGTGAGGATGTACATGGTTATAAGGTGGGATTTCAGTGATAATGTGCATGGTTATAAGGTGGGATTTCAGTGAGGATGTGCATGGTTATAAGGTGGGATTTCAGTGAGGAGGATGTGCATGGTTATAGGGTGGAATTTCAGTGAGGATGTACATGGTTATAAGGTGGGATTTCAGTGAGGATGTACATGGTTATAAGGTGGGATTTCAGTGAGGATGTACATGGTTATAAGGTGGGATTTCAGTAAGGTTGAACTTGGTTATAAGGAAAGAGCTAAGTATGTGCATGATTATAGGGTGGGATTTCAGTGAGGATGTACATGGTTATAAGGTGGGATTTCAGTGAGGATGTACATGGTTATAAGGTGGGATTTCAGTGAGGATGTACATGGTTATAAGGTGGGATTTCAGTGAGGATGTGCATGGTTATAGGGTGGAATTTCAGTGAGGATGTACATGGTTATAAGGTGGGATTTCAGTGAGGATGTACATGGTTATAAGGTGGGATTTCAGTGAGGATGTGCATGGTTATAAGGTGGGATTTGAGTGAGGATGTGCATGGTTATAAGGTGGGATTTCAGTAAGGTTATACTTGGTTATAAGGAAAGAGCTAAGTATGTGCATGGTTATAGGGAGGGATCTCAGCATGTATGTAAATGATGTGGGGTTTAACATCATTTTTCAGCACAAGAAAGACTATACATGGCAGCAAGTAAAATTGGTGGAGAAAGAACCTAGGAGAATCCCAGAAAGAAACACTAACCCACAAGAAGCAACTGGCAAGCTTTCTCACATACCACATTGGCCAAGCTTGAGACTCAAACCATGCAGACATGATCTCAGTAAGTATGTATATAGTTATAGGAATGGAAATCTCAGTAATGATGTGTATGGTTCTATTGTGGTGATCTCAGTATGTACATGGTTACAGAGTGGGATCTCAGTAAAATTGTACATGTTTATAGGGTGGGATTTCAGTAAAGATGTACATGGTTATAGGGTGGGATCTCAGTAAAGCTGTACATGGTTATAGGGTGGGACCTCAGTAAGGGTGTACATGGTTATAGGGTGGGATCGCAGTATGGTGTACATTTTCATAAGAAATGAACTCAGTAAGTATATGCACAGTTATAAGATAAGATCTCAGTAAGTATGTATATAGTTATAGGGATGGAGATTTCAATAAGTATGTACAAGGTTACAAGAAGGGATCTTAGTATGTATGTATATAGTTATTGGGATGGAGATCTCAGTAAGTACATGACAATAGGGTGGTGATCTCTTATGTATGTACATAGTTATAAAGTGGTGATCTCAGTATGTACAAAGTTTTAAGATGGGATCTCAAGAAGTATATAACTATATAGATATTGGGGTGGAGATCTCAGTACATGGTTATATGAGGTGATCTCAGTATGTACATGGTTACAGAGTTCGATCTCAGTAAATATATATACACAGTTTTAAGGTGGTGAACTTAGTATGTACATGGTTACACGGTTTGATCTCAGTAGTATGCTATAGGGCTGGAGATCTCAGTAAGTATGTAGTTATAAGGTGGTTATTTAAGTAGTTTCCAGTTTCCAAGTTATGGACTGTGAGATAAATACCCTTGGAGTGTCAAGATGTACCCTGAAGCCAATGTCAAATGTTTTCACAAATTTTTGTTTTTAAGCATTGTAAGTGCACAGACCCTAAAAAGATTAATTTCAGTATGCATTTAATTGAAATTTCCAGTGATGTTTGTGTTTTATCCACCATCTGACCATTCACCATTTATGATCTCAGAAATGCATTTTATGATCTCAGAAATGCATTCAGATTTTGAATTGACTGTTTTCACGGATCAATTTCATGTCATTTTCACACTTTTGGAATGAATTAGAAATACATTTCCTGCGGTCAGGTCGTTTGTTTTCAAGAGTGTTAAAAGGAGAAAAATTATACTTTCATAAAACGACTTATTAGAAAGAGTGATTTTACGAAATGGACAATGCATACATGCACAAGACAAGTAAATTAAGCATAAAATTATAGCTGTAGAGTATTTAAAGGCAAATTTGATTGCTTATTTGGTTTCTTTAAGAAATGATTGCACAGAAGTTTCTAAATCATGGTCCAAGGGGTTGGGGAAAACTATGGACGTAATGGAGAGGGAGAGGCAAGTGTGACATGTACTGACACATGGGTCACTGACATGTCTACACATTCTCAGGCATATCATACAACAACTCAGGAGTTTTTATGAACTTGTCTACCATTGCCCCCCCCCGATGAGATTAAAATTCCTAAAGTGCAGGCATAATCTATACCCTTAGGGCTATCTTTAACTCCTGTTTCATGTCTAGCCTTAATGGTGTAGAAGAGTCCAAGATCATTACATATGTATGACCATATGCTTGCATATGAAGATATGGGATAGTTTTATGATTATGCTTAAAGGACTTCGTTTTTTAATACATAAAATAAAAGAAAAACTAATTATAGCATTAAATAAGAATTCCTTGAAGAGAAAGACTCAACTCATAAAAAAATTATTCAAGAACATCATTTCTTCTTTTTAATTACTGATTATTAAAACCTGATATTTTTGACCAACTCAAGAACTTAAAAATATGGTAACAAAATCATTTTTGTATGTGTGAGTTGACATGTTATTTTCATCACTACTTTATCATAGCTGAGTAATTCACACTTTATTTGTCTGACTTTATCTTATCATTCATGTGTTAGTGCCATTTTAATTACATGCCCTGACATCTATCAGAAAAATATAAAAATTGTAGTTATTGCCAGTGTATGAAAACTTACAATGCTATAAAAGATAAAAAGCACAAGTAAAAATAAACTTTGTAGAGTCTCCAAAACGAGTGTGCACCATAGCATCAAGTATGGATAGCATCTGGCACTAATCCCTTCATGCATGAAAAGACCACTTTTATCTGTCTTCCATCCAAGTGGCAAGATGGCTTTTAGAAATTTTGTTTGCTAACAACAAGCTTGTGGTTGTGGTCAATGAGGGGAATGGGAACACACTTGTGAGGTAATGGATGTACTACTCCTAATTTATTATAAATAAATAATAAATTAATATACAGACTATATTTAAATATACAAATGCAACCAGAACTTTCATCCTATATGCAGAATAATCTGCTGATTCTGAATACTGCATAAAAGAATGTTTAAAAGGCATGTTAAATCATGTTGAATTCTAAAAGGATGTTAAATCATGTTAAATTCTAAAAGGATGTTAAATCATGT
The DNA here is from genome assembly GCA_016746295.1 of Potamilus streckersoni. Lineage (NCBI taxonomy): Eukaryota > Metazoa > Mollusca > Bivalvia > Unionida > Unionidae > Potamilus > Potamilus streckersoni. The sequence goes on along the minus strand of JAEAOA010000861.1, from coordinate 99,449 downwards.
TGGCATGTTAAATCCTTATATCTAAAAACAGCTCACAACACAAGTCACATGCCTCAAATCAGCCCGCCATGGCTGGACCAAATCAAAATAAGCATTAATAGTGGCATCCTTACCAATAAATATCCATATTGGGATAAACTCACTTCTTAATTAAATAAAGCAAACCATTAATATCTTAATTTCACTGATCAACATAAAACAATCTTGAATCATCTGTATTTCTGGACAGCACATACCCCCATACCTAATTAAACACTGTGCATCACTATCAACAACCCAACCATCAAAATTGGCAAAACCATTAATTCAATACCATTCTTACCTTATGGAGTCATCCCAGTCATCATCATCATCCTCATCAGCACTTTTACTTTTCAATGGCTTGGAGACAATTGTCTTGACTTGTGGTTGAGATCGAGGCATGGTTGAGGCCGAAGCATTCAGGTTGATTGACTGCCCTGAGGGCACTGACCTTGCAGGAGAGACTACTACTGGCCTGACCTGTGGAACCTGAATCGTATTTGTAAACTAGTCAATTTTGGTGTTTAGGAACAGGAAAGTACTACTGAGCTTTAAGGTTCATTCCAAATACAGAACAATGCAATGTCCATGGTAGGTATCATTCAAAGGTAAATGTTTATACATTTTTCACTTTCAAAAGTACGATGAAACCCCTCAAAGCGTAAAACTTTTGGGACTGAATTTAATTTTTAATTCCAGTTTTGATAGGTTTTTGGTTAACAGAGTGGATTGTAGATGTAAATAAATATATTTTCTTACACAAGCAGATCACCATCAATACCAGCCTTAAATTTAAGATGAAAGAAAAGATTTTTAAAATAAAATATTGTACTGTGACTGAAAGCGAATTTAAGTGTTCATGTGTGACTGTATGTAAGGGAAGCTCTTATGTGACTTGGAAGAGAGAATGTAATTATCACAGAATATTGGAGAATCTGTTTTCATGTGTGAGTGGGAGTACAAGAAATTACAAGCTGTTTGCTGTTTTAACATTTAATAGAAAATTAGCTGAAAAACATACATTCCATCTGAATAATATTTTCACAGTCTCTGCTGTCAAAGAAGAATTGATACCACAGATACCGCAGAAGCCTGGATACTTAACTTTCTTTTTAATATCTCTTCTGAAACATTAACATAAAGAGCCCCCCCCTTTCATTTTTTTTTCTCCACACAACAATATAACATTTGTAAAAGGATCATGTCAGAAGAAGCATTATTATCTTATTTGTCATGCCAGACTTGTTCCCAACAAAATTTTAAAATGCTAGACTTGTCCTGTAATTTTAACATGTTTTGGAAGCCTTCATACAAATATACATCCATATTCTCACTATGGCATACATGATCACACATGTAGTGTGCATGCAAAGAGAAATTTAATTTTTTTGGTGAAAATTATGCAAAAGATCTGAGTATAAGAGGTTTTATGAATAGTAACATTTAGATTTTTGCTTTTTTATACATAAATATGCTTCATGTCTTTTAATGGATCTGAAAATGGTTCTTTAGGAATTTTTAATAAACAGGTAAGTGTGCTTCTTGATTTCCCATTTATTTTTCTGTCTTTTCAAACCAGCAGTCTCTCTCTTTCTCTCTCCTTCTTACAATTAAAATTAATACAAAAGTACTATTCTTGAAACAATGTGTTGAGTTGATAGTGAATATTGGAAAAGCATACAATGATTCTCAATTATGAGCAAGGAATATGGGACATACCATGTAATAAAAAGCAAATGCTTTCACAATTACATTTTTTTACCATATTACTTACAGTGATTCAATAAAGTTTAGTATGTTATTTCCTAACATGCATTAGCAGTCAGACAGAGGTATCACACTGTGGGCTTCATCAGTACGGCCAGTATCAACAACGTCAAAGTTTTGTGCAAAAGATTCATGTACAAATTTTGGTAGGGTACAGACAACAAAACATGGATGCAAATGAGAACTGTTTTTTTGCAGAATACTTTGTTTTGGCAAATACATCCACTTTACTTTTTACATTCAGCTGTATGATTCATTTTATTTTTGCCATTTTATTTATGCTTGAAATTCAGGGACCAGAGTGGCCGAGTGGTGTAAAGCGTTCTCCGTTATGGATCAATGCCATCCCATCTCTGTCTTCATGCGTTCGAGTCTAAGATTCAGCGAATGTGTATATGTGAGAAAGCTTGCCAGTAGCTTCTCATGAGTCAGTGGTTCTTTCTGCGGATTTCCAGGTTTCTTTTTCCACCATTAATACTGGCCGCCATGTATAGCCTATCGTGTGCTGAAAAATGATGTTAAGCCCCAGAACAACAACATGCTTGAAATTCCAGATGTGTCAAAATGGTTACTATAATCAGGGACATTTATACACATTTGCTATGTGTATCCCCGATATAATAAATTACATACATCAAAAAGTTTATTTTGTGACCTTTCTAAAAAAACAGTCTGAAATGAAGAGACATAGAGACCTAATTATATATCCTTTTACCTTAAAAATTTAGAGCATTTTTTTCTGTTTCTAATTTTGTGGTGTTTGTATTTATTTTTGTAATCATATCATTATATGTTATATATTCCTCTAAGAGTTGTCCAATATTGTAAAGCACTTGGAGCTTCCAAGATTAGGTAGTATACAAAGTCCTCATTATTATTATTATTATTATTATTATTATTATTATTATTATTATTATTATTATTATTATCATGTCTTTCTTTTATGAATTCTCTAGCTTTCCCATACACAAGAATGAAACACAATAAGTCCCTCACTGCAAACAAATAAACAAATCTAAAGCATCTATACAGCTTGTTTAATCTCATATAGTTTAATTACTTTGACTACAATACTAACAAAATCATAACTTTAGACAATTACTAATCAGTTTTCACAAACACTGAAGTAGCTGTCATATTCGCTCATAACCTTCACTTCTGAAAAGAATGTGAAAAATTCTAATTAAATTTTACTTAAAAAGCAAAATCTCCCTGTGTGAAATGGTAAGATTGAAACAGTTTCAATATTCTGTAGATGTAATATTTTCCTTTTGATGGAAAAAAAACTTAGGAAATTAAAATTCTTCCAGATTCAATTTCTGTTTCGTTTAAAAGTTTTATGATCGTTTCTGAAATGCATCCATTAATGCAGGGTTGCATCTTGGACTTAGTACGTTTGCATACTTACCCCTCTCCCATTCCAGTTGAAAAAGGGAAGCCAATTTGAGAAAAGGGTACAATCATGTCTTAGTTGGGACCTATCAATAAGGCATACAAGAAAAAGACTCTCCAAAAATAAAGCAGAACAAGATTGAGTGGCACAACATATCCCTTTTTGAACTGGTGCTAAAATATAATAATAAAAATCCATTTTCTCTTTCTTTAGCACATGTTTCAAAGTTTTTTTCACATCAGCCAGTGAAGAAAATGTATCCAGACCCCATTTCCAGTCAGCCATTCATGAGTTCATCCCAAGTTTTGAAACTGAATTTGTTAACTTTTTTCTGTTGCATAAAAGTTCAACATACAACATAATGCTTTACATCATGGATGATGTACCAGTATTACTAACATTACCGACAATGTCAATCATTCATCAATCATCAGCGGTGAAGAACAGCATAGTTTAGGATCTACTGATGCAATATATAATGGCAGTTCAACAACATAAGCCATCAACCCTGATATGCACAGGAGTTATCTTAATGTGTTCTGAGAGCATAAACTAGACAAATAGAAGCCAAAATTTCAAGACTGCTTTATTCATACCACATTTACATAGATGTCTTTTTCCTTGCTGAGTAGATTCAGGTAAAATCTCTTAATTGCATTTTTCAAACTCTATTGTCTGCCATGATAGATCTTGTTGAAGAACTATAGTAATACCATTTGAACAAGGGGTGCAATTTCATTAGGACACTGAATATGCCTATGTTACACAAATGATCCCAATGACATATCACCCTCTGCAAGACAATCAAAATATCATCTATTCTAAAACAAATATTACTTACACAGGAAAAAAGATTACGTGAATGTTATAGAACCTTTCTCATCTGAAATTTCCTGTTACCAAAGTTTTCTGACCTTTTTAAAAGCCGGCTCATCATCAGAGTCCTCCTCATCGTCATCCGAGTCCCACTGTGTACTTGTGTACTCTGCACTAGATCCTGTTTTACGAAGAGGGCTTTCTGCTCGACCTGGGCTAGCAATGCGAAGTTTAGGACTTTGAGAGCGAGGCACTGGTTTAGGATGAGAGCTCTGTGTGGTGCGTGTCTGGGGCTGGGCTGGTGAGGGACGGCGCTGAGGGCTGGGAACATCACGTTTAGGAGAAGAGCCTGCAGAGGGATTAGTGAGGTGTCCACTGCTACCAAAACCTGAGGTTGACATAGTCTGCTGACTACCGGAGACTGGTCTAACAGAAGGTGGGCGAGCTGAATTACACAAATGAACACAAGATATTACTAACTGTTTCGTAGTATTGTCATTTTTGCCAGCAATAAAATAACATAATATTGCAAGAAATATGAAGAAACACATACATTCAAGAAGAGTCCAAAGACTAATCCAAAAACTGCTCACAATTTCAATACTATGTGTTAGAAAAGAAGCAGCCAAGTGATTAAAAAATCTGTGATATTAGGTAGTAAATTAGAAATTAATTTAACTGTCTTTTGCTGAGAAAAAGAAATTTATATGACCTATATGACCTTCCTAAATTGATTTGCAAAAGACTAATTTTAGGAAGGTAATTCCATTATGCACATCCAACAAAAAGAAAATATATCTATTGATATTAGAGTGACAAATTAAAAATGTTTCTAATAAAACTTACATGGAGCTGTAACTGGAGACTTCTTGAGAGCTTTCAATTTCTCTTTTGCCTGTTGAGCAGCATACTGATCAAACTGCTTTCGAAATTCTGGAAATACTGGATACTTCTGCAAAACAAAGTATTTATACAATAAAAACCTATTTTTATGTCAAAAAGAAAGAAAATTGTGTCTGCTTTTTAGTCTTTTGTAATAAAAAAAAATCAATGTAAATTTCCCTGAATATATATCTTTGTTTGGATATTGAAAAATATGTATCATAAATGCATATTTTCTGTAACAAAAATTGTCAAATTGGCTTGTCATCAGAGTTTGCATAAGAAATCAAAGTAAAAGTTTCTTGTGGTGTCAGTGTTCTGAAATAACAAGCACCACATGGCTATAGAGCAATGATGAAACCAATCCACCACATGGTTATAGAGCAATGATGAAACCAATCCACTACATGGCTATAGAGCAATGATGAAACCAATCCACCACATGGCTATAGAGCAATGATGAAACCAATCCACCACATGGCTATAGAGCAATGATGAAACCAATCCACCACATGGCTATAGAGCAATGATGAAACCAATCCACCACATGGTTATAGAGCAATTATGAAATCAATCCACCACATGGCTATAGAGCAATGATGAAACCAATCCACCACATGGCTATAGAGCAATGATGAAATCAATCCAAAACATGGTTATAGAGCAATGATGAAACCAATCCACCACATGGCTATAGAGCAATGATGAAACCAATCCACCACATGGCTATAGACCAATGATGAAATCAATCCACCACATGGTTATAGAGCAATGATGAAACCAATCCACCACATGGCTATAGAGCAATGATGAAATCAATCCACCACAGGGCTATAGAGCAATGATGAAACCAATCCAAAACATGGTTATAGAGCAATGATGAAACCAATCCACCACATGGCTATAGAGCAATGATGAAACCAATCCACCACATGGCTATAGACCAATGATGAAATCAATCCACCACATGGCTATAGAGCAATGATGAAACCAATCCACCACATGGCTATAGAGCAATGATGAAACCAATCCACCACATGGCTATAGACCAATGATGAAATCAATCCACCACATGGCTATAGAGCAATGATGAAACCAATCCAAAACATGGTTATAGAGCAATGATGAAACCAATCCACCACATGGCTATAGAGCAATGATGAAACCAATCCACCACATGGCTATAGAGCAATGATGAAACCAATCCACCACATGGCTATAGAGCAATGACAAAACCAATCCACCACATGGCTATAGAGCAATGATGAAACCAATCCAAAACATGGTTATAGAGCAATGATGAAACCAATCCACCACATGGCTATAGAGCAATGATGAAACCAATCCACCACATGGTTATAGAGCAATGATGAAACCAATCCACCACATGGCTATAGAGCAATGACGAAACCAATCCACCACATGGCTATAGAGCAATGATGAAACCAATCCAAAACATGGTTATAGAGCAATGATGAAACCAATCCTCCACATGGCTATAGAGCAATGATGAAATCAATCCACCACATGGCTATAGACCAATGATAAAACCAATAATGAATTGCCTAAAGTTAAACTGATTTGGATGCCAAACCTGAAATAACGTTGATTCAGAAACAGTTACGTTGATTCAGAAAATTCATACTTTGCATTTTAGGCAATGGCTATTCGTGGTTTCAATTTTAACAACCACATGGCTATAGACCAATGATGAAACCAATAATGAATTGCCTAAAATCAAACTGATGGGGATGCCAAACCTGATACAAGCATCAACATGGATGTTGTTGTTGTTGTTGTTGTTGTTGTTGGGCTTAACGCCATTTTTCAGCACACGATAGGCTATTTATGGCGGCCAGTATTAATGGTGGAGGAAGAAACCGGGAAATCACCGGAAAGAACCACCGACCCACGAGAAGCTACTGGCAAGCTTTCTCACATATCCACATTCGCCGAATTCTAGACTCGAACCCATGCAGACAGAGGTGAGATGGCAGTGATCCGTAACGGACAGCGCTTTAGACCACTAGGCCACTCGGGGCCCCCTCAACATGGATGAGATCAGCAATTAAATCTTGTAAAGAATGAAAACAGACATCATGGAGATCCTTCTCCATTGAAAAGGATTCTGAGCAACAAAATGCAGCATCATATTCTAGAAAACATTAAATGTCTTGGTAAGAGTCAAATGTATATTACCAAGTGTCAATCTGAACTAACCTGAATCAAGGTCTGTCTTCTATTATTCAGATGTTCCAATTTGCTCTGCAGCACCTCATCTGGGATTCCTCTTGTACCCTAGATAAGAAAAAAGCATGGTCTATATATAAGAATGCTGTAAATCCTTCACTTGTGGACCTCAAAACAAATACAAAGCTATTGATTACAACAAATCAATGTTAGAAATGTATGGTCATTAACACGGATTAGATCTTTATGTCAGTGTCTGCTGTGCACAGATTGACAACTGCGAATCCGAACTTCTTTTGAAAGTTGTACAAAATTAAGATATTAGGTTAAATATACATATAAAATTGCATATTTGGGCAGACACCTAATTCAATTTTCAAAGACTGTGATGCTAATATAGGATTAAATGATCATGGTTGGGTATTTATCGATGTGTAAATTTTACCTAATCTCTCACAAAGTTAACATAAAGTTCTTTGGACTTTATTTACTTTGTGAGTGATTAGGTAAAATTGACCCATCGATAAATACCCAACCATGATCATTTAATCCTTATAATTCCAATTTTGTCCTTTTTATTGTCAGATTAACATATTCCAGCAACAATGCATTCGAATTCAACTAACGTGCAGTTTCCTTTCATTTGCCGCTTCTCATCGCTCTTTAATACATAACTTGTACTGTCACAGTTACGTTGATTCAGAAAATTCATACTTTGCATTTTAGGCAATGGCTATCCGTTGTTTCAATTTTAACAAACATTCTTGTTCAATTTTAGTCTTTCCCATCTGTTACGTCAGATGACCATGACCTTACATAAAAACAAATGATAACAGATTGAACAAGTGTGCCAAATTAAATTTCCAATCAAACCTGAAATCATTATGGATTTTATCAATGAACAATATGGATATATGAACAAGATGATATACTTTACTAAAATAAAGGTAACAATGAAATAAATTGTATACAGGAATAACATTTTATGTCCTTCTCAACATTAATACTTAACAAGGCCAGTTCAGTGATCTAATTAGTTATAAAACGTAAGACCCATCACTCAGATATGTATTATGGACGGGTGAACAAAAACGTGCTATGTCTTACATGTAGAACTATGATCTAATGTAAAATAAATTTGACTACTGTCACATTTATGTTTATTCATAAACTTCATATTTTACATCTTAGGCTATGGCTACCCTTAGTGTCAGCACAGTTCTAGTTTTAGTCAATCCAATCTGCTATGTCTGATGACATTTACCTCACATAATTACAAAATGATAGGGATAGAACAAGTGTGCTAAACGAAATTTCCAAGCAAACCTTAAATCATTGTTGATTTTATCAATGAACAAGATGATGTTATCCATTACCAAAATAAAGGTAATAAATAAATTTTATACAGGAATAACATTTTATATAATTTTCAATAGCATTAGTACTTAACAATACCATTTTAGATATCTATTATATTTGCAGTTCTTAAATGTAGAGTTGCTCGTAAAACCATCAATGTTTTGTTTTATTGCATAATTGAGTATTGGAGTTTGTATGGACTGTGCAATTAGAGTGTTCAAACTTCAGGATAAAGAGTTTATCAATGATTGGTGACTTTGATCTGAAGTGAAAGGTGGGTTGGTATTAGTGTCTGATACAGAAAGAGCTTGACCACCATTAGCAATATTTTCCTAAACTGAACTAATTAGTTGTTTTTGTTCAGTGCTAGGTCTTTGACTGTAAGTTTTTAGAGACTCCTCATGTTTGTGGTCTGTCATGAACAAAATATTTCTAGTTTCAAAACCAGCATCACTCATAGCTTGAATTGTTGTTGCATGGAGTGAGTTACCAGTATAGTGTTGCACTCCTACATTCTTGCATATGTATGGCATGAATGAGGAGAATTGCTTTGATTTGACCAGTTCACAAGTTTACCATTTGTCAGCCAATTCAGGAGATCTTAGTGCTACTTTACTGCATTGCATAAAAAAGGCCTTTGCCTCTTTGTCACATTTCTGAAAGAAATTTTTTACATATTTCACTGGGCAAGTGTTTGTGCCAGTTGCATGCATTGTTTTGTCTGATGTTTCTTTAAGGTTCTCTTCAATACCACCTTGGTGTTGTTAGGTTGTTTTTTGAAGTGTTTCATGATTTAGAGTAATGTACTCCATACCATATTCATCATTTTAAAATTTAAAGGAATTTGGGGTCAGCTGATGATGAACTTCCATACCTCTGGTCACAAAATGAATAGCAAACAGATACCATATTTTGAATTGAATGGCAACATTGTCAAATTTTTGAAGATAGCCATTGACATTTCCTCATTTTTTCAGTCAAACTACTTGGTAGTGATGGGTTGGCCTTGAAAGACCTGATTTAAATTTCAGTTTTGCATTTTACATTGAATTAGCATTTTTGAATTATTTGTCATTGACAGTATCAGTATTTTTGAGATTTTCCTTCAATTTTCTGTTTATGGCTGCATGAACATTTTTCAAGGAATTCTTGTGATATTTTTGTGCCTGTTCAGCTGTCATTTTTGTGATCCATGACAATAACAATTTAGTTTGGGTCTCAGCATAGAACCTTCTTATGTGACCTCTCAACTCGTCTGACCTAACTGTGTTTAAGTAAGTTACTATCCAATAATTTCAATACACCAAGCTGTAAGTAAATAGAAAAATATTCATAGCAATACATTTCTTACACTTGGCAAGACAATTTTGAAATACACATAAAGACATCTTGTCCTGTAATTTATACATATATTGTATACTTATGGTTGGGATTTATATATGGTAATATGGTGACATTAGTATATATATCCTTCATTATTTAAAGTTTTTCCAATTTATACAGAATGTTTATTTCTTGAGAAGAATAATTGCAATGCAGAATGTTATGTAATTTCTTTTTCACTGAAATTAATGATTGCACATCCAAAATAATTTAACTTAGCAAAACAATCACTTTTTTGGATTATTATATATATTTTTCAATGGTGTTAAGTCACATTTTGTAGACATCATGATAACATTTTCAATAAACTATATACTATGTTAATATATATGTTCAGGATCTATCCAACAAAGATATTTCATGTGAAAAATCTGATTGTCTTTTTCTTATATTTTCACCATTTAAAAATTTTATTCAGTCTTTGAATATTGGTCTCATAAATATTTTTTAAATTTTATTTTGCAAGTGGTCATATTCACACTATGCCACGAACACCCACACACGTTATGAAAATAAGCCAAAAAAATTAAAACAATTAAAAAATGTACCATTGAAAATGCCAGTGCCCCATTTAGTAGCCTAGGGGTATTGATTTATTTCAGTAGATTTTAAGTCCTCCTCAGATAATTTCTTGAATTTTAGTTTATATCCTTCTGGGGCCTCAAAATTGACAGTCACAGTTCCCACACTATTTTTGTTCTCATTGTGTATAGCTAGGGTGACGTAGGTCATGGGGTGCGCATTGAGGGTATTTGTCAATCTGTTGTTTTGTTTCATTTTCAGCGCTTTTAACATCCATTGTAATATCATCAAATCTATGTCCAGCTGCTTCAATGGCTGCAATTATTTCTTTTAACTCGATTTGATCAAATTATTCAACAAAATCCGCATAAAATGGCAGTGAAAAAAAATCACCGTAATCGGCCATTTTGCTCGACTATGAAGCAGACCAACCCTAAATTGTATAGTAAACTATGCATTTCAATCAAAGATAATTGGAAAAAGTATAAAAAGGGTATTATTTATATTTTTTTGCTTAAAAAAAAATTTAAAAGATGAAACATTCATTTCACAATGATGTGTCTGCAATGTTTATTTATATTGTAAACCAAAAGTAGTCCCAGAATTTATCGATGTGTACAAAATTCCTGAAGAGTCACACATGACCGTTTACATCCAATCATATTGTAGAAAATCTGTGACATTCATAAAAATTGGAATTATTATCTGATGAAATTACTACACTTTTATGGCAATATCAGCAAATCACATTCACATCCTGTAATTGATATATCCAAGAGAAAACTTTTTAAAAAGATGAAACAAAAATGCAATGCAGCTTATCATTTTTTTTTAATTTTCCTTTTTGGGTACCCAACATAGGAATCCAGGACTGATAAGATCTTTTTGTTTACATCCATTAGTACCTGTATGCAACAGTGAAACAATGAAAATGGTTTTAGGTGCTTTTCTGAAAAATAACATCTTTTCTGAAATTATTTAGACCCAGTCAGAAACAATTGTTTAAATACAGTATTTAATATAGGAACACACATAGGCTGGTTCCATAGCTCACAGATTACCAATTTTATGTAATTTTTCATACATGAAAAACTAATTATTAATTTCATTGTGCAAAAAATTATATGTAAAATAAATAATTATCATCTGGTGCTGCTGACCATGTATGAAAAATAAAGGGATTGTACCAAAACAAGTTCTACGGAACACATGTTACTTGACAACCTAACGGTACAAATGTACAAAGTAAAAGTATACTTTCTGTCTCATTCTGCTCTCAATTCAAGATTCTAATTACAATAAATAAAAAAATACTGTTGTTATTAGTGAACAACAGTGAGAGGATTATGTCTCAGTGTGCAAGCTTGTCTGCATTTAGAACATATGTAGTTGATATGTTGTGTAATATAGGCAAAATGATCAAGATGGTCTGAACATGTATAAGTCATGGGTATTATTTATTGGTAACTTGTATGTAACTCGACAATCCCACATCATCAAGAAATTAAGTGCAAGTTGTATTTTTAATGCAACAATAATCTCATCATCAAATTGCAATAAAAAAATAGAACCTGAAATCATCCTTCAAGTTAATGTGCATGAGTGCGCATGCACGCCAGAGAGATCAAACAAAATTTTTTCAGTGTACAAAACCGTACTTTTTCAGTGTAGTTGTGATCTGTAGCTTTTGTAAAGAGAAGAACAGATAATCCTCATGTATTATGACCCTACTACATTCCATTAGGAATAAACACCACAAAATCAACAGTTCATTCTTATTTTAATTACGATGTACATTGTCACAAAAACCACATGGCTATGCAGTTATTTACTTGGTAAACAGTCTTAGGGCTTTGGTTATTCCAGTTGAAACCAGACTGAAGGCAAGAATCTACTGGAGAAGTCAAATTAGCGAGGCAGCCAGTAGGGAAATGAGGCTCTCTGTAGGGAAATGAAAGTCTGTCAATGTGCTATTGAATCAGTTGTCCATATAGCTGATGTTATATGGACAAGTGATCAAATGCATTACTTGTTATTTAATAATAAAGATAATACTAGGGTATATCATAGAATAGTTTTGCAATAAAATTTTAATTATATCCAACTCAAAACTGAACAAGCACTTACAAGATAGTATGTGTATATATATATATATATATATATATATATATATAAAGAATACAAATCATATGGCGAATAACAACCCTCTCAAGCGTACTGGATCCACCAAGGGATCACGTCTGTCAGGGATTAATTAAAATAGATGCAATAAACTGACGACGAACAGTACGAAACTAGTAACTAACTAGTAACTAACTAGGCTAGTTAGTTACTAGTTTCGTACTGTTCGTCGTCAGTTTATTGCATCTATATATATATCTATATATATATATATATATATATATATATATATATATATATATATATATATATATATATGCGCAAATCAAGTTAATGAAGTCCGTGATATTCAAATTTATGATAGAAAATGACAAAGTTATCTTATTTTATGTTTGTATGACTAATGAAACAATAAGATAAATTCACTAATGGTCTGTGGTCTTCAATTATCATGTACTGAGATGTAATTTTTGTTGGATAAGACAACATTAAAGGCTTCTAAACTCATTTTTAAATGCAAGTGATGTTTTGTTATGGTGACTAAATAAGGAAAACTAATTAACGATAATATTTAAATGTATGGTCTGTGAAGTCCTTTGTTCATTTGTTAAAAAACACCAGTAGATATTATAATGACAATAAGAGTTTATGCACATGGGTGCCTGCAGGATGGTTTACAAAAATGGGGGTGTGTGTCAGTCAGTCATGGCCTGGAGAGTCAGTATAGTAAGCAGTCTGAAACTAAAACTAAACAGTGGAACCCACTTATCTCGACCTTGGTTACCTTGCCAACCCTATTAAGTGGACGTTTTTGAAGTGGAACCACCAAATTCTCTCTTTGTCTTAGCATTTTCTCATCGGTTATGTCAATTCTTTTATGTCACCGAACCCTAATATCTCGAGCACAAAAGAGTGCCAAATATGCCAATTAACGTCGGTTATCTTGATCCCCATGACCAATCGACGGCGATTTTTTTCTCCTTATTGGTGACAAAAATGTCCCATCTGGCGACAGACTTTTTGGTTATTTAATTTGTACAAACAATTGTGGCTTTCGACTGGATAAATAAAAAGGAAGCTACAATCTTAACTAAGTAATGTACTGGAATCAATTAGTACACAAATGATCCTTTGTCTGCATAACAACCCCATCTTAGCAGTGCATTGTTACATCATAATCTGTCATTTATGCTACCATACTATACCTACAACTGACCGACTTCTGAAGACATGAATAGAACAGATAAAATTAATGGAATGGCTAATCCTTCTGTTTGTTGCTTGTTACAGACACTTAAACTCAGCAAGAAGAAATAGCAAACAACAAATAAATAACTTTTGCATAATTAAAATTAATTATTTATTTCTCAAAATACAGGAGTGAAAGAATCCTTATATTGGGTGTTAACTACAGTAATATATACGGTCCAATATTGCCTGGTGTTGACTCTAAGTTTCATTCGTGGGAATGGAGATACTATTTTGCAAGAATATTGTCTCTCGATTTTTTTAATTTATATGTACTTCTTTCGACTGGTTATGTTTATGCTAGCGTAGGACTCACTAATAAAATGATCGTACTTGGTTAACTACGCATGTGCTGAGTTCATGTAGCAGGTGATAATGGTCCATATGGTCGTTCACTCCAATGACAGTTCACTCACACTTGTTGATCTTGTCTGAAGGATAACATGTTGTAGCTATTCTGTTTACGATACTTTTCAGAGCTGTCAGAGCGAAATGACTTTCGAATTTAATTTTGACACTGGTTAGCTTTTTGTAAAAACGAACTATACCATGTACGTTTTTTTTGTTGTGCGTTTGTAAGCGATCTTTGCATTTGCAATGTTGGAGATTATAATAAAGGTTTGTATCGAGAATCGATGGTGGTTTGTATTGTATACTGGTAAATCTCTGCTGTTAGTTTGTGCACATTTGCCTTTTGTTGTTAACAAACATGTATGTATATTTTTATGGCATTCAGATCGCTTCATCAAACAAATCACGGCAACGCTGTTGTGTAAAAAAACATTCAAAAAATATGTGCATGTACATTCTCATTTATTAACGAACATCATGTACATAATGAAATTTCAAGCACATGTTATTATATTGACGCCATATTAGTTTTCGTTTATCTTGATCATCGGTTATCTCGATGCTTTATGGCAAACCCCTAGGCCGGCGACATAACCGGGTTCGACTGTATTTACTAAACATTTTAAACAGAATCTTGTGACATATTTTTAGCTTAAATTGCATGATTAAATAAATATACTACAGTATGATATCCAGGAGGGTCACGTGACCCAATCTTGACCTATGCAGCGGATGCTCATGCTTAATCATTACATTTTTTCAGCAACAATTAATCATTAATTTTTGTAAAAACAAAATGTGAATAGGGTATTTTCGATTTTTTTATCAAACGTAAATCTTCTTAGTGTAAATTTAATGTTCAATAATTTAATGAATTTTTCAAATAATACAAAGTGACATGTATGAAAAATTATGATACATTTAATCAATTATTATTTTGATAACTAGATTGTGTACGAAAAATTAATGGGTACGAAAAAATACATAAAATACAGTACTTGCATGTTGCTATTAAATATGTGGTTAGGGTTAGGGTTAAATATGTGGTTTCAAAACTGATCATATACCTTTCCTAATTTTTAGTACTTCCTAATGTAACAATATAATTATTATGTTGTCAGCATTTAAAATATCATTGCTTAGGTTTGCAAAACATTTCTCCTTTTTATATTTCTCTGACTCTCCTGTCAGCTGAAATACTTATGAAGTCCCATTGCCAGTCACCTTGAATACTTGGCATGGGTTAATGCGTTTCTTTGATGACCTTGGATGGCGAACAAATTATGTATTTTGATGCTGACAAGTGGAATTGATGACAATGGAGTACATCTTCTTCAATGACATATACACATTTTACAAGTGTTACCATTTCTTTGATCTGTTTCTTCCCTTACCCTTGCAATACCAATTTTCTCCAAGTTTTCCTCCAACACTTCAGCTAACTGATCTCTCATAATCTTCAGTGTTGGATTCTTCCTCAGTTGGTCCAAGAACTGGGTTGTCTGTAGTGTCAACTCCCCACTGGTTCTAAAAAAATAGATTGGATAATTTATTTTACGGATGTTTTAATACATATTAAATAAAAGGAAACCTTAATCAAAGAACCTTATAATATTCTCTAAAAACAAAAGTTAAATATAGATCCTGCAAAGGATGAACTTGAAAAAGAAACCCTGCAAAAACACAGCTAATTCAAAATGGACTGATCTTCTCACAAGCAAAAAAATTTTGGGGAACCATGACTCTTTGGAATACTACTCAAATTCAGAAAAAAAAGTTTAAGCATGAGTATAGCAAATGACGCCCACTTCTAATTTTCCCTAATAATGATAATGATATTTAAGCTGGAGATTTGGCTATTGTATGGTAAAGTGTTGACCTGGGTAAAGTTTCATTAACATATATGTGGAGAATAAGATGTGACAACCTGGATAACTTACATCATCCTTAGTTGTAACTTTTACCTTGAGGCAGGGGTGTTATCTGAATATACAAGCTATTGTTAAAATATATATGCAAGTAAATGTTTCGTTAAAATCTCTTAACTAGTTTAAAAGTTAAACATATTTGTGGAAATAGGTCACATAGTTATATTTTATATTCCCGTGACATTGACCTGATGTACTGTCAGAATATATAACTTGTTAAAACTGCATTAACATATTTCAGCACTTCAAAAAGTGTTTGATTAAAATAATTTCTTGGGTACATAAGCTATACCCAAGACAAAGAAACAAATACAAAATGAGATTTTCCCTGCCATCTTGCTGACCTTGTGGCTGGGTCCTGGACATGGCATGTGGCACAATGTCTAGTCATGCTATATACTTGAGCAGTGTCTAAAACTTTTCAACCATTACAAAATTATGGACCAGATAAGCAAATATTAATCAACAAATGTAAACATACATACAAAGATTAATAGAAGAATTAAATAATATGCCAGACTTAAAACAGGTGTATAAAAAATGGGTCCATTCCAAATTAGGATAATACAAAAAAAAGAAATTGATTTATTTTGGATCAACCAGGAAGTTAATTAAATTGTACACAAGGGTCGATAAATTATAAGTAACACACTGACTTTGCACCTCTGCATTTCCAGGTCTGATTCCAATTTCCAAAATATGAAACCTGCATAAGAATGTGGTTGCTCTTAAAAGGTCATGGTTTCATGCAAATTTTCTGTGGTTTTCTTTCCCCTCAATTTTTTAAATGTTAATACAAGAACCATCAAAAACATGCTTAAAATTGTAAGAAAATGCAGTGGAATGGACAATAAATAAAAATTAAATTGTTTCATTTGTGGGCTCAAATCAAATTGATCAATGAAATCAAACCTTAAATATTATTTATGAAAAGAAAGTGAAAAGTCCTAACAATTCAACAAAGTTTATTCAAGAAAAAATGGTCAAGATGGATTAGTAAAAGAAACTTTCATTCACATTGAGTTACTTGAAGAGTAAAATATTTTGTGTGGATAACCTAGATGCCACTCATATAAAGACCTCATGAACAATGACCATCTGTAAATACAACAGGATCTCATTTCTCGTTTATTAAAACCACAAATTTGATGACCAATAGTGTTATTTTCTGCAAATCCATGAACGTTGTTGTTCAAATGCAAATAGTTTACAGTTTTATGTGTAAAATTAAGAGACCATAATGTAGTAATGCATAAAAATAAGATAACACTTTAGGGCATCCATACAATGTAAAATGTCTTACCCAAGAGTGCTATAGGGTGTCCTAGAGCCAGTGAAACTTCCAGTTCCTGTTCCTGTGCCAACTTTAAAAAATAAATTACATAAATATATATTTGTTCTTAGTCCATAACTTTTGTACAACCATGAAAAAACATCAAATGATGTAAAAAAAATGTAAACTGGTTTGTTAAATGTCCAATAAATTAAAGTTTCCCCTTCATCTGCAGAATTTATTCATATCTACATAATATATATAAATCTGTCCTACAATAATTGCAAACTGCTAATGGTTGTAAAACTTGTAACTACTAATAGGAAAAGACAGAAAAACAAATAACCTAGAATGACATAGAAAAAGCTTTACATTTAGTAATGCTGTATAAATTTTACTAAAGTAATGGCTAGCTGAAAATTTTATCTTTATTGCCAGATTAAAGAAACAGATACTATTGCTCATAAAACTCTTAGAATGATTAATACCATTAACAATATTTATCTAAATGCCTTTCCGATAGTATTTGTAATCTACATCAATAACTGATGGAGGCATGCTGAAATTTTCATGTAAGTCATGACAATTTATGTTTTTGTATGTGAAGAAAAATTTAGAAGGATGTACGTGTTCCATCCTCTTCATCACTAGGTTCCATGGACAACATCTTAACTGATGTCTCAGCTTTGGTAACAGACTTGGGCCTCAGATCTGGCTCTGCTGCAGCAGTAGCAGAAGATTGCTGGAAACAAGATCAGAGTTCTATACAGTTTTCTTATAAGATAACTAGAGAAGGCAGCAATGACAATTATGTTGATTTTCATCTCACCAATCTGCTCCATTCAAGTCCTAAACAACCCAGAGCTGCATCTATAATCTAAATCCTTCATTATCCCATCAATCCAACCCACTTCAGTCTTAAGACCCCAGAGCTGCATCTATAATCTAAATCCTTCATCGTCCCATCAATCCACCCCATTTCAGTCTTAACACCCCAGAGCTGCATCTATAATCTAAATCCTTCATTGTCCCATCAATCCACCCCATTTCAATCTTAAGACCCCAGAGCTGCATCTATAATCTAAATCCTTCATCGTCCCATCAATCCACCCCATTTCAGTCTTAACACCCCAGAGCTGCATCTATAATCTAAATCCTTCATTGTCCCATCAATCCACCCCATTTCAATCTTAACACCCCAGAGCTGCATCTGTAATCTAAATCATTCATTGTCCTATCAATCCATTCTATTCCAGTCCCAAAGAGGCTGGATTTGTAACTATAATCCAAAAACAATCATTGTCCCATCAATTTACTCCATTCCAGTCCATAAGACCACAGAGTAGCATCTATAATCTAATCCTTCATTGTCCCATCAATCCACCCCATTCCAGCCCCCAAAACCCTGGATCTGCATCTATAATCCCAAAACCTTCACTGTCCCATCAATCCAACCCATTCCAGTCCTAATGCATACATGCCAACACCTGGCAAGGAAAAAGCATAATCCAAGTGAACAAAAGTAGTAATCTGAGCAGAAAAAGCATAATCCACATATAATAAAATTCAATGCACATATGTACAAAACACATGCATATTTTCTGCAATTTTGGCATCAGGAAGCATCCGTTTAAACAAAGGACCAAAGCTTATAATAACACTAGTTGTAGTCAGTATTCTATCAAGAACTCGGTAAATATGTCCCTGAATTTATAAAATTCGTTTTCACAATATAGTGCTGTAAAAAAGAAGTTACCTTGGTATTGGAGTTAGCAAAATGTGCCTGCAATGGGCGTGAAGCTAACCTAGAATGGCACTGTATTTTGTTATTCATGTATTAATCTCTAGTAGTTTTTTCTGTTTTTCTTTCTTTCTATCCATCTGTGAAATCATTTGAGAAACATTTTTGCTGCAACATAAGCATCAACTAGAATAAATAGGATGACTGTTACCGCCAAATTCCTACAGAATGGTTCTGTACCCCGTATTTTTAACAAAGAGTATGTGAGCAAAGATTAAAAATTAGAAACCATTCTGTTCTGTCCTAAGCCAGACAACTGCTATAAATAAAAACAGAGGTCTTCATGGAAATAGAGCAGTTGCTATAAATAGAACATAACACTAAGGAAAGTTACCGCTAGTCTACAGACGTGTACTTTTATGTCATAGCTACTCAGAAACTGTCTTTTCTAGATTATATTTTGTGCAATTAGTGGGATGTTAATAAAAATGAGAAAACAAATTATTAATTATTTTGCGAGGGGGATATACCGACAAAGTGTAATCCAGGTGCATTTACACATAGGCATAATTTAGTGACAAAAAAGCGTAAGGATTACACCAAAAGTGTAATGGTCGGCATCTATGCCAATGACCTTGGACCTGCATCTATAAAACCAAATCTTCACTGTCCCATCAATCCATTCTATTCCAGTCCCAAATATCCTGGACCTGCATCAATAATCCCAAACCTTTATCATCCCATCCATCCATTCTATTCCAGTCCCAAAGATCCTGGACCTGCATCTATAATCCCAAACCTTTATCATCCCATCCATCCATTCTATTCCAGTCCCAAAGATAATGGACCAACATCTATAATCCCAAACCTTTATTGTCTTATCCATCCATTCTATTCCAGTCCCAGAGATCCTGGACCTGCATCTATAATCCCAAACCTTTATCATCCCATCCATCCATTTTATTCCAGTCACAAAGACACTGGACTTGTATCTATAATCCAAATCCTTCATTGTCCCATCAATGCATTCTATTCCAGTCCCAAAGATCCTGGACCTGCATCTATAATCCAAATCCTTCATTGTCCCATCAATGCATTCTATTCCAGTCCCAGAGATCCTGGACCTGCATCTATAATCCCAAACCTTTATCATCCCATCCATCCATTCTATTCCAGTCCCAAAGATAATGGACCAACATCTATAATCCCAAACCTTTATTGTCCCATCCATCCATTCTATTCCAGTCCCAGAAATCCTGGACTTGTATCTATAATCCAAATCCTTCATTGTCCCATCCATCCATTTTATTCCAGTCCCAGAGATCCTGGACCTGCATCTATAATCTCAAATCTTTATTGTCCCATCAATCCATTCTATTCCAGTCCCAGAGATCCTGGACCTGCATCTATAATCCCAAACCTTTATCATCCCATCCATCCATTCTATTCCAGTCCCAAAGATAATGGACCAACATCTATAATCCCAAACCTTTATTGTCCCATCCATCCATTCTATTCCAGTTCCAGAGATAATGGACCTGCATCTATAATCCAAATCCTTCATTGTCTCATCAATCCATTCTATTCCAGTCCCAGAGATCCTGGACCTGCATCTATAATCTCAAATCTTTATTGTCCCATCCATCCATTCTATTCCAGTCCCAAAGATAATGGACCTGCATCTATAATCCAAATCCTTCATTGTCACATCAATCCATTCTATTCCAGTCCCAAAGATCCTCGACCTACATCTATAATCCAAATCCTTCATTGAACCTGGACCTGCATCTATAATCCCAAACCTTTATTGTCTCATCAATCCATTCTGTTCCAGTCCCAAACATCCTGGACCTGCATCTATAATCCCAATCCTTTATTGTCTTATCAATCCATTCTGTTCCAGTCCCCGATATCCTGGACCAGCATCTGTAATCCCAAACCTTCATTTTCATTACTTTACCTCATAAATATTACCTGACCAAATGTGATTAGTCTCTCTCAATCAGCCTTGATGGTGCTTAACAAAATGACTGACAGACAGAACGGAAGATGAAAGTGATGTCACAAAGAGATCTGACTGACAGACAGAAAGAAAGATGGAATTCATGCTACATAGACAACTGACAGAAAGAAAGATGGAATTCATGTTACATACACAACTGACAGAAAGAAAGATGGAATTCATGCTACATAGACAACTGACAGAAAGAAAGATGGAATTCATGCTACATACACAACTGACAGAAAGAAAGATGGAATTCATGCTACATAGACAACTGACAGAAAGAAAGATGGAATTCATGCTACATAGACAACTGCCTGGCAGACAGAATGAAAGATGCATAGACATGAATTCAGATGCAAAAATTCTTTGTTGTTCACAACTCACTGGCCATTTAAAATCAAAAAGCTTTATACAGGAACACCTGTGTATGAACTGAATATTTTTAAAGCCAAAAGCATAGTGTAAATTAATATACATGTAAGCTGGTTTGATTGATATCATAATCACAGTATAGTTACACATGGATTATTCTAGCATATCATAACCATACTGTACATATACAGAGATTTTTTTTAGCATATCACAACCATATTTTATTTACATAGGAATTATTCTAGGATATCAAAACTATTCTGTATTGTACATAGGGATTATTCTAGGATATCACAACCATACTGTATTATACATAGGGATTATTCAAGGATATCACAACCATACTGTATTATACATAGGGATTATTCTAGGATATCAAAACTATTCTGTATTGTACATAGGGATTATTCTAGGATATCACAACCATACTGTATTATACATAGGGATTATTCTTGGATATCACAACCATACTGTATTATACATAGGGATTATTCAAGGATATCACAACCATACTGTATTATACATAGGGATTATTCTAGGATATCACAACCATACTGTATTATACATAGGGATTATTCTTGGATATCACAACCATACTGTATTATACATAGGGATTATTCTAGGATATCACAACCATACTGTATTATACATAGGGATTATTCTTGGATATCACAACCATACTGTATTATACATAGGGATTATTCTTGGATATCACAACCATACTGTATTATACATAGGGATTATTCTAGGATATCATAATCTCGCTGTTTATACAGATTATTTTAGGACACAAACTACTATTTTAAGAAAGGAAAATTTAAAAATAAAAACTCATAAAAATTGTGAATTCTGCTTGATGTCATATTTGGGATTATGGAACTATCTGTTTTGGACTGGATTATATATTCTGTTCTTGAGAAGCAGTAAATAATTTTTATTTACTAGATGGAATAACTAGATTATATCTCAGATGCAGATTATCTATGTACTTTATAGTCATATACAGAAACCACTGAAAATATATGCATATTTATATCTGTCACCTTTTAACACAAAATGGCATTGAAGGACACAAAAAAATCACAAATAATTTTAAGTACATCTGCTATTTGTTGCAACATCTTTGTTAAACTTTCTCAAACAAATCCTGTTTAAAGCTGACTTCTCTTCTGTTTGGCAATATTCAGTTGCTTTGTCATAAAAATGCTTATGTATGCTTATCAAAGAGAACTGTAACCAGACATTACAAGCATTTAAGTGACAGCTGTGGCTCATGATTGACAGCTGTGGAACAGAAGTGAACATAATAGTATAATTTCAAATTAAAAATACAAATGATTCCACTAAC
This sequence comes from Potamilus streckersoni, assembly GCA_016746295.1. NCBI lineage: Eukaryota > Metazoa > Mollusca > Bivalvia > Unionida > Unionidae > Potamilus > Potamilus streckersoni. The sequence continues at coordinate 76,729 of JAEAOA010000861.1, read as the reverse complement.
ATTAAAATTGTTGCCATCCCTGCAATTGATAATTACCAATCCAAACTCTACTAGTCTGAAGTATTGTACTTTAGCCCTCATAGTCGAATGTGCTGTATTTTAGCCCTACTAGTCTGAAGGACTGTATTTTAGCCCTACTATTCTGAAGAACTGTATTTTAGCCCTACTAGTCTGAAGGACTGTATTTTAGCCCTACTATTCTAAAGGACTGTATTTTAGCCCTACTAGTCTGAAGGACTGTATTTTAGCCCTACTAGTCTGAAGGACTGTATTTTAGCCCTACTAGTCTAAAGGACTGTATTTTAGCCCTCATAGTCTAATGTGCTGTATTTTAGCCCTACTAGTCTGAAGGACTGTAATTTAGCCCTACTAGTCTGAAGGACTGTATTTTAGCCCTCATAGTCTAATGTGCTGTATTTTAGCCCTACTAGTCTGAAGGACTGTAATTTAGCCCTACTAGTCTGAAGGACTGTATTTTAGCCCTACTAGTCTGAAGGACTGTATTTTTGCCTTCATAGTCTTATGTGCTGTATTTTAGCCCTACTAGTCTGAAGGACTGTATTTTAGCCCTACTAGTCTGAAGGACTGTATTTTAGCCCTCATAGTCTTATGTGCTGTATTTTAGCCCTACTAATCATAAGTACTGTATTTTAGCCTCTCTAATCTGAAGCACTGTATTTTAGTGCTTCTGGACTAAGTAATGCATCATAGCCCTTCTAGTCTGAAGTAGTCTATTTTAGCCCTACTAGTCTGAAGTACTGGATTAGAGCCCTAATATTCTGAAATAGTGTATTTTAGCCCTACTAGTGTGAAGTACTGGATTATAGCCCTACTAGTCTGAAATACTGTATTTTAGTCCTACTAGTCTGTTGTTGTTGTTGTTGGGTTTAACGCCATTTTTCAGCACATGATAGGCTATTCATGGAGGCCAGTATTAATGATGGAGGAAGAAACCGGGAAATCACCGGAAAGAACCACCAACACACGAGAAGCTACTGGCAAGCTTTCTCACATATCTACATTAGCCGAATCCTACACTCAAAATCGCGCAGAGGTGAGATGGCAGTGATCTGTAACGGATAGTGCTTTAGACCACTCGGCCACTCGGGGCCCCCCTACTAGTCTGAAGTACTGGATTAGAGCCCTACTAGTCTGAAATACTGTATTTGAGTCCTACTAGTCAGAAATACTGTATTTGAGTCCTACTAGTCTGAAATACTGTATTTGAGTCCTACTAGTCTGAAATACTGTATTTTAGCCCTACTAGTGTGAAGTACTAAATTATAGCCCTACCAGTCTGAAATACTGTATTTTAGCCCTACTAGTAATACTGCATTTTAGCCCTACTAGTGTGAAGTACTGGATTATAGCCCTACTAGTCTGAAATACTGTATTTTAGCCCTATTAGTCTGAAATACTGTATTTTAGCCCTACTAGTGTGAAATACTGTATTTTAGCCCTACTAGTCTGAAATACTGTATTTTAGCCCTACTAGTGTTAAGTACTGGATTATATCCCTACCAGTCTGAAATACTGTATTTTAGCCCTACTAGTGTTAAGTACTGGATTATATCCCTACCAGTCTGAAATACTGTATTTTAGCCCTACTAGTGTTAAGTACTGGATTATATCCCTACCAGTCTGAAATACTGTATTTTAGCCCTACTAGTGTTAAGTACTGGATTATATCCCTACTAGTCTGAAATACTGTATTTTAGCCCTACTAGTGTTAAGTACTGATTATATCCCTACTAGTCTGAAATACTGTATTTTAGCCCTACTAGTGTTAAGTACTGGATTATATCCCTACCAGTCTGAAATACTGTATTTTAGCCCTACTAGTGTTAAGTACTGGATTATATCCCTACCAGTCTGAAATACTGTATTTTAGCCCTACTAGTGTTAAGTACTGGATTATATCCCTACCAGTCTGAAATACTGTATTTTAGCCCTACTAGTGTTAAGTACTGGATTATATCCCTACTAGTCTGAAATACTGTATTTTAGCCCTACTAGTGTTAAGTACTGGATTATATCCCTACCAGTCTGAAATACTGTATTTTAGCCCTACTAGTGTTAAGTACTGGATTATATCCCTACCAGTCTGAAATACTGTATTTTAGCCCTACTAGTGTTAAGTACTGGATTATATCCCTACCAGTCTGAAATACTGTATTTTAGCCCTACTAGTGTTAAGTACTGGATTATATCCCTACTAGTCTGAAATACTGTATTTTAGCCCTACTAGTGTTAAGTACTGGATTATATCCCTACCAGTCTGAAATACTGTATTTTAGCCCTACTAGTGTTAAGTACTGGATTATATCCCTACCAGTCTGAAATACTGTATTTTAGCCCTACTAGTGTTAAGTACTGTATTTTAGACCTACTAGTCTGAAATACTGCATTTTAGCCCTACTAGTGTTAAGTACTGGATTATATCCCTACTAGTCTGAAATACTGTATTTTAGCCCTACTAGTGTTAAGTACTGGATTATATCCCTACTAGTCTGAAATACTGTATTTTAGCCCTACTAGTGTTAAGTACTGGATTATATCCCTACTAGTCTGAAATACTGTATTTTAGCCCTACTAGTGTTAAGTACTGTATTTTAGACCTACTAGTCTGAAATACTGCATTTTAGCCCTACTAGTGTTAAGTACTGGATTATATCCCTACTAGTGTGAAATACTGTATTTTAGCCCTACTAGTGTGAAGTACTGGATTATATCCCTACTAGTCTGAAATACTGTATTTTAGCCCTACTAGTGTTAAGTACTGGATTATATCCCTACTAGTGTGAAATACTGTATTTTAGCCCTACTAGTGTGAAGTACTGGATTATATCCCTACTAGTCTGAAATACTGTATTTTAGCCCTACCAGTCTGTAATACTGTATTTTAGCCCTATTAGTCTGAAATACTGTATTTTAGCCCTACTAGTGTGAAATACTGTATTTTAGCCCTACCAGTCTGTAATACTGTATTTTAGCCCTATTAGTCTGAAATACTGTATTTTAGCCCTACCAGTGTTAAGTACTGGATTATATCCCTACCAGTCTGAAATACTGTATTTTAGCCCTACTAGTGTGAAGTACTGGATTATATCCCTACTAGTCTGAAATACTGTATTTTAGCCCTACCAGTCTGTAATACTGTATTTTAGCCCTATTAGTCTGAAATACTGTATTTTAGCCCTACTAGTGTGAAATACTGTATTTTAGCCCTACCAGTCTGTAATACTGTATTTTAGCCCTATTAGTCTGAAATACTGTATTTTAGCCCTATTAGTCTGAAATACTGTATTTTAGCCCTACTAGTGTTAAGTACTGGATTATATCCCTACCAGTCTGAAATACTGTATTTTAGCCCTACTAGTGTTAAGTACTGGATTATATCCCTACTAGTCTGAAATACTGTATTTTAGCCCTACTAGTGTTAAGTACTGGATTATATCCCTACCAGTCTGAAATACTGTATTTTAGCCCTACTAGTGTTAAGTACTGGATTATATCCCTACCAGTCTGAAATACTGTATTTTAGCCCTACTAGTGTTAAGTACTGGATTATATCCCTACCAGTCTGAAATACTGTATTTTAGCCCTACTAGTGTTAAGTACTGGATTATATCCCTACCAGTCTGAAATACTGTATTTTAGCCCTACTAGTGTGAAGTACTGGATTATATCCCTACCAGTCTGAAATACTGTATTTTAGCCCTACTAGTAATACTGCATTTTAGCCCTACTAGTAATACTGCATTTTAGCCCTACTAGTGTGAAGTACTGGATTATATCCCTACCAGTCTGAAATACTGTATTTTAGCCCTACTAGTAATACTGCATTTTAGCCCTACTAGTAATACTGTATTTTAGCCCTACTAGTGTGAAGTACTGGATTATATCCCTACCAGTCTGAAATACTGTATTTTAGCCCTACTAGTAATACTGTATTTTAGCCCTACTAGTAATACTGCATTTTAGCCCTACTAGTGTTAAGTACTGGATTATATCCCTACCAGTCTGAAATACTGTATTTTAGCCCTACTAGTGTGAAGTACTGGATTATATCCCTACCAGTCTGAAATACTGTATTTTAGCCCTACTAGTAATACTGTATTTTAGCCCTACTAGTAATACTGCATTTTAGCCCTACTAGTGTGAAGTACTGGATTATATCCCTACCAGTCTGAAATACTGTATTTTAGCCCTACTAGTAATACTGTATTTTAGCCCTACTAGTAATACTGCATTTTAGCCCTACTAGTGTTAAGTACTGGATTATATCCCTACCAGTCTGAAATACTGTATTTTAGCCCTACTAGTGTGAAGTACTGGATTATATCCCTACCAGTCTGAAATACTGTATTTTAGCCCTACTAGTAATACTGTATTTTAGCCCTACTAGTAATACTGCATTTTAGCCCTACTAGTGTGAAGTACTAGATTATATCCCTACCAGTCTGAAATACTGTATTTTAGCCCTACTAGTAATACTGTATTTTAGCCCTACTAGTAATACTGCATTTTAGCCCTACTAGTGTGAAGTACTGGATTATATCCCTACCAGTCTGAAATACTGGATTATAGCCCTATTAGTAATACTGCATTTTAGCCCTACTAGTGTGAAGTACTGGATTATAGCCCTACTAGTGTGAAGTACTGGATTATATCCCTACTAGTGTCAAGTACTGGATTATATCCCTACCAGTCTGAAATACTGGATTATAGCCCTATTAGTAATACTGCATTTTAGCCCTACTAGTGTTAAGTACTGGATTATAGCCCTACTAGTGTCAAGTACTGGATTATATCCCTACCAGTCTGAAATACTTTAGCTGAATTAGTCCGTATTTACTTTACATTTTCACACTGGTAGACTATAAAAGCCAGTTTCCTTAATTTTGTTACAGACACCATTTTCTGCCAAACTTTTGCCAACTGTTAATACCAAAGAAAAAAGATCATTAAGCTTTGTTTTTATAATGTTTGTAACTTAAAAAGAATCATAAGTCAGTGTACATGAAATTAAAACCAACACTATAATATCCAAGGTATAAACAATGCATGTAAAGCATAAAATACTTACTGGACGAATCAAATCTTTAATAGTTGATTCTTGACTCTTCAACATTATTTCTTGTTCTCTAGATTTCTGAAAATAAAGACACCAGTATATGATGAAATATCTTTAAGTCTCAAGTAAAACTCTAATTTTCTCAACATGTAGAATTAACAAGCAAAACAAGTATACATCTCAAACCAAATAAAATAGGATATTCTTAAATTTAAAAGTGTCCAACTCACACAATACATCTATTAACATTTTCCTGATACTACTGCTGGTAAAAAATCAGGGGTGCACAGTGTAGACTAATTCATGTTATTCACAACAAAATACATTAAAAGCTCAGACAACCACAACCTTGTTCTTTACCATTGTCAAAATTTCAAACATGAAAACCATCACCCTGTTGTACAAGTTACAGAACCAAATATTGCTAATTTCTGTTGGACATTGTTTTAACATCAAGCATCTGACAGCCAAAGCCCAGTGTTGAACACTGTTCAATTGTGTTGGACTATATTTAACATTAACCATCTGACTATCAAAGCCGAATGCAGAACAGTGCTAAATAGTGTTCAAAACACCAAAACAACTGACAACAAAACAAGAATCAGGTGCTGTTGTAAACACATGAATTCTACAGACCTCACCCATGCGGCCACTTTCAGTGAGACTGCCTAAGTCCAGATGGAGATCAGACTTTGTTGTCTAGATGGGTACAAAATGAGACATGCATGGTGAGTAAATACATAGTCTCTTTCTTTATGTCAGTCTTTAAATATTTTGCATTAGATGAAAATAAGGGTTTAGGACAGGAACCGAAAGTAAATCAATGTTTATAAAACTTCAGTTTACTATTCTACTATGTAACACAATCCATCAAAAGTTATACTGTTCAAATTTTAAAAAAGAACATGCTCTATTGTAAAAATCAAAGTTTAAAGATTATTGGCCATTTCAGTGATCTATAATCTGACCATAAATATTACAAATGCATTAACCTTAAAATGTTACAATGTCATGTAGTAACTGTTGGCAGCTAGACCAATGGAGTTTAAAATTTACAAAGGATCAATATATATAGTGTTCGTTATGACAAACTTTAAGTAAAAGAAAACCCCAATCCTTGTGCTGCTACTAATATATAATGCACCAACATTGCTTGCATGTACATTTTTATCATCATAACATTGTGTACATTTTTATACATGTGTTGCAGAACAGCAATTGAAAACATAATGTGACTTTCAGTTTTGCCATACTCACTGCATCAAATTAATTGCATAAATCTGTCCCAAAATAATTGCATAACTCTGTCCTGTCACAAAAACAATGCATAGAACTGTCCTCTGTCCAAAATAATTGCATAAATCTGTCCTGTCACAAAAACAATGCATAGAACTGTCCTCTGTCCAAAATAATTGCATAAATCTGTCTTGTCCCTAAATAAATGCATAGAACTGTCCACTGTCCAAAATAATTGCATAAATCTGTCCTGTCCCTAAATAAATGCATAGAACTGTCCACTGTCCATAATAATTGCATAAATCTGTCCTGTCCCTAAATAAATGCATAGAATGGTTCTCTGTCCAAAATAATTGCATAAATCTGTCCTGTCCCTAAATAAATACATAAAATGGTTCTCTGTCCAAAATAATTGCATAAATCTGTCCTGTTCCAAAATAATTACATATAACTCTATTCTTGGTGCAAAATATTTTCATAAATCTGTCCTTGTCCAAAATAATTGCATAGAACTGTCCTCTGTCCAAAGTAATTGCACACATCTGTCCTGTCCAAAAAAATTGCATATCTCTATCCTGTCCCAAACTAACTGCATATTTCAGTCCTCTCTCTCAAAATAATTATGTTAAAGAAATTTGTTTAACTCTATGCAGCCTCTACCCTTTGACTAACTGTATCCCCTATCCCTGAATTTCCTGCATCCCATTTTATCCATGCATCACCTACACCATTATTTTATCATAATACTTTAACAGTCAAAGCAAAATGTCCTCTTTTGTGTCAGTTTTCCATTGAAAAAGAAAGTTGGAATGTTCAAAAGAACAGAAATTTAAAGCCCTGCAGTTGGATTTGTTGCTAATTTGTGTTCAAAATTGTTAGATATTACATTGCCACCAAATGTTTACATAAGAATCCTTAAAACAGTGTTAAAAACTGAATATTCATTCTAGCTCAACTTGATGTTAATAATGACTCACTAGATATATTCAAGTCAATTACTAAAAAGATTTAATCATTTAATCCAACATTAAAGCCAATAACCATATAAAAAGATTCCTGATACTAAGAGAAAAGCACCAGTTTTTTAATGTAACCTTTTTTCACATCATCATGATGCAAAATAAGACAACTTGAATATTATATAATTTTAATGGGATATTTTTTTTTCCTTTATCCAATGTTTGTACCCATTTTACTATTTTTGTAATATTATCTCTGAAAAGAAGAGATAAAGATTGATGATGACTACTTTGAAAATTATGTTTTGTTTTTCTACACCAACTGCTCTTTATACTTGCCAATTTCATTTATGTTTAGGCTAGAGAGAAAGATCATTTTACACAAATATTCTAGTGTGTCCAAAGACATATTATAATGAATATTGATTTAAATAGTAATTGAAAAAAATATGTTTTTTATTAGCATATTTCAACTTCTGACTTCATCTCTTTTTCCATCCATTTCAAGTATAACTATCAAGTGCCTTCCCACACACTGAAATGTTTTCAGTTCAAAAAAGCAGCAGAATGACTTAAACAGTTTATCAAAATAGAACTTGTTTTTTCAAATGGGTTCTGCATAATTTACAGCTCATGAAAAGTACAATATCTTAACACAAGAAAATTAGAAAGTGAATTAGTTTTGACCAACAATTTTGAGGAAACAGACTCAGTGAAGTCAATTTGGGCTTATATATAAGCTCTGAAAGACATTTCCACTTTCCAGATTCTACAAACATTTCAGTCATTTGTTGGAATATAATTCCCCCCCAAAAAACAAAAAACAAAATGTACAGATTGTTTGGCTCTTTCATAAGGAGGTACAATTTTTGCAGCATGTCTTAAAATTTTGTGGGAATTGCACATTCTTGATGCAGCCCTTGATGTGTGAAGAACCTGTTGATATGCACCAATTATCTGTTTATATAATCAAGTGTATCTTAACCATACTGAATTTACAAAGATATTTGGTCTGTAAGATATAAATATATGTATATTCTATTAAGAATTTAGCAGTACATAAGCACATTACTCATTACATAGTATCAGTTTAAGTTTTATGAGATGTACACATATATGTACATCTAAAATAATTAGAAAGAACAAAGTGCAAGTACTGTTTATAAGATTTTTGTGTGTGAGTAGAACATAGAAAAATTGTTTTCATCTAAGCTCCACTGTATTAAAACATGTGTATTCATGTATTCACAAAGTTAATTCTGTGATTCTGTCTTATTCGTTTATGCTGTTATGCTGCAAAATACAATTAACTACTTGGTTTTTCTTGCAAAAGACTCAATTGAAAAAGTAAATATATTTAGTTTTCTCATTATAATTTATTACAACTGCCAGACAAGCACCATAAAAATCTCACTAAAAAAATCCATTAATTCATTACCACTGCTATACTTACACCCTAAAAAAATTTCAAAAAAAATTCATTACTACTGCTTTACAAATTTACCCTAAAAAGTCTCAAGCTGTTGTTTCTTATCCATCGCAAATGTTTTTTATTTTGTGTAGTTTGATTATCAAGTGTGTGTGTTTGCGTGTGTGCACGATTTAGATTTTTAACGTAGATTTAACAATTTTTCAGTCATATCACTACACTGTGACAGTTTACAGTGATGTCTAGCACAGGAGCATCATACTGCTGACATGTAGCATTATGTCCTACCCAGTCATATTATCCTGACACCAGGCTGACCATTCCTAACACTAACTTCTTAATAATGAGTGCCAAGCAAGTGAGACACCTGCAAGTACCATTTTTGTAAGTCTTTGTTAAATGTTCAATAAATAGTCTAGTTAGACTGTCGATATGAAACTTAACGCATTTGAAAATCCCTACATACTGATTCAGCAGTGATTCTCTCTCTCTCTCTCTCTCTCTAATTCTCTACCCCCACACATCGCACCCCATGACATAAGAACTAAATATAATAATATGCAACTGGCTCACATTGGAGAATAAAACTGCATCAAACTTGGGCAAAGTAGACTTACTTTTGAGTTCAGGCTGATTTCAAATTTTAGGTTTTATAAATCTGACAAGACTGAATGCTTGTGTTGCTTCTCCCAGATCTCAATAATTTGGATTTTAATGGATATTTATGATTCACATGCAGAAAAAATATATAAAAAGAATGTAACAAATTATTTAATTTTCTCTTCATGATAACTTACTTTTATCAATTCCTCAACCTCTTCACTTTTCACTCTCTCTATATTGGACTGAGATTTACCACGCTTGGCAGCAGCCAACTCCATATTGGTTCTTTCTAGTGCATCAGAAAGCTAAGATAGAAAAATATTTTCGACAATAAATGAATAAAAACAAATTTCATAGTAATTCATAAAAATAGCATTAGGGACAGAGCAAGAATATACCATACTTTCTAAAATTGTTTACTAGTTAGACCTACAGGGGACATAATTTGACAAAGAAGTAAACTGTGGCAAGTATGAACATTTTTTTTTTCATGTCCAGTGGCAGTACAGTTTCTATTTACTGATCATTGTTACAAAATGACAATTGTTCTTGCTGTCAGTGTAATTCATGTATGGACATATATTCATTATTAGATGTCACAATGTTAAATTTCATAAATTTGAGTGAAAATGCTTTAAAGGAACAAAATTATATTTCCATAAATTTTACAGGCAAAGTGCTGTCACATGAAGTCTTCATACCAATGTTTCTTTTTTATTAAAAAGAATAAAAAATAATAATAAGCATAGTTTCTTGCTTGTTTTTATCCCATGTCATGATGATATAAAGTTACCCAGTTATGAACAGAAACATTCACCATTGTGCTGACAAATTCAGTCAATTATATCCAAGAATCCCATTGCTAAAACTATGCATGGCTCTATGGATCTTAATCACAACTGTACTCATATGCAATGTCAAGGTGATTTACTCATGCAACGTCTAGGTGATTTAAAGTTTTTTACCAAGTATGATAAAACAACTGGATCAGAAGTAAGGTCACTAGAATGGTAACAAGTACAGCCAAACACAAGCAAGATAACCTCAGTATCAAGGTGTTTTCAATATTTTTTCAAGATATCTAGGATTCTCCAATATTTTTTAAAGTTATCTTGATCTCTTCAATATTTTTTCAAGATATCTAGGGGTCTTCAATATTTTTCAAGCTATCTTGGGGGGGGGTCTTCAATATTTTATTTCAAAACAATTTCCAGGCCCACCAACTGAAAGTTAAATGGTTGTTCCCTAATGCAGAAAATCAAGCAAATCCTAGTGGCTCAGCAGAAACCATGCCAGACTGATGACCAAAAGAACGTGGGTTTGAATCCTACCTCAGTCCATCCTAGGCCAACTACAATGGTGTATCCTTGGGCAAGGTACTTTATTTCATTTGCCTAAGCACTAAGTAACCTACTTGTTTTGCAGTGCAATAAAAAACCGAACCAAACCAAACCAAACCAAGAAAAACATGATTTACTTCTAGTCTGTAGAAATACTATTTCATGACTTACTGCTAATTAATTACAACAATGTATTAAAAGCAGAATTTCAGAAAGATAATTGGTTAACATAATCTTTATATATACTACCATGCAACTTTGAATTGTATTATATTTCACAAAGAAGGAGAAAACTGAAGAAAGTAAATTGGGGATTTATTGTCAAGTGCCATATCAGAATCAAACACAAACTGAAACTAAATCAATAATATCTCTTCTCTCAAGTTTCTAGTGATACAGTGAATCCTTAGTGCTGGCAATATAAAAAAAAATTACAGTAAAAACATTTTGGAAGTAAATGCAATTGGCCTTATAAGTAATTTCAAAAAACTTTAAGCTAAGTAATATGTTAGAATTTACAGTATTATACATTGGATATTTTTAAATTCCTACATTTGGTGATTCAGCTACATTTTAGCTGTTTCATATCAAGAGAATAAATATATTTTAGGTGATTAGTTTTGGTGGTGATTATTTTGTGTGATTTCACTCTAAGGTAACAATATTACTACACTGATTGCACTGCTAAGAATTCATGCTAGATAGCATCCCTTTATGAATAAAATTACCTCTTTTAGATCCCCAGCATGTTGTTGATTAAGTTTCTGAACTTTCTTGTTCCACTTCTTATCCTGGTTGTTTAACTTGGAACTCACCATATCCTCAACTTTCCTCAACTACAAATATGGAAAGGTCATAAAGAACAAATTTTTAAAAAAGATAGTGGACAGAGAAATCTCAAACCTTGTGAGCCTGAGCTTGAGCTCAAGATTTTTTGTATGCAGCAGTTAAAAACTCCAAAATGTAAACATTAATTATCAAGCAGTCAATTTAAATGTTAATTATCAAGCTGTCACGGTCAGCATTAATTATCATGCAGTCAATGTAAACATTAATTATCAAGCAGTCAATTTAAATGTTAATTATCAAGCTGTCAAGGTCAGCATTAATTATCATGCAGTCAATGTAAACATTAATTATCAAGCAGTCAATTTAAATGTTAATTATCAAGCTGTCAAGGTCACCATTAATTATTATGCAGTCAATGTAAACATTAATTATCAAGCAGTCAATTTAAATGTTAATTATCAAGCTGTCAAAGTCAGCATTAATTATCATGCAGTCAATGTAAACATTAATTATCAAGCAGTCAATTTAAATGTTAATTATCAAGCTGTCAAGGTCAGCATTAATTATCATGCAGTCAATGTAAACATTAATTATCAAGCAGTCAATTTAAATGTTAATTATCAAGCTGTCAAAGTCAGCATTAATTATCATGCAGTCAATGTAAACATTAATTATCAAGCAGTCAATTTAAATGTTAATTATAAAGCTGTCAAAGTCAACATTAACTATCAAGCAGTCAATGTAAATGGGAATTATCAAGAATTCAGTGTAAATGTGAATAAACAAGAAGTCAGTGTAAATGTTAATTATCAAGAAGTCAGTGTAAATGTTAATTATCAAGAAGTAAGTGTAAATGTCAATTATCAAGAATTCAGTGTAAATGTTAATTATCAAGAATTCAGTGTAAATGTTAATTATCAAGAAGTCAGTGTAAATGTTACTTATCAAGAAGTCAGTGTAAATGTGAATTATCAAGAAGTCAGTGTAAATGTGAATTATCAAGAATTCAGTGTAAATGTTAATTATCAAGAAGTCAGTTTAAATTTTTATTATCAAGAATTCAGTGTAAATGTTAATTATCAAGAATTCAGTGTAAATTATCAAGAAGTCAGTGTAAATGTTAATTATCAAAAAGTCAGTGTAAATGTGAATTATCTAGAATTCAGTGTAAATGTTAATTATCAAAGTCATTATAAATATCAATTATCAAGAATTCAGTGTAAATGTTAATTATGAAGTAGTCAGTGTAAATGTTAATTATCAAGAATTCAGTGCAAATGTGAATTATCAAGAAGTCAGTGTAAATGTTAATTATCAAGAATTCAGTGTAAATGTTAATTATCAAGAAGTCAATTTAAATGTTAATTATCAAGCTGTCAAAGTCAACATTAACTATCAAGCAGTCAATGTAAATGTGAATTATCAAGAATTCAGTGTAAATGTGAATTATCAAGAATTCAGTGTAAATGTGAATTATCGAGAATTCAGTGTAAATGTGAATTATCGAGAAGTCAGTGTATATGTGAATTATCAAGAATTCAGTGTAAATGTGAATTATCAAGAAGTCAGTGTAAATGTGAATTATCAAGAATTCAGTGTAAATGTGAATTATCAAGAATTCAGTGTAAATGTGAATTATCAAGAAGTCAGTGTAAATGTGAATTATCAAGAATTCAGTGTAAATGTGAATTATCAAGAATTCAGTGTAAATGTGAATTATCGAGAAGTCAGTGTATATGTGAATTATCAAGAATTCAGTGTAAATGTGAATTATCAAGAAGTCAGTGTAAATGTGAATTATCAAGAATTCAGTGTAAATGTGAATTATCAAGAATTCAGTGTAAATGTGAATTATCAAGAATTCAGTGTAAATGTGAATTATCAAGAAGTCAGTGTAAATGTGAATTATCAAGAATTCAGTGTAAATGTGAATTGTCAAGAATTCAGTGTAAATGTGAATTATCAAGAATTCAGTGTAAATGTGAATTATCAAGAAGTCAGTGTAAATGTGAATTATCAAGAATTCAGTGTAAATGTGAATTATCAAGAATTCAGTGTAAATGTGAATTATCAAGAATTCAGTGTAAATGTGAATTATCAAGAAGTCAGTGTAAATGTGAATTATCAAGAATTCAGTGTAAATGTGAATTATCAAGAATTCAGTGTAAATGTGAATTATCAAGAATTCAGTGTAAATGTGAATTATCAAGAATTCAGTGTAAATGTGAATTATCAAGAAGTCAGTGTAAATGTGAATTATCAAGAATTCAGTGTAAATCTTAATTATCAAGCAAAGTAACCATTAATTATCAAGCAATCAATTTAAATGTCAATTATCAAGCAATGTAAATGTTAATTATAAGTCAGTGTAAATATTATTTATCAAGCTGTCAAGTAACCATTAATTATCAAGCAGTCAAATGAAATATTAATTATTAAGCAGTCATTTAATTGTTAAGTATCAAGGAGTGTGTGTGAGATTTAGATTTGTATTGTATCTTTAACAATTTTTCAGTCATATCATTATGATGTCTGCAGTGTGACAGGTTATAGTGATATCAAGCACTGGGGCATCATGCTGCAGACATGTGGTATTAAGTTCCACCAAGTCACATTATACTGACCCCAGGCCAACCAGTCCTAACACCAATCTCTTAATGCTGAGCATCCAGCGAGGCAGCTGTTAGCACCATTTATGAAGTCTTTGGTATGACTTGGCTGGGATTATCAAGCGGTCAATGTAGATGTTAATTATCAAATAGTCAAAGTAAACATTAATTATCAAGCTGAAAATAAATTCAGACTAAAGTGATCCTGAATTGTAAAATGTTGTCCCATGTGAAAGAACATAAAAGACATAATTCAATTTCAAGAACATTTTTTTCCTATGCTTTAAAGTAGAGCTATTATAATGAGCTCATAAATACTAAAGAATAACTTATTTTCCTTTATTTGTTTACTTGCTTTTCATAAAATCAACTTTAAAAACAAACAACCCTTGTTTATACCCACAGAGTGCAAATTTTATTAGATTCATGTGAGAGACTTTGTGAAACCTGTGACAACCAATATGAGCACTTCAAAAAGCTTAATGCATTAGTAATTAACTTGAATAGCCTTAAAACTGAAGAACTAAATGAATTACATGCAGTTTTCTCATTTAAGTTCTACTCATTCACATTTATAAAGCAAATTTATTTTATTGACAGTAATCTATCACAATACACAATGTACAGTTATTATAGGATTATACGATTATCATTGGGTATTCATCAGTGTCAATTTTACCTAATCATTCACAAAGTAAATGAAACCATAGTAATAATGAAAGTATTCGTACAAAATAATAACAGTCTTCTGTGGAGACTATACATAGCAAAGAGAAAGTATGTGGTCATGAGCCAAACACAAAAATTTAACTTGCATTAATAAAGCATAAATTGTAAGTCATGCTGACCTTCTTTTCTGAAAAGGTGTAGTAGAAATAGAAATGTATCCCAATATACAGTTTCATCACTATACCGAAAACAACAAAACACTGAATATTAAACATAAAACATTTTCAACAAAAGCACTGAAGCATGATATATAAACCAACATTGTGGGTGTATTACAAAACATAACCATATACATTAAAAGTGAAATATGGGTCATGGTGAGTTCCTTGTGTTTTAATGGAGTGGTGCCAACATAACTGCATATCATCATCTCCTTTATGATTCTAGCAAGAAACAACAGCACTTAAAACACTGAATGCCAATCACAAAAGTTTAATTCAAATCAGTGAGGCACAGAATATGGCCTATAAAGACTTACTTCCACAGTAAGGCTGTAGTGCTATGAAGACTTAGTTCCACAGTAAGGCTGTAGTGCTATGAAGACTTATTTTCACAGCAAACCTGTAGTGCTATGAAGACTTACTTCCACAGTAAGGCTGTAGTACTATGAAGACTTATTTCCACAGCAAACCTGTAGTGCTTCGAAGACTTACTTCCACAGTAAGGCTGTAGTGCTATGAAGACTTAATTCCACAGTAAGGCTGTAGTGCTATAAAGACTTACTTCCACAGTAAGGCTGTAGTGCTATAAAGACTTACTTCTGCAGTAAGACTGTAGTGCTATGAAGACTTACTTCCACAGTAAGGCTGTAGTTCTATGAAGACTTACTTCGACAGAAAGGCTTTAGTGCTACAAATACTTACTTCCACAGTAAGGCTGTAGTGCTATAAAGACTTACTTCCACAGTAAGGCTGTAGTGCTATAAAGACTTACTTCTGCAGTAAGGCTGTAGTGCTTACTAAGGTGCATACACTCACTAAGTTCAAGATTCTATTTAAGATTGTATTTGCATCATGTGAAAAAACAAATGTGGTCATGAGATAACTTCAGTAACTTTACAAAAGTCAATAAAATGTAAAATCACAGTAGCCTTTCCTTGTAAGGCATAGTACAAATAGATATGGTATAGTACAAATAGTAGTGAAGGGTGAAATATGGGCCAGTGACCTATTTTTTAGATGCATCCCCTCAATATATTTCATTATCACAGGTGTGCATGTGTGCAAACACACATGGTATGGATGTCATTGCTGTATACAATGCAACTTCAATCCCAAGGTTAGATAAATTAAAAAGAGCATCAGAAATTGAATAGTCTTTTCTTCTGACTAAGATAGCTCATGTATCAAATGAGATAAATCATCTATCAAATAATTACGAAGCAAATAAAAATCTTTATTCTCAACCTCCATAAAATCTTCTATATCTGTGACCTTCATCCAAAATGAGTCTGGTTGTTTAAAAAATAACAAGAATTGTGAACTGTGGTTATGAGGTTCTCTCCATGCAAGTCTTTAGTGGCAGCAGCCCTGAACAGGAGATCCTAAAGTCTTATGTGCCCCAGTCTAAATGCATTTTAGACTCTGGAAGCATACAAAACTGCCCCTGGTGGACATTAATATCATATGTTGAAAAGTTGTTACTTCATTCCAATAACCAAATCATCTCGAAAGTAACAAAACTGACCAATTGTAAGCAACACTTGAAGAATTTCACAATGTTCATTATCACATCAACTTGTTCTCTAATAATATTAGTGTTTAATTTATTAATGTGCATATCATTCCAGCTTTTTCTGAACATCAGAATCTTTGGACAAACCTGGTCCTCCAGCCGTTCTCGCATCAATGCCACCTCTTCCCGCTGTTTCTGCAACAGTTCCTTCTCATTATCCACATCATCCTGAAGCTCTCCAAGGTTAGACCGTCTTCCATACTTTATCTCAGCAATTACTTGCTCTGAGGCTTGTAGCTTCTCAGACATCTGCTTGATCTCTTTCATGAACATTTCTGTAGTCTTCTCTTTGTCAGTCTAAAACAAAATTCAAAATTTATTGTGATTTGTCTTGTCCTTGACATTTAGCATGTCTAATCTTAAGTATGAAAGACTATATACTTTTTCAGATAATAAATTAAACTGGAGTCTATCTGGTCAGCCAAATAAATTTTTAATTAAAAATAAAACAAATATTTCTCCCAACATTAATACTCAAGCTAAACAGGTGCAAAAGATCTGTAGGACATTACGGGGAAATAAAGAAAATTGAAGTCTAATATTGAAACATACATAGTAACCAGGAAGGCACATGTTTAAAAACAATATATGCCAGGAAACTGATTATTCATGGACTTCATATGTAAAAGATACAGAATTCTACAGGTAACTATTCCACATTAAAAGTATCTTTCCTGGGTCCTGCTTTGATTACTGAAGGACTTCATAAGAAGTCCAGGTACATTTTATAGGAACAGCCCCAATCACAATGGCAGCTGTATAAAAATGAATCAAATATAATATGACAATCAACACCTATGGGCCCTTTATATCCATAGTGATAATGTTATGAAAAGTCTTTGAACAAGTCAATGATTCAAAAAAGTTAACAGTTTGACATTTAGACTACATATCAGAAAACAGACATTGTCAACTACAAATTGATATATATCCTTTGATATATTTATTCATGAAATAAAAGAAAAATAAAATTATGAAGCATGGTCCAAAAAATAGTGATGAATACTCATACAACATGAGTACTAAAAGACTCTTTTCTTTTTTAATTTTAATGCGGTACCAAAAAACATTAATTTTAGTTCTTAATCCAAAGACCAATGTGAAACCTCTCAAGACCAAAGTGAAACCTCTCAAAATCAATGTGAAACGATACAACCTCTCAAGACCAAATTCCATCAAGTCCATATTTACAACAGTTACTTGGCAAATTTGTTTAACCAAGTTTCTTTACATTTATGTAGAAATGAGAGATGTGATCAGGTGCCCTCTCACACAAAGGTAAATGTTTATATATCTATTTCAACAACACATCTAGAGACAGTTAATTTTAAACAACTTATATCAGTGAAAATTATGACCAAAATGCATTACCATGTTTTTCTATTTTGAGTTTTATTTACTCAGCACCAATAAGGCTGCTTAAAGACCACTGGCTAATTACATGCAGTAATTAGTTTTCATTTTATCGAGGGTCATTTGATGTTTAAAGACCACTGGCTAATTACATGCAGTAATTAGTTTCCATTTTATTGAGGGTCAATTGCCAATTATATGTTCTAATCAAGTTTTGGTTTTATGGAAGCTCATTTTGGTGTAGACTGGTGTAGATCTCACATCTTGATCAAACATTTCTTGTAGTTTTCAGCTTATAAGGATAAGGTCCATTACAACTAAAAATGACAAAACAAAATCAAGACTGAAAACATGATTCAGTTTTTAGGCTTTGGTTTCCTGAGGTTAAAGTATTTAGAGGTTTTATCCTTAGACAAAGTACTGCTGTGTAGTATCACTGTGAATGTCTGTCTTATTTTTTTGTGGCTTGACATTACATATAACAATAGTAAAAAATTATGAAGTGATAAAATTACCTATAACATGGCATGACCAAACATGTATCTTATACCTTTTCCTCTCCATGCACTCTGACAACAGGTATCTCTTCCTCCTTCCGTACAACTTCTAGTCTAGTTCTTTCATCTACATCGGGGCTCTACCATGAAATAAAATAAAGCAAAACTAACAAATAATTTCATTTTATTTTATTATTTTAAAAAATAACAATCATTAGAGGGTACTACAATAGCTGAGTGGTTGAAAATGTTTCATGCAACTGGCATCAGCTTATATGGCAATGTAGTCATAATCAAGCCTGTTTTGAGCAGCCATGTGGACTGAAGGACCTTGAAGAGGTGTCTGTTTAATAGAAGTTATTCATAATATAAGTGACATTTAAGGCAGGTTGAACTTTATATGAAAATAATACAACTACATATAGCATACAGTCTGACATTGATCTAATGTTCATTTCATTTTCTTATCAAAACAATATCATTAGCCATGTCTCCTCCTGTTTTATTACTTTTTAACTGCTTCTTCTCATGTTTCTTGATACAGGCTAAAGAACTTAACACTGAACTTTGAATTTTAAACCAACCTAAATTTAGGATAGTTATATATCTGTTTTACCTTGGAGTGGGAAAAAAAAAACAATATTTATTTCAGCTTTGCTGACATCAAAGTGTAACATTATAACAGCTGTAGTCTATACAATCCTTGCAATCCTGACCTATTGTCCCATGAACACATGTCACATCCTATTGTCTCATGGAACATGTTACACCCTATTGTCTCCTGGAATACATGTCACACCCTATTGTTTCATGGAACACATGTCACACCCTATTGTTTCATGGAACACATGTCACACCCTATTGTCTCCTGGAACATGTCACACCCTATTGTCTCCTGGAACACATGTCACACCCTATTGTCTCACGGAACACATGTCACACCCTATTGTTTCATGGAACACATGTCACACCCTATTGTTTCCTGGAACACATGTCACACCCTATTGTCTCCTGGAACATGTCACACCCTATTGTCTCCTGGAACACATGTCACACCCTATTGTCTCCTGGAACACATGTCACACCCTATTGTCTCATGGAACACATGTCACACCCTACTGTCTCATGGAACACATGTCACACCCTATTCATACAAGTTACATTTCAGATGAAAAATAAACAGAAGTTGTTCCTTTTTTCAAAACCTTCAATGTGGATACTTTATCAGCAAAAAATGACTGGAAACAGACACAGTGTAAAAAGATTGGAAACAGACAAAATGGCTGGAAACAAACAGGGTAAATTGACTGGAAACAGACACAATACAAAATGATTGGAAATAGACACAATGTAAAATGACTGGAAATTGGCACAATGTAAAATGACTGGAAACACACAAAAATAGCCTCTAGCCAAACTGGATGCTTATTTATGTAAAATTAATAGAAACAGACAAAATGCAAAATGGCTTGAAACAGACACAATGTAAAATGACTGAAAACTGACATAACAAAATCTTTAAGCCAAATTGGATGCTTTTTTAAAATGACTGGAAACACAAAATTATATCCAAAGTGGATGCTTATTCAATATAAAATGACTGAAAACAGATACAAAAAACCTTCTAGCCAAACTAGATGCTTATGCAATGTAAAATGATTAGAAAGAGATACAAAAATGACAATAGTCTGTGATATTTCTCATGTGCCATTGATTTGATTAGTAAATAAATTAAAAACAAAGGTTCCGTATGTGACATACCTTGAGAAACTGTAAGGCAATACCTTAGAAATGATGTTGCCTGGAATGACATACCTTTATCTCAATACCTGCTAGTGCAGACAAAGCTTGAAATGCGTCAAATATTACATGGATACCTCCACCAATATGTGTCTATTGACTGAAAAACTTAATGCCAAACAGTAGCCAAAACTCAACTTTCTCAAGAAATGGTGAATATCGAACCTAACCTAGGTCTATTTTGAGTAAAGCTATATGCCATATTTTATTTCAATCAATGAAATAAACTAAATTTAAAATAATGATTAAGAGGCCTGATATCTCTCATCTGACAGTCAACACACAAATAAAACTCTTTTTAGAAAGAAAAACTTGGAATGCATATATGATACATTGTTTTATAATGCAGATATCATCCATTTTCTTTCAAAGACCATACATATAGGAATACTATCTTGCCATAAAATGATGAGTCATTTACACAACCAGTATTTTCTCCAAGATCTCTCACTATCTGGGAATTAAACCCTGATTCATAACTTAGAAATTATTCATTGCACCATTTATACACACAATCATTTGGCATGATAAGGGCTGTTCATCTGTACAGTTAGCATGATTATCTGGCATGTCCTTGCCCTGCACTATAGAATTGTAGTTTGGAACCCATTGAAATCCTGATTAAAAAATTAAGTGGATGTTGCTCATGATCGGTCTCATTTAAGATCTAAGTGATAAAGGCTTGCATACCAGATTAGATGGGCCTTTATGGCATTCTCAGGCTTAGTTCACCTCAGTACCATGCACTGACATTGCACATGAGTACATTCATGTGGTCTTAAAAATTTAAGTCTACATAACAAACCTAAAATAAAAAATGAAGCCTCCAGAAAGGTCACAAGCAAGTGTTCACAGACAAATGGAGAACAAATGATGTATGATAGACAAAAGACTTTGACCTTTACTTTGTGAGATAATAAAATAAGTTGCTAATATGCACCCTTCTCTGCTCTGCTCTCCTTGCCCTCTTTTCCTCTTTAAGCTGAGCTTCCTTCATCTTTAATCTTTCCTTAACCTCTTGAAGCTCTGCTTCAAGCTCTCTGTTAGGTGAAACCTCTCTTTGGTCTGTGGTTGGAGACATGTGACTGCCAAAATATTCAGCATGCCTTCGGTTTATGTGTGAAGTTAGGAAGGAACTGTTGAGGAAGGCTTTTGTACAATATGGACACTGCAATAAAAATATTGTTAATACATAACCCATTTGAACATTATTGATACTGCAATGAAAATATCATTACTACATGTGCATTTAATAAGACATGACTGATTTCCATTCGATATGAATGTTTTATCAATGTTTCCATATCACACACACTTATTGGAACTGGTTAAGTATATCACAGTCTTCTTCTATGTGATGATATTCTTTCATGAACAAATCAAACTGTCCTAAATACCATTTTATCTGTAATTTGAATCACACTTTAAACATCTAGAAATATTTCCAGAGCATTCAAAATTAAGGTCAATAAATACAGAATCCATATAACTGATTTGTTTAAAGTTAGGACAAATTTTGTTTGATATGGTGTAGGAATATATCTTTGCCTTTTCACCAAGAAATATCCCTACAACAAATCAAGCTTGCTCTTTCTGCCAACTCTGAACAAAAACATGGATATTCTTTCATGCATGTATCAAACAGTAGTCTCAGAATGCAAATGTATGTTGTATATATAGTAAAAAATTCAGACTATTGTTAATATATAATCCAAGTAGACAAAGGAGTAATCTGAGCAGAAAAAGCATAATCCACATATAACATAATAACATTCAATGCGCATATGTACAAAACACATGTATATTTTAGCATCAGGAAGCATCCGTTTGAATAAAGGACCAAAGTTGTATTCTACCACTAGTTGTAGCCAGTGTTCTATTAAGAGCTTGGTAAATAATGCCCCTGCATTTATAAAATTCATTTCAACAATTTAGTTCTGCGGTAAAAAAGAAGTTACCTTAGTATTGGAGTTAGGAAAATTATCTAATTCAAAGCGTCTTACAATATGACCAATATTAAAATCCTTTCCACACAGCCTGAAATGGGCATGAAGCTACCCTAGAATGGCACTATATTGTGTTATTCATGTATTCATCACTGAGTCTTTTTTCCATTTTTTTTCTTTCTTTCTAATCCATCTGTGAAATCATTTGAATAGGAAAATTTTACCTCCAAATTCCTACAGAATGGTTCTGTACCTCACATTATTTTTAACAAAGAATATGTGAGCAAAGATTAAAAATTAGAAAACCAGTCTGTTCTGTCCTAAGCAAGACAGATGCTATAAATAGAAACATAGGTCTTCTTGGAAATAGGGCACCTGCTATAAATAGAACATAACACATAGGAAGGTCACCGCTAGTCTACAGACAAGTGTACTTTTATGTCATAGTTACTAAAAGCTGTCTTTTCTAGAATACATTCTGTGCGATTAGTGGGATGTTAATAAAAATTAAAAAAACAAACAAATTATTATTTTTTTTGGGAGGGGGATATACCGAAAAAGCGTAATGCAAATACAGTTACACATAAGGCATACTTTTGTGAAAAAAGCGTAATGATTATGCCAAAAACATAATGGTTGGCATACCAAATTACTGGTTGAAGAAGTGACACATGGGCTTCTGTGGTGACAGCCTTGAAAATGGAGGAACCCATTACATCTTTTCTTCTTTGCATCTAATTATTTGAGATGAATATTAAACTAAGACAAATTCTGAAACAGTGAATTAATTCACATTCAGTGATATTTTTATTACAGGATGTGTGATCACATATCAGATATTTTTTTTAATGTTACAGCATAACTTAATATTAACAAGTAATCTTGCACTCAGTAACACATTAAGAAAGTTTTCTTAGTGACCATCTTCACAGACCTTATTATAACTTCCTGAGCCAGCATGAATTAGTTGTTGTTGGGCAATCAATAACTTCTTTCTCTTGTGACTTTCTTTCTTCACTTCTGTCAACTCTCTGTTGAGGTCTTCCACAGCTTTTTTTGTCTTTTCATGATCCTGAAATAAACAGTCAGAAATGAAATCTTTCTGAATAATTACTTGCGTGGTTATCACATAATGGCCAATATATCTAACAGACTGATACCTTAGGCCCCTCTTTCAGATCAGGCCCATCCCGTATTATCAGTGAGATGCCCATCAGGCTTGTGAAAAAAAAATACTCATAAAAACTTAAATGTGGTAATTTATTGTCCAGATGTTATGGGACTAGTAAATTATTAACATTTATTCTCATTTATGCCCCTTACCCTCATGAAGACCTTGTAATTATCATACTTCTACAAAAAAGCATCCAACTTTTTGTATAAAGTGAAGCATGTGACCTATGAATGGGAAACAGATTGCCTGGGTTATAAATAAGTGCTTTATTGGCTTTACCACACTAACAGAGGTTGAACAAAATACTTTTTTGGACATTTATGTACATTACGGAAACCAGCAGAATCAGTTTACTGTGTACCAGAACTATTCCTGCAATCATTGCAACTATTGCAATGACATGTGGGTTAGTAATGAAATTAAGGCTAGCATGTATATAAAACATGCAATAAATGGAATACTTTATTGTTGTAATCTGGAGAGTTAAGGCCAAAACAGGATGTTGTTTGAGGTATAATAAGTAACAGAAGTAGTAAATGTGGCCTATAATGACTTTTGAATCTTTGATTAAAAATCAGCCATCGTAGGTGAGCTAATAAGAAAAACTAACTAAATATAACAAAGAAAAACTCAAGTATTTTGATTTTTTGATCGTGTTTAATTGATATTGTGTTGTTCAAGAGGTTTCAAGTTTAATGAATAATAATTAACATGTCCCATGTTCATGCTAACACTAGTGTAATGTAACACCAGCTAAACATATTAAGCAGCACCAATGAATAACATCAAAAGTGTAAAGAGAAGCTAAAACATTGATTGACATTGAGATTGAGATAAACACACAAGTCAATTTAATGATTTTGCTTTTATCTTTTATTATTTTAAGAACAGCAATTGCAATGTTGTGTGACAAATAAGTAAAAAAAAAAAGTATGGTAATTTTGGGAATATGGAAACTTTAGTCTGGCCTTGTGGAATTTTAGTTTGAGCTTGTGATTTTTTTTAAATACCACCAACCCAGGGCCTGTGTCTATAGATTTCATTTTTCTTGAGCAATGTCACTACATCAATCTGTGTCTCAGACTTTTTGTAACAGATTCAATCCTACATGTACACAAGATGAGCAACTTTTAATCTCTATAAGACAATACCGGAGTCCACTTGGTGGGGAAAAATTATGCAGAAGTTAGGGGCAAACCTCAATGCAAATTGATTTTCCAAATGTTTGTGATATACATGCATTTGTACTATTGTGCAAATATGTAAGGTGTGTTTATTTTGAAAACAAATCTACATATGAAAAGTTTAGTAAAACAGCATGTCTCACCTGTAAACATCACTACTGCAGGCCTAAAGCTGTATACTGATAATGACTCTAGTAATGCTAGTGCAGGCCTAAAGCTGTAAACTGATATTGACTCTAGTAATGCTAGTGCAGGCCTAAAGTAGTATACTGATATTGACTCTAGTAATGCTAGTGCAGGCCTAAAGCTGTATACTGATAATGACTCTAGTAATGCTAGTGCAGGCCTAAAGCTGTATACTGATATTGACTCTAGTAATGCTAGTGCAGGCCTAAAGCTGTATACTGATAATGACTCTAGTAATGCTAGTGCAGGCCTAAAGCTGTATACTGATATTGACTCTAGTAATGCTAGTGCAGGCCTAAAGCTGTATACTAATATTGACTCTAGTGATGCTAGTGCAGGCCTAAAGCTGTATGATGCTATTGACTCTCATGATCCAAGTCATGGATTTCATTTATGGCATGAACATAATTTTGCCTTTGAACCTACCTTGGTGAAAAGTGACACTACTTATAATGCATCACATATTTATGGCTGCTAGAACAGCAATGGTGAGAGAACACTACTGCTCACAATGACAACATAAAAGTGATAGCCATGTCACACCATGTCCTAACATAAGTGAGATGAATATGTACTTGTACCAATACTATTCAATTGATTCCAAATGTGGTTAAGAATTATTATTTTATATCTTTCTCCACCAAATGCAAAGAGAAGTCATCATGTACCTCATGAGCTGTTTTCAATTTATCCTCCAGCGCAGTCAGCTTCAATGTGAGAAATTCTTGGGAATGCTGAAAAAAAGATAATTTGTTATGACAACTATCCATTTTTGCTTTCATGTCATGAAAAATTCTATAATACAAACTTGATAATTCAGTTAGATTTTTTCCCATCTAAACTATCTTGCTTTTCTCTGACCTTGTTATGTTTTTACTAATATAAGATTCAACTTTATGTTGTCTTTCCAGATAATGACAGGCATATAATTCCTGTTGTACAATTGTACATAACTAGCAAAAATAAAAATTGTAATTTTTTTCTAAAGCCTACAGTAACATGTACTTCCACTCCCTATCAAGTTTATATTTATTATATTTATAATATTATTTATTATAATGCCCTAATTTATGACAGTTGTATTTTGATATAGATGAATGTACATACCAGAAACATGTTCCCTAACAGAAGAATTTGAAGTGGAAGCAAATGCAAATGATGGCTAAAGGGTATGCACAGTAAAGCATCATGTTGACAACAAATTTACAGTTAGTAAATTCTTATACCTAATAAAGCATTATATTTAGATTACACAATACAACAAAGTGATTATGGAAATCCTCTCATCTCTGCTCCAAACTTACACCATTGTACAACTCTCCTTTTTTCCGACACGAAAAACTGAAATAATGAAAAAAGGCAAAACTAGGCAATTGGTCTTGGGGCCAGCTAGGCTCCAATATAAGGTCCATGGGTGAGGCTCTGGTGGGAGAATTGTTGGAATGGGGTGGCAAGCATCTTTGAGTCTTTTCCATTAACTGTAACACTTCATTCCATTCTTAACCAGTCATGTATTTTTACTTTTTACATCATGTTCTATTTCTTTCAATCAAAGAGCATTCAATCATATCTTCAAACACTATGCTATATAATATTTAATACAAGTAAACAATCAACTATACTGGCCAATTGATATTAATCATGGAAATGAGTACCTTGAAAAGTAAAAGTTATTACTGAGGTCAATTTGATTGAATTAATATGATTAAATTCAACCAATTAAAGGAGCATATCACATTTTTCTTTTTAAATTTTGTCAAGACATATCTATGTTATGCTCTTAAGCAAAACCGCTCAAATATGGTGGTACTCTTTATATGTGTATAAATATACAACATTACCATATATACTCACTTATAAGTTGGTTCCAACTGCAAACAACACCAACCCTGAACTGTTGTCACATAATACAACACCAGATCAGGGCCTATAATGTCTTGTTCTACTGATTACCGCTAACATTCTGAATATACCTTGATCTGCCAGTGCATTATACACTAGCAGATCTGGGTCTATTCAGTTTGCAGTTTTGCCTAGTTTAGAAGCCACTCTGGAGAATAATCTACATTTAATAACCATTTTTAATCGTTCTTTAAATATTTTTTAAATAAAAAAGTACACTGTCATAGCAGTGTTAAAGCCACACATACAGACTTAGCCTTGGAAGTAGGCCGAAAATTTCACAACACTCACACTGAAAGTAAGGTCTGGATCTATTTAAAAATTTCACAACACTCACACTGAAAGTAAGGTCTGGATCTATTTAAGAATTTCACAACACTCACACTGAAAGTAAGGTCTGGATCTATTTAAGAATGTTTTGAAATTCAATAAATTAATCACAGTTCACTATCAAAGTTTTTGAAACTGATCAAACATATTATTTTTTTTTTATGGACTGACCTAATGCTGATATCATGGCAGGTTCAATCCTAAGTTTTGGATGTCATCAAAATTATTCCTGACAAAAATTACTGATTACTCTGGACTTTTATAATGGTGAATAGGTACTAAACTGGGTCAAGAAAAGAGGATGATGGGTCTACCATAACAAATAACAGGATAGTACAAATTTACTTTTAATATCAGTTACTTCATTCTGCCATCACAGTACATTACATTCAATCCAGTTTGTACTTAATCGCACCAATAGATTGATCTCCATGTACTTTAATAATGATTTTGCCATTTTTTAGCAACATGTAAATAATGACCTTTCAAAGAAATATGGATGTAAGAGGATTCAAATAAAGTGCCTAAATGTGATTTAAACATATGCATAATCTAATTCTAAAAAGTAACATCCACTATTGAAGATGTCAGTTCTGAATGCCTACATCATCTGTATAACCTTTTCTACAATTTGTTCATTTATCATCAAAAGATCAACATTGTTACAAATATTTTCATGAGACATTTCTCACAGGACATTTTATAACTGTTCACAGTTAAGTGGTTGCAAGTCAGGTGATGTTTTCATGCAACCTTATGCATAAAGCAAAGTACAAAAACAGAGAAATGGCTATTTCCCAAACTGCTTAGTTTTTTATCCAAAGTAAATGAATTAGCACCAACTTAGTTTGCCACAGATAACCAATTCTAAAACATTTTAAAAAAAAATAAATTTCCACTCAGTTAATTTTCTTGATTGATAAGTATACACCAAGTTGCTTAAATGTACAAGTCAAAACTAAGGATGCTGGAAAAATTACACATTAATTTCTTCCACTTCATCTTTTGGAACAAATGAAGGTGCATTTAGCAAAAAGATAAGATCATCAGACCAATCAACCAAGTCTACAAAATGGAACTGAAATACTTACCAATAAATATTCGATTGTCAACTGTGCCAACTTGAAAAGCTTCACAAAGTTTGGATCTACAAATCTTGTATCCTGTAATTGACAAACCAAACAAATTTAAATAAAAGTGAATTTGAATATTTTTTTTAGCTAAGAAAAGCTTAACATTAGCGGCTAATATAAAGTAAACAATGAGCCTTAAACAGCTAATTGTAAGTTAATGAGCCTTAAAGAAAGCTCACAAAACTTAAAACAAGTAACAAACTAAAGTCACAAAAGGTTCAAACTTTAACTCAGATATGTCTTATTAATCTGTGTCTATTTGGTCACACTATCAGGGTCTACTGACACAATTATGAGCAAGAAACCGATATTCTGTTTGACAATTTTGTTCTAAGATATATACACCACTCCCTCGATAACTTGGGCCATAATAACTCTTGAGTCTGCTTATAACACAGGGTCAGGCGTGGATCCCATTTTTTAAAAACCATAAAATACCCCCAAAATAGATTTCTATTTTATGAACTTTGTGGAAATTGCGATCAAAATTAGCTTAAAAAACTCTGGTATATTGCTCATTTATTGTCAAAAACGGCAGATAGGACCTGGAAATTTTAATCAACATTATGAAATACCAAATTTAAAAATAAATCATGCAATTTATTTACATTTTCTTTTCATGTGACATTGCTAGCACACTGCAATTGACGATATGTAAGGAAATTTCTATCAATAAATGTCACTTATGCATACTTTAATAAATAAAATGTCACTTACACATACTTTAATAAATACAAATGAAATATTTTTTATTAACTCATTAACCCCTGAGCCAAACAGCTAGGCAGTCCCCTACAGCATACTTGCAGAGATCACTTAGACCAGTGTTAGTCTTACCAGTACCTGTATCCCTGTGACTTTTCACAGCACTTAGCTTGCATATTTACTTGCAGTAACTTTATTATTATTTTATTTATATTTGTTTAATAAGGCTGAAATTTGGCACAACATTTCTCAATAAAATTATGTACATAATGGTATAATTTTCTTGCTACATGCAGAAATAAAACTCATACATAAAGGTGAAAATAAATGATGTACTTATCAATTTCTTTCTCTTGCCATAAATAATCCATAAAATCCATTAGGAAAGCAGACACAATGATTAACACATAAAATAATTATGTTTTATGTACACAGAAATTCACATCTCTTTTGTAAACTTAACCTCCTGTGAATACAGTTCAATGATGCAAATATTTTTCTTGTTCTTGAATTCTTCCTTAGAATTCTCACTGAAAATTTAAAACCTTATTAACACTTAATAAAATTTGAACTCATTCTCATCATGTTCACTGTTATAATCAATGGCTTTTTTGATGTCACTGACAATCTCATCTGATAAAAATCCTGAAAATTCTCCAACAGAGTTTGTCAAGTAAAATCTGCTCCAACAGGCTGATTCTCGTTAATTTGCATTATTTTTGGATCTAAATATCTTCACTATTTCTGCTGCTATTGAAATCAATTTTTTTCTGTGTGTTCAGCAGTGTTCACTTTGTCTAAGTAAGCTAAAATTTTATTGGTTCAACAGCCTGCATAATTAGGAAATGGCTTGAAATCAGCCAATGTTTTGCAATGACTTGACTCGTCGTGTGGGAAATAAGCCACTCAAAGTCAAAGATGCAGGAGGAAAAGTGTGACGAGTTATCAGTATGCCAGTGGTTAATGAGTTAATCAAAATTTGTGTTCTAATTCTATTTTCTAGTGCCTTTTACATGTAATTCTCATAAATGTAATGTGTCCTCTTGTAATTAAATGCAAAATGTGTCCATCTACCATAACATATGTCTGAGGGCTGGCCTATGTATGATCATGTTAATTATGTCTTTTGAATCAAATAACAGAGGTGAAATAAAAGAAAAGTTAAAAGGCACGAAAAGTCTCAAAACTTAAAATCCAGCTGCCCCTGTTGTATGTTGGGTGAAGTCACTTCAGTTGATCAACTGAACACTGTGATAAATGTTATTGTGCATGGAACATAAACTACCTTAAACTACCCAACTAATTAGAAAGATAGCACTGCAGCCAAGCGGAAAGAATACTATACTTTGTAAAATAAAGAACTTGGTTTCACAGATACGGACAACTGTGGGCAGTAAGTTTCAGAGAATTCTTGAAGTGACACTTTGAGATATCCTCAAGAATGATAAAAATTTCATTATTACTTTCAATTAAATCATGATATCAATACTGTACTAATTGCACAGCACAAAATTTGAGATTCAACATAAATGATTGTCTCACAAAACTTTCGCTTGCTTTTTGGACAAAGAAATTTTGTTTGATTGTGTACCAACAGTTAGTCAAGTTTCCTGCTCTTTTCACTCCCAATCTGGTAGGATATAATGCCATGACACTCCGGGAACCAGACTCATCATGAAAACAAAAATCAGTGATGTAATATACACATATTTTCATGTAAACCAAATGTTTGTTGAAACCAGTTGGAACAATCTTTCACATGTTGGACATTTTAAAAATAAATATTATTTAAACAGAAAAACAAACATTAGAAAAAGTGCATTATTAAAAATTATTATTGATGTGAATGTAAGATGAACATTCAGTCATTAAATAGTGAAGTTTCCTAACCCTGACCACCAACTGTTTTCTTGATGTCCAAGCCAACCAACTGTTTTCTTGATGTCCAAGCCATTTTTTCTTCAATTTTTGGAGGTCTCTTGGCAAATCGCTCTCTTGTTTATAGTGCAGTCTATGTTTGTGGATCTGTTGTGTGCGAGTTACTAAGGGAGTGGTATATATTGTATATTTAACAAGCACTTTCTATTCTGTTTCTGATTTTTAATGACAGCTCACACATAACTGGCTTTTTCTTAATCAATAATACATGGATATGTCAATCTAGGAAGCAGCACTGACAAATCCAATATAACCAATACTTTGTCATATTTTGTCATCAAAGCTTACATATACTGTATAAGATCTAAGCTGAATTGTACAAGTGATTTAAATGTATTCTAAAGTAAAAAGAAAATATATATTTAGACTTCTTGCATGTCTGAGTAATTGAAACCTGGGTAATGACAGAGAAGAGATTGAAAAATGACAGAAGAATGACAAGACAGTTACATTAATGGTAACAAGATGGAAAAGTTAAAATACAATGTAAAACCTAATTATTCTAAACCAGTCAAATACAATGTTTGTGCATTTTTGTGTGTTTGTGTGTTCAATGCCATTCTTTAAAACATTGGCTATATATGGAGGTCAGTATATATGCTGCAGGAAAAACATGGGAAAACCTTGGAAAGAATCACTGACCCATGTTAAGTTACAGGCAAGCATCCGCAATTGCCAACCTGAGACTGGAACCCATGCAGAAAGAGGTGAGATGTACTGTAATTGGCAAATATAATTCATGTCCAAGTATAACAAACACTCATGTATTACCTGCAGTTTTTCTGTTGAGTGTAAAAAAATATCTTAGATTACCCATTGATGTACATAAACCACATGATTTCATAAAGAATAATAAACAATGAAAATCTGTGTTGGTTTCTTTTCATTATGAACATAGTGTAAAATACTAGGGTAAGGTAAACATCATTTCTGCTCACCAGTGAAACCCTAAATGTTTAAAGTATAATCCATGTGCTTTATTAAAGAACATACTGCAGCAGAGTCATTTCAACCAAACTCTGAATTCAAACTTAGTTTCTTCACCATGAGCAATCTCAACCATTCCATGAAGACACCATGAGCTCTCTTTACTAAATGTAAGAACAAAGTGGCACCTATCCATCAATTAAAAATCAATAAAATAACCACCTATCATCAAATAATCCCCAAATGGCATGAACTACACACCTTCTGATTGTAAAATAAACATTTGTCAATTAGGGTTTGTCAATTAGGGTATGGCAGCTTGGACAAGAATAAAACATCAATCTTTCACAAAGGATTCCATAAATGTGCAAGTCTTCTGAAAATCCACTCATATAGCTCTGAATACAACAGTGAATCAGACAAAGAATCACAGGCTTCACCCATCAAAATAAAGCACACCTAGATAAGGTAATGGATGTTGTTAAGGACAGATAATGCTGAAATTCTAATTAACACAAATTGTATCACCGTTTTTTTTATATTTTTGACACTAATATATTGCACTATAGTTCATATTCTAAAATTATATCTATGGCATCTTAAGATTTTAGTAAACACAGCAAAATTGCCACATTTCATAAATAAGTAAGTTATTAAATTGAAGACACTAATTTTATTATGTTGATCTTGCCTCCTTGTTATTATATAGTCTTTAAACATAGAAACATTTAAATGAAATGTATAACATAACTATAATTATCATTAGACTCATTTACTATATTGTACTTGGTGTATTGTTTCAAATAGGAAATGAGTTTTTTAAAATATTACTACAATGTGGGAAATTGTATAACACATGGGGAATACATAGTAGGGAAAAACTTGGATAATTATGGAGGCGCTCACCAGTTATTATGTACTTTTGAGAGAGTGATGTATGTAAGGTGAAGTTGTTTGCATTTTAAACATGCACTGTGGAGAGAATGTTGGCATACCTATATACTACTTTCATGCAATGTGGATGAAATTTCTTTGGATATTGTACTTTTGGAAATTTTAAATGATCTTAGGACACTGCTAACTAAAATGACTGCTCCCTTGTGCTCCAAAAATCAACCTAAATTTGTTTAAAGTACACTATTCTTGGCAGCTATTAAAATATGGAAAATGAATTTTGCCAAACTAGATAATACCAGCTTCTAAAAGTGCAATGACTGAATTACCAAAATCAATAAAATGTAAAAAAAATTATCAGCTCTTTTTTTTTACAATTTACCTCTGAAGTTCGAGAAGTGAAAATGAGCAAGTAGAGCTAGCACTTTTTTGAAAGGTGCACATCTGGAGTAAGGCCAAGCTGTATACTCTCTAACCCATATTACACCCATCAATCATACATCAAAATAAAGGGAATAAAAGGTTCTTTGAACAATACCTAAGATATGCAAAGTCTCTTTTAAATAACCAGTATAACTAGTGAGGAAACCCGGGGAAACTCTTTTTCTTTAAAATTTTAACCCTATGCTAAATACAAAACTTTAGAGCGCCACCTATATTCACTAATTTGCTTAAGTGATTTGTAAAGGTGAGACAACTCAGCCACCCAAGACCCTACATCAATCAATGAAATGCTTACCAGTTCTGCCTCTATATTGCAAAATGTGATATTTATTATATTCTCTTGCAGAGATTTGAAGTCAAGTGTTCTAGACACATTATCAATGTCTAAGGATGCAATCTTTCTCCAGTCCACTCTCTCATATCTCTTTCTAAAGGCAAAGCTATTTCCATTAGTGCCTGGGGCAACTGGAGGCTGACTGGCATAATTGTTGGGATTGCTGCTTTCCCCTCCATAGTACTGAGATGGTCCCCCAAAATGCATCATTGGAGGCTGCATATACTGTGTAGACATCTGAAAGTAGGTATAGTTAACATAAGGTAGTACAAAATCTTGTTCTACAATAAAGATGAATGACATACAAGCATTACTAGTCCTAAGTACTGCTTACTTGTTACATATAATACAGTAAAATCTGTCTTCAAAGACCACTTTCAAAGACACCTGTCAAGAGATTGTTCTCAATGTTCAGATTCATTAATTACAGTGTAAGCACCTGTCTTGGCCAATGGTACAAATTCTCAATACACAATTTCATTAATTAAAATGAATGAGACCTGTCATGAGACCAACTGTCTTAAGATATGAGCTTCAGTGTATGGATTTATCAATTAGTGTGTTGTTACTTGCATTGTGAGACCACCTGTCTTGACAAGACTACATATTCTCAATACATAGATTATTGATTATATCAAATTATGGCATATCATAAGACCATATTTATTGGGAGATAATGCACTTTGGCCAGATGAGGCATAATAGGATCTAGTTTTGTGATCAGGTACTTCTCAGTTGATTTACTTTGTATTGAAGATTTAACAAATTGCAATCCTAAAATGAATATTTGTAAGTACAGTATTACAGGTTCTTGATATGCTATATACAAAATTTTTAAAAAAACAATTATATCATGTTCAAAGCAGCAGAAATATAAACTCTTCCATAGCACTACCACATGTATTATGCTGGTATTTATTGATAAGATACAAATAAATTGAGGTATCTCTTATAATCTAATATGGAAATTTGCTTCCTCTTAAACAATCTAAACTGATAGAAGTCATTATCACTTGTGCCAAAACACTATCAATCCAAACAATGGAAGTTTGTATGGTTTACAGTGAAAGACTGTGCCTATGATTTTATTTGGTTATCTTTAATACCATAGACATCACTGCTGTGCTGCGCTTCCTGCACATGCCCGATGAGTGGCCATATGCAATTACAAATACAAATATTGTAGTTTACGGATGTTCACTACAATATTTGTTTCTGCCAGTGCCCTCAAATTAGGATTTTTTTTCATTAACCTACTGGATCACCATAATTAATTTTATTCTACAAATCCCAGCTCAACTTCATGAATATTGCTAAAATCAATTAGAAATATTATGACTGATATCAGTGATGAAATCAGAGTTTGGAGCCAATATATCAGTGTTATGATTGTTATTAATAATGAAACCAGTGCTTGGAAACAGTATATCAATGTTATGATTGTTATCGTCAATAATGAAACCAGTGCTTGGGGCCAGTATACCAGTGTGAAGAGTGTTTTAATACTTATCAATTTGTACAGCAAGCATTTAATGTTTTTAATATTCTTTTATAAGCATTGTCAAATGCTGTAAAGCACTTAGAGCTTCCAAAGATTAGGTGCTATATAAAGTCCTTATTATTATTATTATTATTATTATTATTATTATTATTATTATTATTATTATTACTACTATGAACCTCATCAACTGTAAGATGCTGATAGGTACTCAGGGCAATAAATAAACAGATTAATTAGCCTTTAAAAGGATAGTGACACACACCTTTTACATTTGACACAAGACTACTTGTTAACTGTTTTGATAATGACCAGCATAATTTTCATTGTTCCAATGGATGAACAACAACAAGTTAGAGTGATCCATCAGCAAAGTCACTAACTAGGTTAGTATTAACTTTAAGGCCTGATAAAGGACACATGGTACTAATTGTATGGAAAAATGGGAACCACCTTGGGAATGGATGAACATAAAATAAAGTACGTATGGGTCAGCCTGGGCAGGATTGGTTCGTTATTTTGTAGGAAAAAGAATCTTTTGAAAGCTTAACCTAGTTGAAGCTGAAAAAGAAAACCAGAGGCATTGTTTTCTGGATGGAATTTCAGTCCTTCAAAAGTCTTAAGCTTGAAACATTCATTACTAAAATTAGCACATAACTCTTTAGTGTGAAATTAAAAGCACATGTTTCAAACACATACAGGTCCAGAAAATGCTGGGTATATATCCTTTCCTTTACACATAAGTTGTCATCCAGGTTTCATCTATACTAAAAATAGATTTGACAATGAGCAATCAGAAATTTCAAGTTATTGAATTTTTAATATCATGGTGTTTGCATAGGTTTACAATGGGAACTGAATTAGTACTGTAAGTTTGGAAGTACCTAACTCTAATCCATATATAAACTTGACCATCCAACCTGCTACACATTCCTTAATGTTCTGAAACATTGATTAATTACTGGCTCACATTGCTCACATTAAAGTCTCTAATTATGAAGATGACATATGCTAATGATGGAGAAGAAACAGATTTATTCAGGTCAACAGTGCTATATAAAATGTTTGTATTAGTGACGAAAAATTCAGGATTGGTCAGAGAGTTGTCAACTGGTCTAGCTATACAACAACAATGTATCAACATAACATTAACACTTCACAGCATGAGTATACGGCATATTAAAAACAGTTGAAATTTAGTTTAAAGCCATTTTTGATTCTGAGATGACCTTTTTTGACATATGATTAGTTTGTTGTTGTTGATTTCCGTTTAACACCATTTCTCAGCACAAGATAATCTTTATATGGTAGCCAATGTCTAGTCTTTCTTCAGAATACTCAAACATCTAATTTATCATAACTACATTTAGTTTACTTGGCACATACCATACATGATATACTGTTTAGTTGGCATATACTTACTGTACATGATACTCTGTTTTAGTTGGCATGATACATCCTGTACATGATATAATGTTTTAGTTGGCATGACACATACTGTACATGATACACTGTTTTAGTTGGCCTAATACATACTGTACATGATACACTGTTGTAGTTGACATGACACATACTGTACATGATACACTGTTTTAGCTGGCATGACACATACTGTACATGATACACTGTTTTAGTTGGCATGACACATTCTGTACATGATAAACTGTTTTAGCTGGCATGACACATACTGTATATGATATACTGTTTAGTTGGCATGATACATACTGTACATGATACACTGTTTTAGTTGGCATGATATACATGATACACTGGTTTAGCTGGCATGACAAATATGGTACATGATATACTGTTTTAGCTGGCATGACACATTGCACATTATACACTGTTTTAGTAGGCATGCATACATGAAATTCATTTTAAAACAACAACTGTAGAAATTAAAAATACAAAACTATCATACCAAATTTTAAAAATGATTCAGAATTAACCTCTACCAACACATATTCCAGGCACACAGAATGTATAATAGGGCTAAAACATTGCAATAATTTATATTTCAGCATGTTCTCAGTTCTTGTTTAATTCTGAAAACTTGGCTGCTACAGTTTTGGGTGGTGTCTTCTTTGTTATCTTTTCCTCAATGACTAACAACCCTAGGAAATATGAAAACTAAATGGACAGTCCAAAAACAATTATTATTAATCTAACATAATGACAATCTTCTTGCATCAGCAGACTCGTAAACTTCAAAAATAATTATATTTTAAAATTTAAAAAAGAATGCTGTTAGCAAATCTAGTTTTAGACATTTTTTCATGCCCTCATACTGATATAAGAAAACTGCAAATGAAAAACCTGCACATCACTAGCAAAGACATTTGATGTCTCTGTGGTATGGCAGAAAAACAATGATGAGTCTTTATCAATTTCCAGCTAAACAAAGTATTCTAATGTTTGCTTTGAAAATCACTGCTTATTACTGTGTTTAGAATTTGCATCATGCACATCTTTTTCAAAGGCATATGAAATACATAGACAAAACACAAAAATAAAACCATTGTGTTTGTAAAACTTTACATGGCTGTGTTTTATTTGTTTGTTTTGTATATTTGTTGCTTATGCCATTGAAAAAGACAAATCAAGAGTTGTAAGCAGTCAGGCAGTTATTAGATACTAGTTTTGTAATGTTTATCGTCAGTTTATTGCATTTATCTCAATCAATCACTGACACACACAATCCCTTGCTGGATCCAGTGTGCTTGAAAGGGCTGTTATTCACCATATAATTTGTTATATATATATATATATATATATATATATATATATATATATATATATATATATATATATATATATATATATATATATATATATATATATATTCTCATCAGCTAGCTGACACCTTTTACTTATGCAAAATCATGAAAAGCAAACATTTATAGTTAATTGTTTCTAAGAGAATGATCACCCACTCACATTAACATTAGAAATCTCCCAGTTATCGTTATCTCCCAAATTCAACCCTTCTTAAAGCTACAAATTTGCCTTTCCAAGTAGAGCCAATTGACAAGGGCAGCAACTCTTGCTCATTACCTCTTTTGACATGCCTAGATGTTGCCATATTTAAGCTGAGAAAGCTAGCAATGAAGATGCTTGCATTGTGTGGTTTTTGGGGGTGTCTTCAAGCATTCTTGGAGAAACATTTACTGTCAAATCTAATTTACAATTAAAATATATTCCCTGACCATATTAACATTAGGTTAAGAGTAGGCAATAGGTGGCTATGATGCTGAACATCACACTTCAAAGAAAAAAAAAGACTCTATTCCCTATGGGAATGATAACCATTCGCCTTCTTAAAGTAACACAGTGATGTTATCCATGATTGCTTCATCAGATTAAAAAGATGATTCTTCTTACTATCAAAATTCACAAATGAATCCTGTGAAGCCAAAAGGCTGTGTTATTTTAATTGGTTTTGGTGGTCTTCTTGGTGGCAGCCATGTGATTGACCAGATTCACGCTTTTGTCTCTGCAAAGCTAAACCTTGTGATTAGAACTTGAAAAGGTTGACTCAGCATGCTAGCCAACAACTTCTGTGTATTTGATCAAAATGGCATTATATGAAACCATCATGAGTTGATTTTGATCACTAAAGATTTTAGAGTATGACAAACATATAACCCATTTATCTATGAAGAGTGGGTTTAAGAGATGATATATGTTTTTATGCCTTCAGGGGAACAAACAAGCTTTTTGTGATTACCATGTCTCTGTGTGTTTCAAGCAGTGCCTCAGGGCACAAACAGGATCATGCATGCACTCTGCTCTCTACTTACCTATCAATGTATGACAAATCTAATTGCCCATTGATGGTAACCAGGTCTTGGTTGTGTCTTGAATATCAACAAATCATCTGATCAGAACTAGGATAATATGGATTGACTGAATAGGCATGTAAATCACTAACTGCAAGTTGAAGCTAATGCCATCATGAATCGGGGGAGGGGTTTAAATCATAACAGGTTCAGTGAGGTCCTGGCTAATAAATTGAACTTCTGAGCTGAGCTATATAAGGTCCCCAGAGAGATTCCTTTTGGAAACAGGGTAAGGGATTTCAGGCTATTCAAAACAATTTGCTGATAGACCTTTATCATGACCAATACATCCTCTTCCAGAATGCCTGAATGTGTCAGATATGGAGCTGTAGATATGGACACTGTTGAAACATCTGCAACTTTGGTTAAGATAATTTGATTTCGCTATAATCTTCCTGGATATGTGTATCACAAGTACAAGCAGATTTATAGTCTGGGACTGGTATGATGAAAGCAGGCAGATTGTGGTTCCACCTTGATGGAAGCAGGCTGATCATCAGATGCTCCCATAATGTGATGAAAATCTGATGAAGATAAAGATAAAATGAACTTTTCTGGACTGAACAATCAATCAGGTATTAATGTTTCTGATTTATATACCATTATTAGAGCTTAACACCATGAGAGTGGTCTGAAAAA
Organism: Potamilus streckersoni; assembly: GCA_016746295.1. NCBI lineage: Eukaryota > Metazoa > Mollusca > Bivalvia > Unionida > Unionidae > Potamilus > Potamilus streckersoni. Next base: position 37,501 of record JAEAOA010000861.1, on the reverse strand, counting down.
TGGGTGCCAAAGATATCTGTAATGGGGGCATAAAATGGTAGCCAAGAGAAATCAGAACCACTGGCACACTGTGTAAGCTGAGGATTTACAAGAACTTGCTGAAATCCATTTCATATTGGAAATGGACTCTATAAGTTTAACGATCCAGAAGAATGAAGACATGAGCAAGATGGAAAAGACTGAGATTTGTTATAAATTGCATACCTAGGTGAACAAAACATGGGGAAGGATAAAGGTTGGACTTTACTCCAGTTCACATCAGGACAAGAACAGTGTGACAAAAAAATCCATAATTGTGGTGAATACCCAAGAGATGATATTTAGACAGAATTGAAGGATATAAAGTTAGCAAACTTTGTTGTATTAAGTAAACCAAAGAAATTTTCATGATGCGGAGTGAACTGAGACATGAAAGTAGCATCTGAAATCACGATCAATGGCATACTTGTCTATTTGGATGGACAGTGAGGCAGACATTGGTGTTTCCAACAAAAAATTTAGTATAAGAATAAATTTGTTCAGGCAACTTAGTTCTATGAACACCTCAACTTGCCAATGTTCTTTTTTCATAAAAAATGAGAATGAGCTATGAATCAGAAAATTTTATAGAATTGCACATTTCAGATATTCAATCATATTCATCTTTTTGAGATCTACCTTAGAACATTATAAAGCATTTACTGATAAAATATAATTGTCAAAGGAAAATATGATTGTACACTGCAGAAAACAAAGTTATGTTTCTAAAACTTTAAAAGCAAAAAAGAAGTGACTCATTTCTAAGTGATACTAATGCAGTACATACTATTTTCCTCTATCCCATTAAAATTCTGTGTCCCACTATTTGGAGGGTAAAGGATACAGAGATTTAACATGTTGGAAAAAAATATTCTCTACATTTTAATGATGCCTAGATTACTAAAAAGTATCTCTTTTAATGCAAATGCCATTAAGAAATCAAAGGTTAGATGCTGAACTGCAATTTCTTGATCTCATATACAGATATCGTCTATGCATTTGAAGGTCTGTAAACCATAAATACATGACATCAACAACACATATAATTCAAATACAAACCACATAAATCAAAGTTTATTTTTATTTTGTGTTCTGTCATTATTCAAACAAATACATTTGTCTTCCCAAGTATTTTGGTAATGGTATGTGCAATTTGTTGTAATCATTTGGTTGCATATATATAAGTCTGTCCAGTACACTGCTATAAAATTGCTGTCTTCACTCAATACATAATATTTTCATGATTTTGAACCATTTTAGTACCAAGTTAGACTCACTCTTTTTGAAAAATAAACAGATTCTTTTTTGGACTGACAACAAATAAGCTAAATAGGCAACAATAACAAATAATTAATGCACACTATATGCTAACTACTGGTCAACTTGTTTTCACTTGTAATGGGCAAAGAACGAACAAAATTTGTTCCTCAGGTGCGAATCTGCATCTACTCGATTGAGTCAAGTTGTCCACAGCACTGAATCTAAGGCATACGAATCGTGGATAAAATTCCTGAATTACCGTACTATTAAATATAATTTATTACATATAATCTAATTTAAAGTAATATACACTCGATTGGATCCCCGAAAATATGTACCTTTTGCTACTCTGAACATGTCATAACATGATTACAAAATAACAGTTATGGCGGTTCATACAAATTATAATTAAAGCATGATCGTATCAAACTCATGTTTACATCTTAAATACAATTTACATTAATGGCACCATGCTTCATCCAAAATGAACGTGTGAAAACTGAATGGAAAATACAGTTTGACAAATGGAACGTATCAGCCAAGAACATTTAAGGCGGCGACCTTGGATACTGACTAAAATGCTTATAGATAAATTGTATAAGACAAATTTCTCAAATATTAATATGCGTCTTACATTTCTTTTGACAACAAAGTTGTATCCTGAACAGAACTATGTTTCAAAAGCTGAAACAATCATAAACTTCATTTTATTTCCCATTCTGAAACACAATATTTCAACTGTCCGCCTCCATGATGGAATTTATTGACTGGTAGTATAAAGAATAAACTTCAAACATTTTCAATATAAATTAAAATTGTTTGAATACCAGTCTAAACGCGTTTTAGGCTGTATACACGCATTTATTGCTTTATAAAATTAAATTTTATATTAATAAAACATAAACAAGTCTGACATTAAAACCTTTTTAAATATTTAGAGATATATATTTTAATGAACTATAAGTATTCTTATATACATTTTGAAATACAAAAGTATATTGTATTAAAAATATGATCGCTTTTTAATCTAACTTCTGGCCTAATTTTAGATAACCCGGAAGTACAAGTTTGTCCAATCCATTTTCCCCACGAGTACAAGAATGTTGTTAATAGTCAAAGAAAAGGTCTAGAAACTTTGTAGCAAGTAAGGTGGAGAGTTAACAAAAGATACAAATGGCATCAAACAGTTATATCAATCTACTTAAGGCGATAAAATCACTTGTTATTCTTTTACTTTCGTTAGACATTCATTTCGATGGTAAGTTTGATTTTGCTTTTCATAAAATTTGTGACTTGAAATGGCACATAACGTTACTACTGGATGTTAAGTAGTGTTTACATTTTTTGGGAATGTAACCTCTGTATAATAAAGATTTTTGATATAGAGGGTACGATTCTGCAGAAAGTAAACTGTATCCTACTCAAACTTATGTGGGTAAAATTGGAAATGGAGATGCCAGAATTGGAATTGGACATTTTAAAAATACATGGTTAATAGTAGTCTAACGCTATATCCCCGTTTGTTTGTATCCTCCTACCGATTTCAATTACTAAAACGTTTGATATGATAAAAAGTGCACATAACTTAGTCAATTGTCCATCTATAGTCACATGTACAACCCTTTGCTGAAAATGGACTTGTCCAGGAACTGGACATGGTTCTTGAGCATGTTCGTCTATTATATTGAAAACTTCTTTTAATCATGAAACGTGCAGATGATGGCGGTGATAGGATCATTCTACTCAGTCGGATTAGAAAATATAAATCAATGAATGAATTGACTTAGTTCCTTGCACTTTTTATCACATTAAAGATTTCCATTATTGAAATCGGTAGGAGGGGTACAAACAGGTTGATATACTTGGACTATAGTATTTGCTGTAGTAGCATTTACTCAAATTAAGAATTAATGTTTGTTCTAAGTTTTAATTCAATTATAGTTTAATTGAAAAATCTTTACAATCCTGATTGTTGAATGCTTTGAACCTTAAATCAGGTTTGAACACACTTCATATGGAACCATTCATTGCTCATGGCTTGTACATACATTTGTGGCTAGGTACTGGGTCAAGAAAGGTTAACAAGAAGCAATAGTTTGATTGTTTTGTTCTTCAACATGTGAAGCATACAGAGCTACCTTGACTATTTCTAGGGGTTTAAATATGTGTCTGATGTATATTGACACAGTAATTATACAGAAATATCATACATTCTGTTCACATGAAATATCTGTAATAAAACAGTGATCTGTTTGGAAGACCATGGTTGTATTATTGAGAGGATGCTTTGAGTGAGAAATAGTTGTCCTATTCATATTGATTGAAAATGGCCAAAATTGCTTAGCTGGCTTGAGGCACTTGCTCTGTCTTTTTGTACTGTTTCTCATGTCATATGTAATTGTCAACTATGTTCATTTAAATTGATGGTTATATCATGCATTGGCTCTTCTCTTAAAATGTGTTTCTTCATTTCATTGTTTTAGCATAGAGAACTACTAGACTTTTCCTCAGTCATTGTGCCTTGCTTGTACTACATCCAACTTTTGTTTTGAACACGACAGCACAGTATACTTTTGAGTTGATCCATTTATGCTATAATGAACCATTAACTGCTTTAATTAACTCCTTGGTACTCATTAATATACATAACCAAGGTTCCATATGAAGCAGATGCCGCATTATAACACTCATAATTCATTTACTGGATAACACCTTTAGTTGACTAGTCCAAAATGTCAACATGTGGTAATATTGACATTGCTGTATGCATTTCTTATGGTGTATAATGACCTTTACAGGAATCTGAATATTAGAATCAAAATAAAGTGCATAATCACCATTTAAGGGCATGAATAGCACTGAACACCTATATGACCTGCATGTACTATAGTTTTATACCCATAATTCATGAATTGGAGTTGCAATCGTGGAATAAGATGATCATCAATTAGGATGTGGCGAATCATATTGAGTTGAACCTTAGGCATTCATCTCTGTAAAAATAGAACATTTTTTAAAGTGATGGCTTTCAAAGCCTGCTATATGTGTAGTGTTTTTTAGAACTTTATACCACAAAATGATCTTATTATGAATTTCTGGGAAGAAAATTTTGCCCAGTCGATTGTTAGTGGTATGTATATAATGACAAAATAAAGTACACAATAACTAAAGATGCAAACCAGTAGCTGGATACCCTACTGTTGATGACAACCCAGGTAATAAAATGGACAAATGAGAGTTTTAAGTTCAGATTGAGATGCAAAAAAACAATTACAGTTTGAGACTCAATCATGTACACATTTATTCATCATCACAGGAGCTCATATTGTTGTTTACAATTTACTTGTCATACATGTTCTATAAATGCAAGCTAACCATTATTCTTTTTGGTGTAATCTTACAATTTTTTCCATCATTGCATTGGCGTGTATATATAGTACATGAGTGATTGTTTAATTGGAAAGAACTATATGAGCCCTTGTGTTCATTGTTAGGCATCTGTTATTTTCTGTTTATAATATGCGCACAAGACATTTCCAAGAAAGCACATGTTTCTTGAATGTGAAACCTTGTGTTACAGATTCACTCTATTTAAAACTTACAAACATTTTGCATCCATAAAAGGAAAAAACATAACACTTCAAAAATTTTGAAATAAGAATTTGACTGTGAAGTAATACAACATTTACGGACTTCGGAACTATTTGCTAAAATGACTTGACATGTAGACTCATTTAAGCAAGTGTTATGCATAATAATTTAAAGATTTATCAGTTTCTTTTGTGTCTGTACTTGCATTAAGCCACATGGATTTAACAGATTTTTGACAAAAAAATTAACTGCAGATCCATGTAAGCAGCAAAAATAAATGTACATTAAATAAATTAAATATATACATATTCATATAGTTTTCTGTAATTGTGGCACGTAAGTATAGATTGCTTTTTGTATGCTCAGATTCTACTTTTTTTGGCAATAATTCACACATTTACCTCGTATAAGGGTTGGCAAGAGTGAGTCTGCAACAAAGAAGTTCAGGTTAACATTTAATACAATTACCTTTTCATCAGGTCCCTGGGTAACCAGTCATTAGGATTGACAGGTACCCGGTTGAAATTTCACAGAATTTTGACCTCTTTAACTGACACTGACCCTTTAATTGTGAACTTGATTCGCTGATCCTGACCATTTTTTATCAATTTACAGCATCTTTGTTTTAATAACTATTGTATCTAATACCAAATAATAAACACCTGTGTATTTGGCATGGCAAGACCTTTGAAGTTCTGCTTGTTGAAGAACTTTACCTTGATACTGACATACATGTACCATGTACATGTACTGATATGTTTCTGACTAGAAATATATTTAAATTTCAGTAATATCTGCCAGTAATGCCGAAGTAGAACAACATCTGGAGCTGGGAAAGAAACTCCTTTCTGCAGGACAGCTAGCTGATGCCTTGTCTCACTTTCATGCAGCTGTTGGTGAGTAACATCATCCCAAGATTAAATCTTGTACTCTTTAATCTCATCATGTGAATTACTTAAAATCTGTAGGGTGTAAATTTTAGTTTTTGTGGGGAAGCTGATGCACTAATTTAAAGTAATGATGTATTTTGTACCAGTATGTGCTTCAACCCCCAACATAGTAAAGCATGACTAGTTTATGTGCTTGTTTTGTTTAATATCAGATAAGGGTGAGAAATGCGTGTGTTGATTTTTGTCTGCCAGAATCATGATAATATGCAGCCTTGTGCACAGCATGAGGCAAATTATGATCAGAAAAGTAGACAAATGAGGCAAAATTAGGTAATTTGTGATAAAAAAGTAGACAAATGAGGCAAAATTAGGTAATTTGTGATCAAAAAAGTAGACAAATGAGGCAAAATTAGGTAATTTGTGATAAAAAAAGTAGTCAAATGTGGCAAAATTAGGTAATTTGTGATCAAAAAAGTAGACAAATGAGGCAAAATTAGGTAATTTGTGATCAAAAAAGTACACAAATGAGGCAAAATTAGGTAATTTGTGATAAAAAAAGTAGACAAATGAGGCAAAATTAGGTAATTTGTGATAAAAAAAAGTAGACAAATGAGGCAAAATTAGGTAATTTGTGATCAGAAAAGTACACAAATGATAATCACTTAAAGAAAAATCTGTAACATAATTCCAAAAACTAGGTAATATGACCATTCATGATGGTTTGCATTTCTCTGACAAACAAAATTACTTTAAAAATCTTGGCAATAATTTTGTAAATATGGTATATGATAAACTTCAAGGGTTTCAGGTAAGGACTGTAATTTGATGGATTAAAACTCTATAGAGTAATGATTATTATTGACAGGTGTAGTTCTTCTTCATTGATCAAAATGATCAAGAAACATGTAACAAATGTCTTAATCTCACTGTCTGCTATATGAAGTAATCCATGTGATTTCACCTAATTGCATTACATTCACTTGAAAATGCATAGAGAGGGCTTAGCTGTTAAAATTTTCATGCATCCTGAAATAACAAGTTGGCAGACTTGTATGTGGATTGGCATCCAGAAAATCCTGATCTTAGTCTTTGAAATTGAGCAAGAGCAACAATAAATGGAGAGCTTTAAAATCTTCTGATTACTCTTTTTCTTCAAGCATAAACTTGAGTTGTTTACTATAAATCATTATTAATTTTAAAAAATCTTGGCCCACACTGCATTGATATTTTTCCCAGAGTTCCCAGGTCCTGATCAGTTCGCCTGCCTATTTTTGGACCTTGATGTCAGAATTAATGATACTTTGTTAGCAAAACCAAAATACACTACTGATACCCTGGACTCTTTAATTTTAGCTCTACTGTCATAGACTTTGAGTAGTTATGACCTGGTCCATTGTCCATCCATTGGCACAAGATTGTTATTACTGTTACTATTAAACTACTTAAAAAATTACCATCAAACATTACACATTTATTTCATAGTCAACTTGGTCATAAATAAGAACACACAATCAATGACCATCAATACGAAACATAAAGAACTAAATATATAATCATTTAAAATGAAATCTTTTTGCTTTTACTTACATAGCAGCATAAAGGGAGTAAAAGATTAATACTTTGTCTCGAAACAAAATTCTAGATGGGAATGGTTTCTCAAGTAAGAAGAATAAAATTCCTTGTATGGAAGGAAAGAGGCAGGGAAAACTGATGATGAAATAATGAAATGTATTTGAATTTTCTTAAAGGAACAAAACCATCCCCACCTTAAATGGCTATTTGTAACCTTTGTTCTTCTGAATGACCCTATGTTTTAGCCTGGTAGGGGCACTTCAGTCCAGCCGTTTCCATTTCTTGAATGTACACTGTTATTAAAATTTCAGCAACAAATATGTTCAGATGTTAAATTTAAAAAATTATGTTCTTGTTAATATTTTGTGATGGACAGTATTCAAGCCAGCAAATGTACAGTGATGGAAAAGTGAATAAGGAGGTAGGTGGGCTGTATGCACATTTTTTTGTACCATTTGTTTATTTACATATATTTGGAAATTTGTGTATCTTTTACAAGAGTATTTGAATTGGTGATCAATTTCATTTGTTTATTCTGTTTCGATTTACAGAGGGAGATCCAGATAACTACCTAACCTACTTCCGGAGGGCCACAGTATATTTGGCACTAGGGAAGTCCAAGTCAGCTTTACCAGATCTTGACAAAGTTTTAGAACTTAAACCAGATTTTACAGCAGTACGTACAATGACATTTGTTTGTATGCAAAGAATTCACATCTTGCTTCATGTTTATGATGAATATTAAGACATCTATTAAGCATGTACATACCACAGTCAGCGATAATTGTCTATTATTAAAGTTCTCGATGCATTACAGACTTGTAGTGCATGCCAAATGTTTGGAACTTCAGTGGTGAAGTGGAATTTATAAAAGTATTTTTTTTTTTATTAGGTATACATTACAACATAGAAAATGTATTGTTTCATTTGATGTTGATTATTGGTTGGCACAAAAGTCTGATTTCCGGTGTACATATTTTCATTTTTTTTTTATTCTGCATGTTCTGTGAATTGATTACAAAACTCCAAAATGTATAATAGTAACAAAACTGCAAAAAGCACTTCATTTAGTTTCTAAATACTGTACATTGAAAATTTATTTTCTTAGCTTTCAGCTCACATTTGCATTTTTCCTATCATGCATTTTTTTTCTGGTGTCTTAGAAGTGCATTGCAAATTTTATTAATTTCTTTCATCTTTGTTACTTGGGAATAAAACAGAAATGCATTTACAGAAACCTGGGATCTTTTCAAGAGCTATTGTGTTTGGATCTATCTTATTAAAAGAATGACCTATTGAAATACAAAAATATCTAAAATAAAAGAATGCAATGAATTTAGGATAAATAAAAATATTGCAGCAACTGCAGTAAATGTTAAACTATAGTATATATATATATATATGTTGTGCTGATACCAGCTCTAGTGATGATGTCATTACATCAGCAGTTGTTCTCTGTCTGTTTAATGGCACATTTCTTGTTCACAAATTTTAGAACAACAGACTCAATATATAAAAAGTATTTAATGAAGCCTTAGGTTGAGAGAGATGGAATATCATTATGTTTCATTGTCAAATGAGATTTATACTTGACAAAAAATGTGTAATAAGTTTTGCACATTGTTATATGAAGTGTAATTAAAAAAGCTGTTAAAATGATGTTATATGAAGTGTAATTAAAAAAGCTGTTAAAATGAAATCAGAGTTTTGAAGCAAATAAATAAAAAAGTTAATAGTCAAAAAGTTGATTGAAATATTCCATGTTTTTTACTAGGCCAGAGCACAGAGGGCCAATGTTTTATTAAAACAGGGGAGGTTAAATGAAGCAAAGATGGACTATGAACTTGTGGTAAGTAAATTTCCTCCTATCCATAAAAAAATGTTTGATGTAGTTATGATAACACAATTTGTAAAATCTTGGACTTGTGATGGAAAGTTTGTTTGGCATCCACCCAGACTAAAGTTAGTATTGAAAAACAAAATTCTGGAATGTTATGATTGAGTTAGAATTTTAGACACAAGACGCTTCAAAGCTATTGAGTATGGAATTTGCCGCTCAGATTTCTTTGAATGCTCACTTGCTTTTGAAGCTACTTTAGACCTGATGTTCATAATTGAAGATAACATATTGTAAATCAATTAGATTCAATAGCGAGAAAGAAAATTAAGAACAGAGTCCTCATAAACAACTGCTCATTGTAGACAATCAAAAGGACCACGAATGCTGCACTTTTCAGTGACTAGCACAAGAAACCTAGTTTCAGATTCACAGAAGTTTAAAAGAATAAACACACAAGTTGGCAGAAATGAATCGAATGATCATAAAGGCTAGATTAAAGTTAAAAGCTTAGGATATGATTTTGGCTTGCTCTAATAATTTTATCTGTATTCTGCACAAACATCTTCACAGGGTATGTTGACATGGAATAAAACTGGGTAGGGTGTGGAAATATTTAATAGATGAAATGTCTGTTGTGAAGCTGATATAAAGTTTCTTAATAGATTCTGTCCTAAATCCATCAGTTTGCCCACCAGACATAAAGACTTAGGTGAATGTTTTGCAGTTTTTTTGGGGGGGAGTTGGATTATTTTCCTCAAGCTGGTTTTTAGATCCATCATGTGGTGTATGCCATTCAATGAAAATTAGGTCACTTTGACCAGTGTTTTATGGTCCATAGGTTTTGGTTTACTTTGGTTCATTTCTTCATGGGCTATTGTATGTTAAGTCACATAATTTGGTATATTGTTTTGTCATGAGGAGTGTTGCAACTGGCAATTAAATTAGGTCATTGTGGCATATATTTCACGTTTAAATTATTTGTGTTTAGGTCAGTTTCTCATGGTTAGGGTTTCTGTTCAAGGTAAATTTCTTCTGTTCATAGTCACTTAAGTTGGTTGTTAGATGTGGTAATCCATGGTTCAGTGGAATACAAAAAGAATTTTAAAGATTGGTACAGAACTCCTTAATATTTTTTTTTACAGTCATCATGGTTTGCATTTTTCTAGTCTCTAGAGTCCACCTGGCATAAGCTTGACATAAGTATGATCACTGTTGCATTCATGTCTCTCATTATCTTCTTACAAATTCAAGGTTAAAGTCATTGTTAACAGCAGTTTTTTAAGTTTCTAATTGTAAGGTGTGGTCTACCAGAACAGCATCAGTTGTAATAAGAAAATCATATGTGTGCATCTCTCTGTCTCTGTCTGTCTCTCTCTCTCTCTCTCTCTCGTTACAGATCACTGCCATCTCATGACTCTCTGCATGGGTTCGAGTCAAAGATTTGGCGAATGTGGATATGTGAGAAAGCTTGCCAGTAGCTTTTTGTGGGTCGGTGGTTCTTTCCCGATTCCTGGTTTCATCCTCCACCATTAATACTGGCTGCCATGTATAGCCTATCATGTGCTGAAAATGGCGTTAGGCCCCACAACAACTCCTCTCTCTCTCTCTCTCTCTCTCTCTCTCTCTCTCTCTCTCTCTCTCTCTCTCTCTCTCTCTCTCTCTCTCTCTCTCTCTCTCTCTATATATATATATATATATATATATATATATATATATATAAAGAGAGAGAGAGCACATCACCTTATTGTAGGTTTAAGAGAACATGTTATGGCCCTTCATTCATCTGGTTCCATTATGTATTGTCTGTCTTAATTATGGCTAGTTACTACCTTGGAGTCCATATTTCTAATCTGAATTTGATGACTTAGAATATAGCTTTATGTCATCCAAATATCAGATGACTTAAATTTGTGATTCCCACATATTGAAGAAATGAAATTTGCATCAGATTGGCAGAGCTTGTCACTATGGAAACCATAATTTGGATCAGAATATGATCTTATATCTTGATGATCATGGACAATAAAGAGGAAGATCTGCGGATTTTGATTGCCTCAGTCAGTCACCATTCTGGAAGTCATATTTGTTTATCAGATTTTGATCAATCTTCATATATAGGCTATGATCTAGATCTCACATGATTTCAGTAATTTCTAGCATCCACATGTATTAAGGTAAACTTGCATCTGACGGCTCAGTTTGTTGCCTCTCTGAAGATCAAACTTGGTAAATATAGTATGTAGACTTGTAACGTGTTGTATTACGAAATCATTACATACTATATAAATGACCATGCAAATGAATGGCTGAGCTTCTTACCACTTTAGAGACTACTACTGACCCCATTTATATCACACTTGATATACTGCCTTATATCATGTTGGGTAATATTTTTAAGTCAAGACCAATGCATATTTTTTAAAATGATTTTGTGTCTTATTGACTTTTTCCACTATATATAGACTGTAATTTTTTATAGGATTTTGATTTAACTTGACAAATAGGTTTTTATCATCAAGATCTTTGTTTAGTAAGATTATGAGTGAAGTTCAAATATAATAATGGCTGGATTTTCATCTGATTGGCTAGAATGTCATTATTCTGGCAGTATCTGATGGGCTAATATGTCATTGCATTTGATTGGCAGGCTCATCAGCATTCTGGCAGCCTCTGATTGGCTAGCACCTCAGTATTCTGGCAGCATCTGGTTGGCTAGCATATCATTGCATCTGATTGGCTAGCATGTAAGTATTCTGGCAGTATATCATTGAATCTGATTGGCTTGCTTATCAGAAGTCTGGCAGCATCTGATTGGCAAGCATTTCAGTATTCTGGCAGCATTTGATTGGCTAGCAGGTCATTGCATCTTATTGACTTGCTTATTAGAAGTCTGGCAGCATCTTATTGGTTAGCATTGCATTGGTCTGATTGGCAAGCTCATCAGCATTCTGACAGCACCTGGTTAGCTAGCATATCATTGCATCTGATTGGCTAGCATGTAAGTATTCTGGCTATATGTCATTGCATCTGATTGGCTTGCTTATCAGCATTCTGGCAGCATCAGATTAGTTAGGAGATCATTGCATCTTATTGGTTTGCATGTCAGCATTCTGAGAGTTATGATCAGATTTTAACCAGACTGTTAAGTTCTTTAATATTATCTTGATGTTAGATGATTTTGATTGTGAGTGAGATATATGCATATTAATGAGGTAATCTTTTATTTATGTAGTTTATGTATCAAAGATTTATTCTTTGCAGGAAATTATCACTGTACACATGTATTTTCAGCTGAAATTTATCAAAGACTTATTTTTTGCAGGTGAAGCGAGATGCAGATCATGCAGATGCACGAGAAGCATTAATGACAATAGAACCTTTAGAAAATGATATACATATAGCAAAACAGTTGTATGAAAGAAGAGATTATGAAGGTGCAATAGCATTATTAACAAAAGCTATAGAGGTAAGATATTGTCTAGATTGATGGTAATTAAGATGATGGTAATTTTGATATTGTCTACATTGATGGCAATTTAAGATTATCTACATTTATGGTTTATGTATATGACAGTAGAACGTAGACATATGTCTTTAGCTGTAATGATAGTTTACTTTTTAAATCCTTTAAGTTTCATCAGCAAGAATTCAACAGCATGCATTTTTTAACATTCAGATATGGATAGCATGGAAGGGTGGGAAAGTTTCAAAGGACAAGTAATCTAAATATATTCAAGGGAGATAATGACATTCCAACCATGCATGGCAAAAGCAAAGAATATGGTGAAATTATTTACATTGCCTGCCACCTTTTGTGATGATACCTTTGATAATGTTGCAGTAATAATCATGATTAATCTTCAAAAAAGTTGAGCTTTATTCAGTCTAGACAGAGTAATATCAGATCTTTTAAATTTTAGTTTAAATTGTACTCAATATATGTAATCACCTTTTGAATTCTTTACTTCTGTTTTTCATAGATATGCCCCTGGGATCCAGAATTAAGAGAAATAAGGGCAGAATGTTACATAGCTCAGGGAGATCTTTTTAAAGCAGTGGGTGATATTCGTCCAACAACAAAGTTGAGGAGTGATAACACAAAGGGATTTAATAAACTTAGTTTATTACATTTCAAAATGGGGGAGGCTGATGAGTCATTAACGTAAGTCTTGGATTTCTTTGCACCTAAGAATTAGTCTTTATGTTGCTTTTCATATTTCATTCATTTTTCATTTCCAGTGATTTGCATGAATTCACCTTGCAAAATAAAGTATAAATGAAGTGAATTGTTCCTTAGATTATCTCATTATTTTCATTGGTCGGATGTAAATGTCAGGTTTTTTAGCAATTGAAGAAAACTATTTTAAAAATTGACAGTAATCTCAAAGGCATAATCAATAGACTATATGAAAAGTTCAGACATGTCAAAAAAGTCATCTGATCCTTCATACCCTTTTTTGATCACCTGGAAATGTCATAGTTGTTGGCTTGGAGAGATTTCAGTTCATCTGTACTTACTGGAAGTTGATTACTGGCATCATAGTGTGACCTTTTCTGATTATGGCTTTGACCATGTCTAAATTAAGATTGAAAGTTTTTGTAATCAAATAAAATGTATAACTACACCTGTCATTAATAATCATTACTCTATAGAGTTTTAATCCATCATATTACAAGTCTGTATAATTGCACAGGTCATAATTGAAACACCTTTTTCTTTAGAACTTTTGTTTGTTTTCGGAAATGTATATAATATTAAGGAATACTTGATATTCTCATCAACTTTTAATTGTGATTTTTCACGGATGTAATTAATCTTTGCACAGTCTTGGGATTATTCAGTTTATCATGATTTAATGTTAGCTGTGCAGAGTTCTTTTAATTCATGAGTATCAGTTTTTGTAATAAAAAACAATTTCATGATTTTTCTTCATCCATCTGTAAAATCTTTGTTGTGTCTTTAAATTTGGGGTAGCGAATCATGTGAAAAATATTTGATTCTCCTTTTACCAAAAATTTGGGGCAGTATGAATTTATGATGCATTTATTGAATTTTATTTGTTTTCTAATTGTTGTATCAGCTGCAAAAATAAATTGGATAACCACCAGTCAAATATCTCACTGAAATTTGAATTTGTTAGATGTTGATTTTATTCCAGGCAAGTGAAAGAGTGTTTGAAGCTTGACCCTGACCATAAAGAATGTTTTTCTCACTACAAGAAGGTAAAAAAGTTGGTGAAACTGATGCAGGAAGCTCAGGAGGCCTCCAGTCAGGAGAAGTGGGTTGACTGTACTCAGAAAGCATCCCAGATCCTGAAGACAGAAAATACAATACACCCATATGTCCATAAGGCCAAGTCTCACACCTGTCACTGTGAGGCAATGGTATGTTGCATTTGAATATTTCACTTTTCATTAGTGGGAATTGAACAGTCCACAACCTGGCATTGTTGAAAGTTAACACCCAGTGTAAATACTGCCACATTATATTCACAGTCTTTAATAATGACCTCTTTCTGAAATATTGTTACATTGGATTTTAATGACACATTTAGAATTTTATTAGCTTTATTCTGCCAAGGCAATGGGAGATACATGTCTTCGCAAGGATACACTAATGTAGTTGGACTGGAATGCTGGAATGGCTGTGGTAGGTATCAAACCTACAATCTTGAACTGCAGTAAGAGCTCTGTGTACATAACAAAATTTGGAAAAAACGATTTTTTACACTAGATGCATTAAATTTAAAGCAAATATTTTCCAATTTTTGTGAACATTTACATTTTTGTTTGGGGAATAAAGTTGCAGATTGGGGTCTACCTTTTGTTGTTTTCTGAGAAGGATGATTATTTATTGTAAATAACAGCCTGCTTCTAGCATTTCACCAAACCTTAGCACAGATGCTGTATACCTTATATCACATATATCATAATTATACTGTCTACAAAGTATTCATTTCAGAAGTCTGTAAACCCATACTTTACAAAGAAGTTCCTTCAGGTGATATTGTTTAATTCTGTAACACATTGGTATATTATCTTTGAAGGATATGTATGACTATTTTAAACAGAGCAATTGTAAGGTGACACTCTCCTGGAGCAACATTTCATACAGCACAGACTTTCAGTAGTCCTGATTGTAAACTAAAGAAAATTGGGTTAGGTTTATCTTCATCTGATGAGCATGTTTTATATGTCTACTTTTACAATTTTGAAATGCCTGGATTGAATGAACTCTGTCCACCTTGTACAAGTTACTTAGTTGGCAGCCAGCTTAATTCAGACTGTAAATGGATTGTGTACTGCTCAGTATCGGACAGTAAGCTGTATTAAATTTAGCATTGAGTAGAAGTAGGTTGCTTTAGCAGTAAGATGTATTTAATTTAGCATTGAGTAGAAGTAGGTTGCTTTAGCAGTAAGCTGTATTAAATTTAGCATTGAGTAGAAGTAGGTTGCTTTAGCAGTAAGCTGTATTAAATTTAGCATTGAGTAGAAGTAGGTTGCTTTAGCAGTAAGCTGTATTTAATTTAGCATTGAGTAGAAGTAGGTTGCTTTAGCAGTAAGCTGTATTAAATTTAGCATTGAGTAGAAGTAGGTTGCTTTAGCAGTAAGCTGTATTAAATTTAGCATTGAGTAGAAGTAGGTTGCTTTAGCAGTAAGCTGTATTTAATTTAGCATTGAGTAGAAGTAGGTTGCTTTAGCAGAAAAGATTTCTTGCATCCTCAGCTGTTATTGATAACTTCGGAAGTAAGTCATTTTCTCTTTACTTGATAAAGCATCCATCTGCTGGACATGTGGATATGTTCAGTATCGTTTAAATATGTCATTTTGGAAGAGCTTTAATTTTAGGACCTTTTTTTACCTCGTAACACTCTAGTAGCAATAAGAATCGCTTATAAGACAAACAACTGTATTAGGGATGAATGGCAATTGTACAACGAATGCCACGAGGGATAAATCATAAATTGTGAATGTGTTATTGCAACACACATCAGTCACTGGAACTTGCTTTCATAGTTTTAATGACAATTGCCTTTGGTATCAATTGTATGATAGAAGCAGTGATTTTCTTTTGCTTGGTTCTCATCTAAAACATCTTTTCCTTATTTTAGACTATTGACTCTGTGTCTTTCCAGGGTGGGAAGTCAATGGAAGCATTAAAGTCTTGTAACGAATTATTAGACATGGACCCAGAAAATATAGACGCTTTATGTGATAGAGCTGAGGCATATATACATAATGAACAGTACGAGGAAGGTATGTACACTGTTTATTGGGAAATTTACTTTCATAATAAACTTTTTTTGCTTCTCCATAATTAGCTGAATCTGTAATGCAATGTTTTCATGCACTAAGTAATCCTATAATACGCTTCCTTTGCTATCTTCGTGCACTAAGTAATCCTATAATACGCTTCCTTTGCTATCTTTGATCACATTTGTAAATGAATTAGAAAAACTATCGATGTTAAATACATTGATTTTGTTGCTATGATAATATTTATAGCAATGACGTATTGGTCAGTTGAAATGAGTTGTCCTAAAACATTATTGTCACCATTAACCCTTATTTGGGTAGGGTTTATATCCCTTTTAACTTCTTTAAAATTATTTCATCCCCTTTATTTGATTTGATCCAAAGATAATGTATAATACAAAGCAGATGTGCTTTAAATAATTGTAACAATACAACAAACATTCTGCAAATCTGAGTTCAAGAAATAGTCAGCACTTAATTAGGTTGTAAATAATGCTACCAAGGGTAGATGTGATGGTAGATAGACAATTTTCACATCTGATGGAACTGAAACATAAAAATTTAACTAAAGTTATTAAAGTGGAATTTGTTAAACTGCTGCAACCAGTAAGCAGCATTGATGTTTTAATGGATTGAAATATCATTTAATATTGTCAATAATAGTGTAGTGGGTATTTTTATTAAAAAGAAAATGTAGCAATATATATGACTCCTTATTGAAAATTGTATATTTCATGACGATTCAGATTTCTTTGTGGTCATTTTTTACTGTAAATGTGTGATAAATGTGATTGCAGTTTTCATGTTCAACATGCAAATCTGCATGGGTTTCTCATTTGTGTTGAGAGACTTGCTGCCCTTTCTTTTTTCATTTTTTCCTTTTGCAAATTTGTTTACATTATCAATATAATTAAGATGGTTTATTATTTCAGCCAAAATGGATTTCCAAAAGGCACATAATATAGATCAGCAAAACAGACGAGCTGGAGAAGGATTAGATAGAATACAGAAATTGATTAAAAATTCCCAGAAGAGGGATTATTATAAGATTCTGGGTGTAAAAAGGTAAGAAAATTTTAAAAATGTCAGTGCCAGTTATTAAACAAAAAAAACTTGTGCAGATCAATCATCCTTAAAGAAGAAAACCCTGAGATCTAGATTCAGCAATTATGTATCTGTTTTCAGAATATTCACTGACTCAGGTTATAAAACAAACTGGCTTGAAAACCAAAACCTTGAAAAAATAGGAATGAATTTTTTATTTTTGAAATGTGGATATTCCTTTATCCCACTGCTTCTTTTGAAATGTGGATATTCATTTAACCCACTACTTTGTTTGAAATGTGGATATTCCTTTAAGCCAGTACTTATGAAATGTGGGTATTCTTTTAACCCACTACTTCATGTAAGTGCCTCTGGATGCCTCTACACCATTATTATGGAAGTGCATTTGGATGCCCACTGTAATGATAAGCTATAATGTTCCAATTTTACTCATAAATCTCTCTATACATAACAGAGGTGACTGTACAAAAAAAGTAAAATGGTGAAAATTTATATTGTATGTAACATGCTACACTTCTATAATAGTTGACAGACAGGCCTATGTGTATGGAGTCAAATAGGTAACAGGTGTTATATTAGCTCACTGAATTTATTTTTAAGTGAAAAGTTGGTTTAGAAATTTACACTAGAGTAAGCATGTCTACAAACTGAGCTGAAAAAATATGAATGGATCCGAGTTCAAAATCTATAAATGGCAATCATATTTTATAACTATATCTTAGGGACTCAAACATTGCCACAATGAGAATATATTTGATCAAACTTGACATGTTGGTATATTTCTGAAAGATCACAAACAAGTTTGATAACAAACATTGAGTGGTGCTAAGAATATGGTCAGAGGTCTCTTTTTGACATTTTTTACACCCTTGTAAGAAAACTCAAACCTAACAAATACAAGTTGCTCTCAAATAAAATTTTGATATGCAAGTCCATCTTGGCCACCTTTTGGACAAGTTGGATATTTGTAATTGTGCAGCCTGACTGTCAGTATAGATTATTGAACCCTATCAAGAAATGAAGTTCATACTGATGATCCACTTTATCATTTTATATCTCAAGGTTGTTCAATTTAAATGTTTATGGTACAAAAAGAGAAGGCATGGTTTTCTTCTAAAATTAACAATTGTGTTTAAAGAGATCATATGAAAAAAAATGTAGAATTATAAATTGTTGTTGACTATGTTGAAAATGCCTTCCCAGCATTGTATGCTTTACTGGAATAGCTCTAAACTTTCTCACAAGAAACGTGTATAATTATGTCATCAACTTTTGTTGTTTGGGGTCAAGTGTTCTAAATTGCTCAACTTGGTTGATCACTGACATCTTAGCTCAGTCCATGTAGGTTTGAGTCCTGGGTCTGCCAGTGTGAGAAAGCTTGTCAGTATCCTCCTGTTGGCAGATGGTTCTTCACAGGGTTATCCCAGATTCTTTATCCACAAAATATACTGACTATTGTATATAGCCTGTTATATGCTAAAAATAGTGTAGAACCCATAGCAAATTGCATCAACCCTGTTATCTAAATCAAGGGCATTAACATCTGTTTTATATTATTGATTGTGTGTAAAAATTGTATGACTTACAAATATGAATTGTTTTTAATTGTTTCAATAAATAGTCTGCCTTTGTGCCAATATAGGGTCTTTGGTTAAATGGTATGACTTAGAATTTGAACATATCATCATTGTAAGGATTCTTATTACATTTGTGAATATTATATGAGTATTACTGCAAATTTAAAGTCAAGGGTCATTTCAGTAACAATAATTTGTCTAGTATTAACATTTTAGTGGTTGTTTCAAATTCTAGGTTGCAAGAACTTAAAATTTGGTTGCCTTACTCTTTCAAAGCAGGGGTCAGTTGAGAATTAATGGAAGAAGTTGACAAAAGTTGCAGTTTTGTTAATGCAAATTAAAGAGGAATTAATAACAAGTCTCAGTTTACTTTTAGGAGGTGTTTTGATCAGTCAGACTCATCAGCTGCTTGAACCTGAGGCCAGAAATTAAAATTCATACTATTTTGAGTTTGCATTAACCATATTTTGACATATTGTCTGAATCATAAACAGTCTTTAATTTTCTTATTCACTTTCATGTGACAGTTTATATTAGTAAGCCTTAAACATTCACATTTCTGGGATTTTAGCTGAAAGTATTTTACTGCCAACTAAATTTTCCATGGTTTCATCATACCTATATTAATTCTGATCTAAGTCATTAGCTGAGGTTACATACATGTAAAGATGAAAACATGATGCCAGAACAGTTGTGATTGCATAAAGCATGGTAAATGCTTGTAAGAAACTGCTGTCATTTTCTAGTTGCTGCCTTAATATTCTGAGTGTCTGCTGAAAAGGGCCATTTGATAATTTAAATTCGATTATTCTAAACTCATGTTAATCAAGACTTGGAGTTGTACAAATGCTTGTAAATATAGTAATTTAAATTAACTGTACAATTTGGTTTAAACTTGTCATACATTTGATACATTTCCTTGTAATTAAATTTGTGCAGTGTCCAATATTCTGAAGACACTTAAAACTGCCATTTGGTCCAAAGTGGCCCATATCATGCTGAATGCTGTTTTCATTTGAAGCAGTGCAGTCATCTGGCAGTATTGCAGCCATTTTTAGCTATCATCTTGGATTAATAAGCATGCTATTTTTGGACCTAGGGCAGCAGAGTGGATAATAATGCTCAACTTTACCAGTCACTGCCATCACACCTCTGTCCACATGGGTTCATGTCTCAGACTTTGCCATTGTGGATATGTAAGAAAACTTCCCAATACATTCCCAAGTGTCCATGGTTCTTACCAGAATTTTCCTAGGTTCTTCGTACACCATGTATAGACTATTGTGTGCTGACAAATGGTGTTAAGCCAACAAGAATATCATATTTTACTAAAACCTGTTGATATCTTGGTATTTAAATCTTTGTGTAGCCCTGTATTTCGATGACAATGATTTAAGTGCCATTTATGACAAAGTGTCCAACAAAATGCTTTAGAATTAGATTTCTTGATTTGAAAATAGTAGCTACATGTATTTTGTTTGTAATGTGCTTATTACTGATAGCATTGTTAATCTCTTTCCTCTTCACAGGAATGCAAAGAAGAAGGAGATATTAAAAGCCTATAGGAAATTAGCTATCATCTGGCACCCAGACAAGTATGAGGGAAATGATAAAGAAAAGGCCAAGAAAATGTTTTTAGATATTGCAGCAGCGAAAGAAGTTCTTACAGACAAAGGTATTGTGTTCTACATACAAAGATGTGCACAACCACGCATGCACACATGCCAATATTTGTGATAACATTACCTGTTACTGCCAAACAAACTTCACATTTTTAGTATCTATATTTTCTTCATTATTGGGAATGAATAACAATCACAGCATTTGTTTATGCATGTATTATTTTTTCTGAATTTATATTTCTTAAAAAAACAAGAAGAGAAAGATACCAATCCTGTCTCTAAATATCAGTGAATACCATCTGTTTTTAGATTCGTCCATGCCCTTGGCTTTGGTAAACGCCTCTTTCAAGTGATGCTGTCATTGACAAAGCTGATTTGTTTGCTCCAAATGATCTTTACAAACGGAAATGAATACAGTATTGTCTCACTCATGCTATTCTACTTGTTATAAATAAGCATGCTTTGTACTGAGGTGATTACAATATCAGAACCAATGCCAGAAATAGGATACATTTTGATTGTTGTTGCCATTCTGAAAAGTATTATTTGGAAGATGGAGGATTAGTCCCATGCCATTGATGCCCACTGCATATTAACAAGGTCATCTTGCATTGGAAGCCATATTTCTGATAAAATTGTATTTCAGACTTGGAAGATAAAACTCCAGGATGAAATTTAATATTGTGCAAGCATCCACTTATATTAATTTAGGAGATCTGCTTGACTGATTAAAGTTGCTATCACTTTAGAAACTGTTTTAGTCCCATTTCGAGTAAACTTGGCGCTACAAGTGAAGTCAGATTTATTCAAATTGATGCGTGTTTTCACAGATGATATAGAAAGACAAAAAACAAATTCAGAGATGAATACATGAATTACATAATACAGGGTTCCATTCTAATGCAGTTTCACACCCATTGCAGGCTAAGTGGAAAGAACTTTAATTTTGGTTTTTGTAGTAAAACAAAGACACCTTGAATTAGCTGTTTTTACTAACTCCAGTACTAAGGTAACTTCATTTTTACAGCAGAGCACAATTGTGGACACAAATTTTATAAATGCAGAGGCATTCTTAATAAAATGTACTACCCTTAGCAGTAGAAGACTACACTAGTCCTTTGTTAAAATGGATGTTTCCTGATTCCAAAATTGCCAAAATGTGCATGTACAAGAATAAAATCATCCAATATTGTTCGGTATTTAGGAGATACTGAATCACATAAAACTGCAGATTCCATGAAAATTTGGCCGTTTGGTATTGCCACAGAGAGGAGTGGTGATTATGATGACAAAACATTTTTTCAGTCTGTTTAGGAGACTCTTACAATGAAAAGGGCAAAGTCAAAGTGCTCTTCTTTCATTACCAGAATTAACAGCAGATTCCACTGGAGAAAACAGTTTTTATATACTTGATAATTCTTTGAATAAACACAAGTTGGCAGAATTCTATGGGATTTTCAGCTGATAAGTCATCAGTGATGACTGGAATTCATAAAAGAATTGCATTCTATATTTTGAAAATTGTCTCCATGAGTGTATATATCAGGTTGTCCCTGTCATTTGATGCACTTTGCTGCAGGTAAGGCTGCTAATAAATTAGGAGAACTGTTGGCATTCTACCTGACAATGTACTTCTTGTGGACAGAGCTGATCTGCAGTGGCAACTTATTTCCCAGCTAAAGACCCAAAAACTGGAAGATATAAATTTTCTTTTATGTCAGGTTATGAAAGGAATATTGGTTCTTTACCATTCTAATGCTGACTGTGAGAGATTATTCAGTATCTTTAACATAAAAAAAAAGAAATTTAGGTCCAGGCTCTGTAACCCAGCACTTAGTGATCTACTTTGTGCAAACTGTTCATAGCCTCACTTGGTACAAAGTGTTTTGAAATACAATATGAGAGTCTGTTGCTTTGTAATACTAAAGGTGCTACATATGAAAACTTGAAGCAGTAATTGATGTTAAAAGACAATAGGGGTGAATAAATCATTTTAGACATGCTTTTAGAATTTTATCGTGTTTTATGTGGATAATTCTTTTTATGCTCAAATTACTCTTTCTCCACATGGATTACACTTTCCTCACCAGGGGTTGTATGCATGTATGCTTATGCAGTGTAATCAGTTATTTTCTTTATTAATACTAATCTTGAAATGCAGAAAAGAAAGTAGTCTATTAAGAATCACAAGTTTGGGTTGCACAGAATTATTCCCCTTAAAAATTAGATTTTAAAAAAGAAATTCATATTTGAATACAATATAAATAAATTTTAAGAAAACAATTTGTTGCAAATTTGCAAAAAGATACAACTTGAGGATTATAATGAATATTTGTTAATTTATAGGTAATACAAATTATAAAAGATCTTTTGTTACAGATAATGTACAGTTGTGAACCTGCAGAAACTATATGCAGTATTTTAATTAGGGATGAGAATTTCTTCACACAGTTCTTTTCATTTGTTTACAAGTTATCTTTTTGTCTGATGTCAATTATAATTTTTATTATTTCTTGTAAATGCTGTATCAAAGTTTGAAAATGTATTTGCAGAGAATTATTTTTATGACATTTGGCGCATTTGAACTTCTTAAATATTTTGAAGCCAGTTGA
Source organism: Potamilus streckersoni (assembly GCA_016746295.1). NCBI lineage: Eukaryota > Metazoa > Mollusca > Bivalvia > Unionida > Unionidae > Potamilus > Potamilus streckersoni. Next base: position 14,197 of record JAEAOA010000861.1, on the reverse strand, counting down.
TTTGTTTGGAAGAATAAAGTTTGTTAATAGTATTGCCATGTTAAAGTATTTACAATGTTTGTAAGTAGATTTTTTATATATTTGGTAGCTTTTAATTAATAAAATACTGCAGCATACATTTCTCATGAAACATGTCCTGCCGTAATTGCCAGTATTAAAGAAACCCATGCCCTTCACAAAACACACTGACATGTGCACACACCAGAATTATAATTTCAATATGTGTGTGAGCAAAATGACTGCAATCTGTAAACATTATCATTAAAGCTCTTTGGAAAAATATTTATCAGATTTTTATAAAATATGTAAAATCAACATATAAAATTTGAGAAGTATTTTACATAGATTGTGGTTGTGTTTTTTACAGTACTACATGAGGTACATAAGCCAGCTTAGTTTAATGATCAACTGTTGAGTTAGGCAAGTCAAGTGAGCAATGTTAGGCCCACTTTGTTTGTCCTCTTGTGTTGCATTAAAAATGTTCAGCTATCAGGTAATGACTAGAGATTAAATGAAAAGATTTCAAGTTGACTGTAATTAAGGATTGTACTTTATGTTGCTCACTTTTACTGTATTTTCCAGAGAAAAGACAAAAGTATGACCTTGGCGAAGATCCACTAGACCCCGAACAACAGGGTGGTGGTGGTGGTCCTTTCTGGCAACAAGGATTCAATCCCTTTGGATCAGGGGGATTCCAGTTCAAATTCCACTTCAACTGAGTGTGTGCATGTGTGTATGTGTGTGTCTTTTTGTATGCATGTTTTTTTAAAAAAATTTTTTATGTGTGTTGACAGTCATGAAAGTATGAAAGTAATTTGATGCTAGTGGTGGGTTATGCAGTGAATACGATACATTTCAGTAAAAGAGCTCAAATTTCAATTGCATCAGGCGGTATTATGATTGATTTAAATGTTACAAATCCTACTTGAGGAGCATTGCTTTACATCCAAGCGATATCTTTTGTTTTATCTGAACAGATGATAAAGTTTGTTTTGAGAAAAGATTCCTTATCAGGTATCGACAGTGTTTGATAACATTAAAAAATAGCACCCAGTCAGTACTAGTGCTACTCTAGTAATGATTGCAAATGTTAATGGAATCCGAAGGTTTTTTAGGACTTACAACTATAGTCAAAGTGGAAGTGAATTTTTTTTAATGAAAGTGGAAATTTCAAAGGCATAAATAACATTCAAAATTTTCATCATTTTATCAAACATCTCGAGATGCTAAGATATTAAAATATTAGGAGTGGATAAATTAGTACTTGAGATTTGATGGTGTCATAGTCAAGAAAGAATATTGTTCAGAAAATAAGTATCTCTTTTAAGACTAGTTAATTATAGGCTTTTTTTCTTATTGAAATGAAAATATATGTTGTTGTTTTGGGGCTTAACACCATTTTTCAGCACACGATGGGCTATACATGGGCAGCCAATATTAATGGTGGAGGAAGAAACCGGGAAATCTGCGGAAAGAACCACGACCCACAAGAAGTTACTCAAAAGCTTTTTCACATATCCACATTCGCCAAATCTTATACTCTAACCCATGCAGACAGAGGTGAGATGGCCGTGATCCGTAACAAACTGCTTTAGATCACTCGTCCAGTTGGGGACCCGAAAATATATGTAAAATCATAATGCACCTTTGCATCACAAATGGTGTAATTAAAGTAATTAAAGTAAAAAAATTTCCATATATTTTGGAAAATTTGATATTATTTAAATTTCTTCAGATCTTATTCAAATTTTATTTGACAATGGTTCTCATATTTCATTAACTGATCTAAAATTGTTGTGCTTAAAACTGACATTCCCAAATAGGAGCATAACTTTGTCCCTCTCATCAAGATTCTGTTTATAAAACAATCCTGTTAATTATTCAGTAATATTGATTAGTTTTATATCATTGTATAAACAAAAAATATCTTTTTCATTTAATATTACATTTATTTTAACTATTTTTCTAATCTGTAATATCATAAAATTGAGGAACAGGTAATAAATTTACAATAAGTTATTCCCCAACAAAAAAACTTGAAATGCTCACAACTTTAATGCAAATTTTGCTCAAATATTCACTTTATTTTAATTTGCTTCATTTAGTGTTTGTACTTCTTTTAGACTCTAATTTAACTTCATTTGGGTAAATAAGTATGAAACACAAGTTAATGAACTCTGCTGCTATAAAATTATTGCAACAAGCATTTTATGCTAATTAGCATGCGTTTTCTTAAGGGTTACTGATTGTAATTATTGTGGACAGATTATGTAGTTTTGTAGGAAAGTACCAGTCTTTCAGTTTAACATGTATTCATGCCAATAGTGGATCATTGTTAAATGAAGGTTTTTTACTGAGGCATACAAGGGAAAAAAGCAGTTAACTTCCCTGTTTGTATCTGATATTCAGCTGACACAGTACCGAAGTGAATATATATCTGTAACATCCTTATCATAACTTATATATTTTGCTAAAAACACATACCATGATCTAAAGTTCTTGATCAAATGAATTTTTCAGTAGTGATCTAGAAGCAGAGGACTTGCAACTAAAAGGATGCAGGTTCAAATCTTGCCTAAGCAGGGATGGCTGTAACCGCATGTCTCTTATTTTATGGATAGTTAGTCCTTGAAAATAGTGTAATTTTTTTTTACAGTGTTCAGCAAACTTGACATTTTACCATATTTTGTATAACCAATTTTTCCAGGATAATACAAGGTGCTTTGCACGTTTTTGTTTTGTAAATTGTCAGAACTTAATGCAACAGACATCATAGATGTAAATTTAAAATAAATTTAGTTGCAACAATTGTTACAAGTGATATTTATTCAGCACTAAAATAGAAATCATTCTCCTTTGCATAATGAATCTGCATCAATTTTAGGACAGCACCACTTTACTGGTAATCTTTCATAATGTTACAGCCACTGTAGTCTTTAAAATTTAGTTTAAGAAAATTTGATGGGAACATTGATCGTGTCACAAAGGAAAGCTTTTCTACTTTTGTTTACATATATCTGTATAAAGTTCAGTTTATTCGAGATGAAATCCATAGACTATGCTTTTCTACGTATTCTTTTCATTAGTATTATATGCTGAAACAAATGCAGGCCTGTACATAATTAAACAAAGGCTGATTGTTGATGCAGTTGAGTCTTCAAACCATGTCACATTTATTGTTTATGTTACTCTAATTTTGCCATGCTAGTCAGTAAGTTTTAAATTTCATTCAGTACATCTTTGCAATTACTGAGAATTTCTTTAAACGAGCATTTTTTGTAGACTAGAGCTTGAGCAAAATATGTCAGGGCTGCTAAGCATATTATGTAAGTAAAATATTTTAGTAGTAGTGACCATCACATTACCATATGTACTTGCTTATAGGTTAATTCAAATTGCACACAGCAAAGATCCAGATCTGCCATATCACAGTGTGCTTGCAGATTATTGTCTGTTTTGTTTGTTCTACTTTTTACTTCTAACAAACTGCAGAGAATCAGATCTGCTGGCACATTTTGTGATGGCAGATCTGGGTCTGTGAAGTTTGCAGTTGGACTCCTGAGTATATACAGTTTGTAAACTTATTGAAACTGAAACACAATGGATGGGGATCATGTGTTCACTTGCATGTCATTTTATTAAGCTCATATTTTCATGAAGGCTAATTTATTTATAAAAATTGTATTGAGTGTAAATCGTGCCTTAAATTTGGAAAATGTTACTGTTTCTGTCCTACTGCAGGTAGTCAGTTATATTATGCTTTCTTGAAAACTTTTCATGACATAGTAATGGACATGTGATTTGAATGAAGCTCACTACACTCTGAAATTACCATTTACTTGCTTTCTCTTGGCTAATTGCTTACCAGCTCAATTTCAATTCGTTTTCTTTCCGTTATGAAATGTTGCGAAGATAAAAAAAATTCTGTATTGTATATGCCTGACCTTTTTACTAAAATTCTTTTTAAAATCTCAACAAAAGTTTCAGTTACACAAAGAAAAATTCAGATTAACAAAAAAGGGCACTTTTATTTCATACGAGAAGAGAATTTTATAACATGTTTAAAACAAGTTGCTCTTTATTTAATAATTGTTTAAAACTTTATATAATACATGTGTTTAGCAGCCAGACCCACTACACAACCAAGATTTTCAATTAATATTATGTCTATGGCAAAAACAAAAAAAAAAAAAAACTTGTACGTAACAACATGTTCACTGTTTGAGTTAAGGGTGGGTTGAATTGATAAGTGCAAGTTGTGTTTTATGTTTTCTTACATAGACTTTACAGCTTTCCATAAAGTGACTAATATAGAGCAAGACTGCTGTCTTTCATAGGCTACAGGATAAATGTATGGTGTATGGTGTCATTATTCAGGTGTACTTGATCGTCATAAGCTGCAGGACAAATGAATGAATCTTGTCATCATTCAGGGGTACTTGATTGTAATGTTTGTTTGCAATTGACCTAATATTTGTTTTAATTATTTCTACAATGATGTCCATCTCATTTATCAACATTATATTGTTATGGTTCACATTTATTGGTCAGAGAAAAAAAATGTTTATTTATTGAATACAATTTCTTGTTGTTCTTTAAGCCCACTGGATGTAGAAATTATGGGAATTTAGCGTAGTCAAATATGCCCAACATGCCAGTCTCTAAGAGACTGACCATTTCATTTTCATTGGGAGGTGGGGGCTTAGAATCTATTTTGACACTCAGATAGCTTGAAAATACATTCTTGCTATAGGAAAAAGCCTCAGTTATATCCATTTTATATAGTAGGGATAAAAAATGAAGTAAGGTCATATCCTGGCTTGGAGGAAAGTTTCATATTCCCTCCACTGAAAACAAAATGGTCAGACCTTTAGTGCTTTCTCCTTTAGTGTTGCAGTGGGTATAATGCTTTACCAAAAGGTGAGTACACCTGTATTTGACCAGGTACAGATCATTTACCAAAAGGACTATGCAATAATTGCCTTAGTACTTCCCATGATGAAGTGTGTACATGTTGGCTTGTGGCAATAATCTCCTTTGATCAGGTGTAATGACTAGGGGTGGATTGAATCATTGACATATTGATACATCAATGCTTTTGTTGTAACAATGCACATATGATTCAACAGACGGAGAATCAATACAAGATGATGCTTACCATAAATTATTTTAGTCTTCATGAATCATTATTAGTTTGCTTTGATATTCTTTAAAATATAGAACTCATCTGAAACAGCATTTGCAGTCTTAGACACTCATTTTTATTAGTACAAGTGAAAAAGACTTGAGAATGCTTGCTGTCATCAAATTAAAGCAAAGTTACTTTGTTTGTAATCTGCAAAACCCCTCCATTTCATGCTAATTATCAAAAACCAGCAGCATGTTCAGCATATATAGGATACATTCCAAATGTGAAGTACTCTACTCTGTCTTGTTTGCTTTGGTCAATTTGAAATTTACATGACCAGTGTGTCACAGTGAAATATGTTACATTGAAATCTCTTTGGTGGTTATTGCTTGTTCCTGTCCAGGTTAAATAATTACTGCCAATCAAGAATTATTGTAGCTTAATCCATTCATGACAAACAGAAAGTACTAGCAAAGCAACAGAGAAACTTCATGCACAAGTCATTGATATGTGAAGTACTTAAATGGAGACTGTCAAGGTGTGTAATTGTGTGAATCATGCAAAATTTGTACGAAAAAAATTTGCACACTTGGAGAACAGTGATGTGCATTAACTCCTGCAAATTAGCTGAAATGTTCTGCATGTGGAATTGTGCTTGGCAAAGTTCAATTTTATTTAACCATTCTTGTTGCATGTTTTTTTGAGGTAGATAACTGTCAACACATCTGGATTCTTCAAGCATGACATGAATGGTTATTAAACTAATCTGATTGGCACATTGTGCCCTGGTAAAAGCATTATGGTGTAGTTTGAAACTTAGTTCCATGAATGATAATTTGTTAAATTTTAGTTTATACACAACATGATGATCTTGAGTTATTGTAGGTACACATTGCCATTGTTGTAATGGGGTTTGCCTGATAATGACCACTGAAGGAAAAATCAGTGGTGTGGAAAGATGATGTAATGTCAATTTATAAGGCTTAGTCACTGGCTAACAATGGGATAGGGGTGTTCATGTACATGTACCTTGAAATTGAGAGGTAGACACTGAAATATGGAAGACTGTTATTAGCCTCATACTGTCTTGAAGTCTGTCTTTGGAGGACATGGGGTGGGGCATGAGCAGAACAAATCCTATTGGTTGGCATTAGCAGCAGAATTTAAAGAGCCAACCATATATAATTGTCAATAACATTGTTATCAGAACATCACTCTTAGTATTATCAGATGAGAAGCATTTAGACTTGTCCAAGTATTTCCTGCCAATAAAAAAATAGAACAACCTCGCTGTTTTGTAGCATCCATTTTGAATGTACATGTATCCCATCATCATGCATGGTCTTGCAAAATTCAGGCATAAGACAGGATAAAATTAGACAACTCCTATCGGACAATTATTGGTTTAAAAAAAATTATCTTTAAACCCTAACATATCTAATTTACTGAAACGCATTGAACCATAAAAAAAAATAAGTGTAAATATGCAAAATTTTGATTTTATTTATCAATCTACTGTGCTTTTAATGTCAGATTTTGCAGAAACAACAATTGCTAATAATGTAAATGAATGATTTTCTAGCTTGACATTGTAAAATATATATATATATATATATATTACACATTCATTTCATGTAATGTACCCAAAGCAGTAAGTATTAGAATAACATCTTTAATTTTATTAAATGAACCTTATGCTTATTAATGTAAAAATGCATTATAGCATAAACTAATCATGAATTTAATATTCATCCGCAAATGACAATAATTATGTATGAAGAAATAAATGTATAATTATAATTAACATATCTTTGAAACAAATGAAAGGAAATTGTTGAGGAGAAAGTTTTTCTTTTCATTTATACTCATTTCATAAACAAATATTTACAACAGAAAATATAATTACAACAGTACAAAAGGTTGTGAACAACATAAACAAGGCAACTGTGTTTGGAAAAGGTCCTTCATTTTATCTACATAACTAGGTTTGCATCTAAATGCAGTTACACATTTCCTTACAACCTCTGCATCATGTTCTGCCTTGATCATGTTAGCAGTATGGCAGTTTTACTACAGTATCTTGCAAATAAATTTAATGGAGTCGCACTTTAAGTTCCTAGCTTTTTGGGGGCCATCAAAGACTGCTACTGCATCTTGATCCTACGGATTTTAAGGCTCGTGCTCCAGTCAGTATGCAACTGCCAGCTGTTTAATACGGTAGTGGTGCATGCCTACATCTATCGCGTTTCTTATCAGAACTCCAGGAGATGATTTCTTACTCATCTGAACTCAATATGTATAAATTGATACTAGTGTTAATAAATAAACAAATTCTGACTGACCAGTTATGAAGATTATCACAATTAAATTTTATGTTATGTTCAATTTGTTTTAATTGCAGATGAAGTAAATTTATGGCTTTTAATTTTCATAAACTGTTTTGTGAGCATTTATCTGCTTAGTGCAACTTTGTGTAAAAAAAATGTTTTACCAGTTTGCTTTCCACTGTTGCATAGATACATACAAAAAACACAACTTGTGCATTAAAATGCATGTAGGACACTTGCATAGATCAACAAAGAGAACATGACTTCTACTTTCAAATGCATGTAGGACGATTGCATAGATAAATACAGAGAGCATGACTTCTACATTCAAATGCATGTAGGACAATTGCATAGATAAATACAGAGAGCATGACTTCTACTTTCAAATGTATGTTGGACAAATGCATAGATAAATACAGAGCATGAATTCTACATTCAAATGCATGTAGGACACTTGCATAGATAAATACAGAGAGCATGACTTCTACATTCAAATGCATGTAGGACAAATGCATAGATAAATATAGAGAGCATGACTAATACATTCAAATGCATTTAGGACAATTGAAACGCATGTCCATCTCAACCGAGTACCCAACTGGAAGACATTCCTCATGCATCCTTTTCTGGCAGACATCACAGCAGACCCACATTTGCTCCATCTCTTCAGCAGCCTCCTGACAATACACCCAATCAGTGATGGCATTCAACATCTTTTTCATCACCTGATTCTAGAGTCACCTCAAACCTTCATTTGGGAACAATCTTATTTTTAAATGATCTCTTGGTGTTTTTTGAGAATTTTTCATCAGTTCTTTTTTCCTTCCTTGCAATATTCTTTCTTTTTTTCTCCTTTCCTTTTCTTTGTTTCATTCGTTTTCTTTTCATTTGCTTCTGCTTGGTGAAGCCACTCGTCCTCTGTGAGCACTCTGGCTGAACAAGTGTTTTTCTTTTCTTGGCTTTAGATACTGCAAACTTCGAGTTATCAAACTTGTTGGAGATGGACTTATTCAAAATGTCATCAACAGCAGATGTTGTTAGGGATACTCCTGGATCCTCATCTACTGGTGAAGGGAATGTTATTTTGTCCACAACTGATGTTGTAGATGCTCTTTCTGGTGCTTTATCAAATTGCTCAACAACTGTGCTTAAAGACATCAGTGAAGTTGTTGGATTTAGTTTTTTTTTTTTTAAATTTTATTTAAGCATCATTCATGAAATGTACTGGTTAGCTGAAGCTTTTGAAATTGAATAATAATAATAATAATAATAATAATAATAATAATAATAATAATAATAACTAACAAGTTGGTATGAAGACTTTTATTTCCTGTGGTGAGGGTTAATGTAGAGTATTGCCATATTTGATTCTTAATTCAACTTATTCCTAATTTTATCAAATTATCAACGCAGTTTTGCTTGAAATACCAAGTAAAATATCTTCAATATCAGTTGAAATGGTTTATATCTTCATTACAAACTTAATTTATTTGAAACATTAACCAGTTTATTATACTTAAGAACCTGCTACATGTATTTCAATAACCCGATAATACCACTTTGATCGGAGGAGGATGATCGTCGTATTAAAAATGATGGGCGGGAAGAGGTTGGATGTTACGTATAATCATATTTATATGATATTACTTTGCGGTAAATATTTTCAAATATTTTATTGGTTTGTCCTATAAGTATGTATGCCCTAGGGAGTTCTAAGTACATAACACCATTGCTTGCCAAAAATCCCACTGTGACCTAATTTCTTCTGATGTACTCAGCATTGACAGGTCTTGGGCATTGTGACATTGTATATATATATATATATATATATATATATATATATATATATATATATATATATATATATATATATATATATATATATATACTTTAGACTTCGTGTTTTGTTATGGTTTTTATAATTGTGTTCTTTTCACAATTTTATAAAAAAAAATGAAGATATATCCAATTTTATACTACTTATCCTTGACATGCGTTTTAAATAACTTTAACTCTTGGAAGGTAACTCAAAGGTAATCAGTGATACGTTCCAAATTGGTAAGTTTTGAATACCTAGCTAGATGTGCAACTAACATATGCTCAATGTAAGATAAACATTGAAAATAACATTTGATGTTTGAACGATCAACAAAAGCAAGCTTTTGTTTTGTAGTGACGTTCCTTGAACTTGGAATGAAAAATATGGAAGTCCTGATTCAGTCTCCAATGCTTGAAATCATTACTGACTTTTCTGTTAGTCATGAAACAACATCGAGTTGATGTGACATATATAAGGTAATTATAGAAGTTTAGATTTGCTGCTATCTACATTGCGGGTCTTGATCTAGAACGCAGTTGAAAAGGTCAATAAGACTGAGATTTGCATCAAGTTGGTCATTGCATACAAGACACTGAGTGTTAAGCGGGACCCTTTAAAATGAGAGTCACTTACCCTGGCCTGCTTGGAATCAGGTTCAAACCAGGGACCGTAGAGATGCAAAATGAGTGTGTTATAACCTTGAATCGTATGCTTATACAGTAAATCATTATTTTTAGCATCGTCAAATTTTTTTATGAATTTTTAATTTTAATTTATTAACAAGACATGTTTAGTCATTTATATCAGTCAATTATATGAAATTTGTTGATGTTTATGGTTAGCATCAACTATAATAAATGCATGTGTACAATGTCTTTGTACCCAAAATAAGGTGGCATTAATGAATTAGATATTTATATCACAAAGAGCACATCATTGGCATATTTGTCCACACACTGTTGAAGAGCAGAGTTCTTGACCAGGGCATTCTGCGTGCTGGCTACATGGACGAACACCTTGACATTGCGGATCAGTCACTCCAGTTAGCGCTCCTATTTGGGATGTTGCTGAAGAAATTAAAAGTGAATAAGGACAATTATTTTAAGGCATTGCTATGTATGGTTTCAACACTAATTCAATGGTTACAGATTTCATAATAATATACAGATTTATAACTGGGAATTAACCAATATTGTTGGGATCACGCATTGTACATATAATTATTTGTTAGCTTGCATGACTAAAACATAGTATAGTCATATGTCAGTCACCCGTCTATTCATCAGTGTTTACTTTTATTAGTCAGAAGCAATGTTTTTGGTTCGATTATGATCAAGCTTGGAAATCATATTTATATTATCAGTTTGTCTGACGAGTTTGAATATGAGCGAGACCCATGTGTCCCATGAATTGATCTTGCGTATGGTAGACTGAACTAGTTACCAATCAGTAAACCATCTTTTTATGATCTGACGTTTTTTTAAAAAATATATTAAAATCATTATATCATCAAGATTTCAGACAATAATGACCAAGATCCACACATATTGATGACGTTATCTTGCATCTGAGATAATGACCAAGATCCACACATATTGATGACGTTATCTTGCATCTGAGATAATGACCAAGATCCACACATATTGATGACGTTATCTTGCATCTGAGATAATGACCAAGATCCACACATATTGATGACGTTATCTTGCATCTGAGATAATGACCAAGATCCACACATATTGATGACGTTATCCTGCATCTGAGATAATGACCAAGATCCACACATATTGATGACGTTATCTTGCATCTGAGATAATGACCAAGATCCACACATATTGATGACGTTATCTTGCATCTGAGATAATGACCAAGATCCACACATATTGATGACGTTATCATGCATATGAGTGGCTGGGCTTTCTATAGTACTCTTGGAGTCGGTATTTTTGAAAATGCATACTTGTATTATCAAGAGTTTAGCAAAGGTTAGCATTGAGAACTATATTCTACACTACTTTCGTTTTATGTAATGCGAACTATATTCTACACTACTTTCGTTTTACGTAGTACTCTCCTCATAATTATTACTTCAAGTTCATTACCCACATATAGACCCACTATAATTTTAGAGCATTTTCTCCCTCTCTTTTTTTGGTATTGATACAAGAGTTCGATTTAGGCATTCTTGCTATTAATTTAATGGTAATTATTTCTTCTTTAGAATATGAACGTTATGGCGAAGTTGTGTGTGTATTTTAAGAACAGTTCAGAGTGAGTAATGATGCATTGATACTTATACGGTAAAAATTTTTGGTCCATTTTACATTGCTTTGCATAACATCCAGTCTCCAGATAAAGATCTTATAATCTATGACAAGAGCTTTACCGTGAGTTCATTTTTGAAGGAGCATTACTAGGATTTAGTAGGATTTAGACACAGTGGAAAGTTCAGCATTGAGAAACAAGTGTATAGATTATATGGAAAACTAATTTTGATCGGAGTCTACATGGCACAATATGACAGCAGGAGATAAAGTCAAAATCGAAATAATTTAGTCCTTTGCTACTATAGGCGAATCATCAAACACATCAAATTGATGTATACTCATTCAAAGTTATTTTACGACATGACGGAAATTGCCGTGCGATTTTCCAATCCTGCAGAGTCATTCCCCGTTGTTATCTCTGCAAATAAAATGTCCCAGTCAGAATATACCATCAAGCAGGCGATTCATGAGTTATTTCAATTTATTTTTGATACGTTACCTATTAAAACCCAAATCAGAAAGATTTCTAATATGTAGGAGGCGTTTAATGTGTAATATAGAAAAACATACCTTGGTTTTGTCCCTGGGTCTGACCAGGGGCTGCCCTTCTTTCGGCTAGCTCTCTCGCCCTTTGCCTGGCTAAAGCTGCATCTACATTTTGTTCTGTGCATGTCAGAGAACAACCGCTTGGACAGCACTTCAAGTTACGTGGACACTGTTCATCACTATAACATAGATTCAAACAAAAGTTTGCTTCCGTTGTGCTAATTCTTGGCCTGCAGTATCCAGACTTTGTTATATTAACCCGTATGCCATTTTCACCATTATTGGGATGAAATATATAAAAGGTTCCGAAGAAGTCTCTTAAAATGTTGCTTGTGCTTCCTGTGCGATCTGCCCTCGGAGTCATGGCAAATGTAAAATTGTTGTTTGTCCTTGCACTTGAAGGGTTATTAGGGTTTTGCGCATTTACCTGCTGGTTTCCTTGATTAGGGTTCAGTGTGAGACTTCCTAGGGGATCAACTACAGCAGCCCCAAAACCTTGTTGGTCCCTAAAGGAAGCTGGTTGTGATCCTGTTTGCTGCTGTCCGCTTCCTCGACCAGTCCAGGCCATGCCAACTCCTCCCTGATCGAATGGACCTTGCCCCGAGACACCTTGGTCTCGCAAATCCAGTGGCCAGATCGGGTTTGCACCTGGATTAAATATAGAACCAGCTTGGCTTCCAAACTGCTGCTGCTGTTCTAGCTGCTGAAACCTGAAATTTGGGTCCTGTGGAACTGTGGGTCCGAAATCGTTTTGCCCCGGCCAACCAAGGCTAGATCCGGGAATGTCACCACTTTGCTGTCCAAAGGATGCGGCTGCTAGGAAAGCAAAATGTTTTCAAAGGGAATTAAGTCTCGTTAAAAACAGTTTGCGTGATTTATGCTTAAAACGTTTTTTTTTAAAAAAAAAAACACGAAAATACGTACGACTCTGCACCAAAACATCAGTCCATAACCAGTTATGTATGTATGTGTGTGTGCATGTGCGTGTGCATGTATGTGTGCATGTATGTGTGCATGTATGTGTGCATGTATGTATGTATGTATGTATGTATGTATGTATGTATGTATGTATGTATGTATGTATGTATGTATGTACGTACGTACGTACGTATGTATGTATGTATGAGTATATGCAGTTGTACAGTTTAATGGCACATCAGCATACTCCTGGCTAAGAAATGCCAAATAAGTTTACGTATTCAATCTAGGTATGCAGAACAAAGATAACGTCATAAAAGGGTACAGTCCTTTAAATCCAACTCGTTCTAAAAGAAGTCCAAGAACTCTTAAACATATCGGGACGCATTATCAGGACAAATGAAGTGTCTAAATACAGTCGACATATTTCGACCGACTTTGCTCAAGAATTACCTGGATATTTTATTTTCGTTAATTTACAGGTGAAGTAACAAAGGCAGATGAGTAATGCACGCCTTGTCATACTGGATAGACACAGGTTAAATATAAGCAAGACAAAGTAAGCATTGTTTTAACACTCCTTGAATGATTATAAAGTGATCAGAAACAAAGAAGTTTTCACGAACAATTTCAGTCCAAATTAAAAGATTTGTCAATTTCGTTCAAGAGTTTCACATAAGGTTTCTAAACATTGAAAGTCTCCTATGACATTTATAAGATGGAAGGAGTTAAGTGTATATGTATAATTATATAATATGAAGGTGTGTGTGTGTGTGTGAATTTATATATATATATATATATATATATATATATATATATATATATATATATATATATATATGTGTGTGTGTGTGTGTGTGTGTGTGTGTGTGTGTGAGTTATTATTAAGACTGTTGCGACTTACGAACACATGTTGGCGCCGCTGGACATTGGGTACATGTTCTAATCAGGGTACAAGTCTCTCCCAGTCGACACTGAAATTAATATTGACACGACATGCTAAATATATTTAGATCATTCAAGAATTAAGTCAGGAAACTGAAACGGTCATCTTCGATAGCCAAGATTCCGAAATGTTATTCTTAAGCATCGATAGATTAACATATTAAAACCTTGGCTTGCAAAGATGAGTAAAAGGATCTAAGGTCTTGGCATATATGGATGCTTTCTTTCTTCCACGGATATTTTATTT
>JAEAOA010000860.1:0-16951 GCA_016746295.1 Potamilus streckersoni | reverse complement strand
AAAAAGGTATTTATTATTGTAAAACAAGTTCTCGATCGTACACACGGAAATTAAAAGGTACAAAAGGGCAAAGAAGAGAGCTCGTAAAATGTCTGGAAGAAGTCCTGTTGGGACGAACAGAAGGACATAGAGATTGACGTCGAGCTAGGACACTTACCCGAACTCGACTGTCCTTTAGCACGAAGAGCTGATAACTTTCCCTTTTGCATGGAGCAACATTAGAAATACATTTGTTAATCGATTGTTTCAGCGTGTATAGATGGGTACATGTCTTCCAGCGCATGAAATGAAGAAACATTATTGACGAATATCGAAAAAAATGTCTCATATAATAATGTTTGTAAATCAATCACTTAGTTATATCTTCTTTTGTAGCAATAACTTTCTGTGACACATCAGCCGAAATAACTTTGGCGGCTATCGTGTCGGCTGCTGCTGGTGCCGTGAGTGCAGGTTCGAGTTTAACAGGTACAACGTTGAGCAATCTAATGAACCCTAATTACAAGATTAACTGTGGTTTTCAAGTTGAAAACTGGACAAGATTTCCACTTACAAATCCAGTTGTTAAGATCTTCGCTGGAGCACTGTCTACCCCACCTGGCGATATCCTTCCGTCCAAAAGAGAAGCAATGGTAAGTAGAAATGCGATATATTGTAATATAAGACAAGATCTCTGTACATGAGCTATCCGTGGGAAGTTAAATGTTAACCTTCTAGATACTGGTTGTAATTTACAATAGACTATATGTCACAGTAACAAATGCAGACTCAAATAGAATATGTTTGTATTCCAGGGAGTCAGACTCTGTGACAAGTCATTTTGTAACAGCAGTGAAGTGGTTGTTCTTCAATTGTCTGTATGTACAGATTTCAGGCAAAAACACTTACCATATGGAACTGGAGCATGTAGTAAAATATGTTGTTATTTGCAAGAAGAGTAATACATTTATGAACCTGCTATTATTTTTTCTAAGACAAATAATTTGTGATTGTCTTCCAATTTGGATCTGACCGCTCCGGAGGCCTAGTGTTAAGAGCGTCCGGCTCAGATGCGGTAGGGTCCGAGATCTAATCCCGGCCGAGTTATACCAAAGACTTTTAAAAGGTATTATCAGCTGCCTCGCTTGACGCTATGAATTAATGTTAGGACTGGTCGGTATAGTGTCAGGATAATGTGACTTGGTGGGACATCATGCCACATATGTGCGGCATGATGCCTCAGTGCTAGATATCACTATAAACTGTCTCACTTCAGACATCGTAGCGATATGACTGAAACATTGTTAAAGTACCTTAAAATTCTAAATCAAACACACATCATTTTGGATTAGTAAATATGTTCCTTATCAGATCCAGATCAGCAAAATAAGACTTCTGTGATCTAAAACTTCCCACTTCATTGCTTTTGTTAAATATTGTTTTGATGGCAATACTTATGTTTCAGAGCACAGTGGTCCAAAATGAGACATTCTGTACCGTGACCAGACTTACATATACGCTACGGTTTCATTGTTTCAGGGGGAGAGTCTTTTATTTGGTTAATTTGTCTAAACAAGTATATATTCCAAACATATGGTGAGATGATCGTAATATATTAAAACAAAGTATATTTGTGGGATACGCAATTCTTGACAAGAGAACAATTTTTTTTCGTAGCTCCTATATCCATATTTAAGGAACATTTTGTGGCATATTGTCCCCGGCTTGAGGTTTAATGGCACATACCACCACTAAAGCAAATGTGAACAAGATTGAAGATGACGGAAGAGTTCAAATGTTATGTGCCATATTTCCTCCTTCGATAATAGATCTAGCTCTTGCATGGAGCATCAAACAATTATCGGTGAACGAGTAAATGTCATTTGTCTAAAAACCAAGAAAGCTGCAAAGTGGTTCGAAAGTAGAATCAACAACTAAAGTAGTTTGTGTTTCATAAATTTGGCCGAGTTTCTACGGAACCATTAAAATTACGTCACTAACTCGTCTTATAATCAACTTTTTAAAAAAATCTCAGAAAGCAAACATGTCACTCAGAATCATCCTCACGTTATACATTATTACATCAGTTAGCAATTAAATATTTAGATGCACAAGAAGACATTGTATGCAAAGGCTTCTATGCTTAATGTATAAAAGACAGGGTAATCGCCATATGTGGATGCTTTCTAACACATGTATTTTATACAAGTTCTAAAGAAATATAATGATAAAGACATTGTATACGGAGGAATGAAAATATGATATAATAATCATATAAATGTTGTGTGAATATATTTCTCATATTTAAACAAAATATTTTTTGTATGTGCAGGTGCACCTTTATATGAAATATTAGGACAAGATAAATTATCTTTTTAAATGGAGACATTTACGTTAACATTAAAGAAGTACATATTGTAAACACTGAATGTTATAATGGCACCATTTTAGAGTTAACTATAATCGACAAATTATGCAATATATTGCTGCAAAGTGTCTGATCCCGTAATTTGTATTTTCTTTATTAGAGGTTCATACAGTAGAGTTCATACTAACATCATTACAAGTATAGAAGACCTACGAATTTTATATTTTCAATGAACTCGTTATTCACGTGTTTTTTCCTTCTGCACAGGTTGCCCGAAAGACGTCTGACACCACAACAGGCACCTTCAGAACAGAGTCATGGTTCGTTGAAGGGCAAGATCGCCGAATTGTCCTAATGTGTGCCGCACAGTACGACTTCATCTTTTAAAGCAATTGGCTTGGAGTAGGTATAACAGCCCGCGGCGAGAAGATACATGCTCAAGGAAATGAGAGGTTCAACCAAATGTACTATGGAACAAGCTCTAATTCTCTTGGGTTCAGTACGAGCGAGTATTACTGGGAGGCAAATCCCGTGATATATAAGGATGACTTGATTCAGATATCAGGGATAATGTCACTCAGAATCATCCTCACGTTATCCATTATTACATCAGTTAGCAATTAAATATTTAGATGCACAAGAAGACATTGTATGCAAAGGCTTTAATGCTTTATGTATAAAGGTAATCGCCATATGTGGATGCTTTCTAACCCATGTATTTTATGCAAGTTCTAAAGAAATATAATGATAAAGACATTGTATACAGAGGAATGGAAATATATAATAATCATATAAATGTTGTGTGAATGTATTTCTCATATTTAAACAAAATAATTTTGTATGTGCAGGTGCACCTTTATATGAAATATTAGGACAAGATAAATGATATTTTCAAATGGTGGCATTTACGTAAATATTAATGAAGTGCAGATTTTAAAAACTGAAAGACATGATTGCACCATTTTAAAGTTAACTATAATCGAATAATTATGTAATATATTGTTACAAAGTGTTTGATCCCATAACTTGTATTCTCTGTATAAGAGGCTCATAAAGTAAAGTTCATACTAACATCATTACAAGTACAGAAGACCTACGAATTTTATATTTTCAATGAATTCGTTATTCACGTGTTTTTTCCTTCTGCACAGGTTGCCCGAAAGACGTCTGACACCGCAACAGGCACATTCGGGACAGTGTCATGGTTGGTTGAAGGGACCGATCGCCGAATTGTCCTAATGTGGGCCGCACCGTACGACTTCAACTTTAACAGCAATTGGCTTGGAGTAGGTATAACAGCCCGCCGCGAGACGCTCCTTCTCTATGAAGGCACCATTTTAGAGTTAACTATAATCGAAAAATTATGTAATATATTGCTGCAAAGTGTCTGATCCCATTCTTTATATATTCCTTATATAAGTGGTTCATAAAGTACAGTTTATATTAAAAAAGTATGCACAGACAATTGTTTGTTTATACAAGACCTACGATTTTTATATTTTCAATCAACTCGTTATTCTCGTGTTATTTCTTTCTGCACAGGTTGCACGAAAGACGTCTGATACCGCAACAGGCACCTTCGGAACAGTATCATGGTTGGTTGAAGGGCAAGATCGCC
The DNA here is from genome assembly GCA_016746295.1 of Potamilus streckersoni. Classification (NCBI taxonomy): domain Eukaryota; kingdom Metazoa; phylum Mollusca; class Bivalvia; order Unionida; family Unionidae; genus Potamilus; species Potamilus streckersoni. The sequence continues at coordinate 12,986 of JAEAOA010000860.1, read as the reverse complement.
GAATTGTTCTAATGTGGGCCGCACCGTACGACTTCAACATTTACAGCAATTGGCTTGGAGTTGGTATAACAACCCGCGGCGAGACGATACATGCTCAAGGAAATGAGTGGTTCAACCAAATGTACTATGGAACAAGCTCTAATTCTCTTGGGTTCAGCAGGAGCGAGTATTACTGGGAGGCAAATCCCGTGATATATAAGGATGAATTGATTCAGATATCAGGGATAATGTCTACAGGTCACCAGGCACAAGTGAAGATAACCGTTCGTCCTGTGAAAGTTTCGGATTTGGCCGCTCCTATAAAAGCTCTTCTTGAAAAATGATGGAAGGAACCTTATTGTCCAAACAAGGAGACAAATGTGGTCTTGGCTAATCCGACGTGATACTCTTAATATGTTGTATCACAATATTAATATGCATTTCATATTGAAATAATGAAATATTAAATTTCTAAGCTGATAGATACTTTCCGATTTTTACATGTGATTTGCACATTATTTCTCTGAGGGTTATTCGTTCAGTTTTTGGCAGATGCAATGCATACAATATCAATATCTGTATGTATACCTTCTGTAATAAGAAAATGTTAAGTCTGATTTATTCCACCTAACATATATATTTTTTTCTTAGCATTTTCTTGTCAAAAGTCGGAAAGCTTCACCTACATACAATCAGTATTTTATGGTTTCTGTTTCCCTGGATCTCTAATGACGCAGACTAGAAGACTAATTTATTCTGTGGAGTTGTTTGTCTTTCATACCAGAATATAAAGTAATAAATTGATATATTAATAAATTAAATCTACATTTTAGTGTTTGAATAATTTGTACACAGTTTTAACACACACACACACACACACATATATATATATATATATATATATATATATATATATATATATATATATATATATATATATATTACAGAATCTTTTGCAAAAATTATATTTTTCAGCTATAACATATTCAGGTGCCCTTCGATATCATGTTAAGTTCCTTACTTTAAATGCAAACATTTTATCGTAAGGAATGGCCACTTTGAAACTTAAGTAAATGCTTGTCAAAGGTAACTGCGAATCACGTTTACCACAAAACCGAGCGAAGATATGGCAATGTAGTTGGTGGTAATTGATTCATACTTTTAGGATTAAGAATTCTCGATACCAGTTGCTTTCACTGAATGTTATTGATCGTAATTCTAGACAACATTATAAACAATTGTTAAGGCTACATTTCTCTTATAACTAAACAGAATATAATGTTCTCGTATTTATCATCAAGCTAAGTTCCTAATGAAGAATGTTCTCTCCGTATGAACCATTGTTTCTATTCATGTATACTATTTTCGATATTCTTGAGAGTCTTGGCCATGTCCACATGAATTTCCTATATGGACGATAAAACCAGGTAACTACATGTTTGTATCCCTTATTGCCGCTCTAAATGGCCCCATTAAATAACTTTCTTTCTAAATATTGATATTATGCGTATTTCATCTAAAATCACGTATGCTAATGCAGCGAAAGAAATAAAATGTTAAATATTTAGGTTTGGAAGGCAATATTACCTTCATCATTGCCTTGGCATGGACATTACAGTCCAACATGCGATCTACGATAAATAATCTTAACGTAAGTGACGAAAGCTTTGTCAGTAAAAATTATATGCAAAAGATTCTACATATTGGAATCTCTTATTATGATTGATATGTCAACTCAAGTCTACTCTGCTTATAAAGAATCCCTCTGATTTGCGAATATAGATATCGTCCAGGGCAATATATGATTTTAGGAAACTAGATATCTAATGGGTGAGACTTAAAAGGTTCATTTGAATATAAAATAGTTTGCAAGTAATTCTTTAATCGTAGTGTGTCATAATATATATATATATATATATATATATATATATATATATATATATATATATATATATATATATATATATATATATATATATATATTGTGTGTGTGAGAGAGAGATTTGCATTTATAACGTAGCTTTAACACGTTTTTTCAGTAATATCGCTACGATGTGTGCAGTGTGGCAGTTTATGATGTCTAGCACTGGGAATTCATGCCGCAGACTTGCAGCATGATGCCACACCCAGTCACATTATCCTGACACCAGGCCTACCAATCCTAACACTAACATCTTAATGCTAAGCTCCAAGCGTGGCAGCTGTTAATAATATTTTTATAAATCTTTAGTATGACTCGCCAGGGTAACGAATCGGCAACATCCCGCATCTGAAGCTGACGCACTAACCACTAGGTCACCAGAACTGTCTATTTTCTATTGAGTTAGAGATAGAAACGTGATGTGATATAATTATTTGTGTCTAAATTTAGGTGAATGGAGAAATAGTTTCCGATATACACACCAGTAATACTGAACGTTTAGATTTTTCGCTTATTTTAGGAAGGGAATAAATGAAATAAATTATTGGTATGTGAGATTCATCCGTTTTCATTTTGCATTTTCCGTGAAAGCAAGACAAGACCTGCAACGTTGTTACTTAACAAAATGTCTATAGTAAACAAGGCAGGATTGTGCTATTCATTGAAAACTAAAAATTTCTTGACTTTTACTTTCTAGGTAACTATTTTATTTCCCTATGTACAGTAATTATATACGTGAACAATTGGAACCATATTTGTTACAGTGTCATTTAAGGCTTTTCAGTATTTTGCTAATTCCAAGACAAACAATAAATCTAATAAATTAAACAATATTATTCATTCATTCATTCCTTTCGTTTCTTATTCTTTTCACACTGCCATGGGCACGCGGGTTTAAGCAGAGGCACTAACGCGGCCTCTCGATACGTCAAGAAACGGACGAAATTAGACTGAGTGGATTCGACATCACTTGTCTTTTTAGTCTGACAATATTTCGCAAAGATATGTGGCAAATAATTAGAAGTTAAGTATACCTATTATTTACTTATACAAAATAAAGTGGTTAAGGTATTTACGTTGAATTATATTACAATACCTACTTGCTACTTTTTATACGGACTGTGTTCACTACTTCATTGCGTTGACATACATATAATTTATAAACGGATGAGACAAATTTCATATGAAGAAAAAATTTTTAAACCAGCGTTTGTTTCATATAGTCTATTAACTCGTTCTCTCTTCATATTAAATTAATATTAATGTTTTAAACATAAAGTATGAACGAGTTAACAAAACAAAAATGATGGACTGCAGCTGTTCAAATCTGCTTTATAAGAAAAGTGTAAAACCAATGATATAGCTATCTTTTATTGTTTGTACTAATAGCCCAACCGGCAAAGTGATCATGTCCTAAATAGACATACCGGAATCCAATCCAACCATCCATCAACGAACAATTTTTCAAATGCCTCTAATATTCATAGCAATGTATATTTTAAGTATATTTTGACGAAAGACTATCTCAAGTGCTATGGAAGTCAAAATATTGCTAATGTGTTTCCTTGTAAAGATTAAAATCATATATTTAAGGACGGTTATACGTGCACGAGTGTGTATGTGTGTGCGTGTGTGTGCGTATTGCCATGAAAGTATGAGGTGAAAAATATAGAACACTTATTAACTTGTCGTTTCCTGTGAAGATGGAAACAAACCATTTTTCTGCAACGTAGAGAATATCTAAGCCCATGTTAACGCCTCATTTACCAATATAACAATCAAAAATAGTAACAATTTTTCATTTTGGAGCAGCTTATGAACTTATGAATTATAATAAAATATTTTTATTTCTCAATGGAATTCAGGACAATTTTCATTTGATATACAAGTTAGATAATTTTCTGCTACTACGGATCAGTCTGGGTTATTTTTAGACATTAAACCTTAAATGTATAGATGCAGGATACTAAGTAAAGTGAACATTGCAATTTCACGTTGTGTGAAATGTTCATGGAAAGCAATATCTATCATTAATGGAACAGCTGACTACTTTTCATATCCTTCTTGTTAATTTCTCTGGAAATATAGCAACTGGCACGTGAACACAAAATTTATGTCAAAACATTATAGCCATCTCAAGCAATATCGTACTTTCCTCGTTTAGATTTTTACTAATGCACTCTAGGGAAATTAATTATTTCTTGAATAAAATTAAACCATAATGGAAAGAGATTAGATAATGACAATTATGTATTAAGAAAGTCATATAGATAATTAAGATAATCTGATAATCTGATGTACGAATCATATATTCTTTGCATGCGTATACACGAAAGCATTGTATCAAAAATCACTTGTGCAGTTTAAGCATTTTTATGTCCAAAAATATATTTGAGTGCGTGCGTGTGTGCGTGTGTGAAACATCATTTTTATGTATGTATGTATGTATGTATGTATGTATGTATGTATGTATGTATGTATGTATGTATGTATGTATGTATGTATGTATGTATGTATGTATGTATGTATGTATGTATGTATGTATGTATGTATGTATGTATGTGTGTGTGTGTGTGTGTGTGTGTGTGTGTGCGTGCGTGCGTGCGTGCGTGCGTGCGTGCGTGCGTGCGTGCGTGCGTGCGTGCGTGCGTGCGTGCGTGCGTGCATGCATGCATGCATGCATGCATGCATGCATGCATGCATGTATGTATGTATGTAGCTCGGTTGTTTTTTAAAGATTATATAATTAATATAGACGATGGCAAATCTTGTCAATAATAATACTATAAGTAAAGAAACTTTTAAAACGAAAAGGGTATATATCAGACATAGAACTAATCAAAATAAATAGGTTAACAATTATTTCATGTGACCTAATTAAACGTTCAATAGTGTAACCATCTATTATATGCTGATTTGACTTATTATGATCCTAATACTGTGTTGATTTTGTCTGGCTACGAATATGTTAGACCAAATAATTCAAGATTCAGAGATAATGTAGAGATATTCCTAATATATTCGGTCTTTTAGACCTATGATGAGAAACATTTGCATACAAAACAAGGCTCAATAGCCTATCTTGTGCTGAAAATGGAGTTAAGACCCGCAACAACAACAACAACAACAACAAAACAAGGCTTAATGCTGGGGTAGGGGGTAAAAAGAAACAAAACGGCTCATTTCAGAGAAAATACGTACATATGTTGACCATGTATAAAATAATTTTGGCAAAATTGATTAATGTGTTTATAACCAAATCATTAAAACTAGGAATCTTGAACAACATAACAGATCATTATCTTATAACGGAAAAACATATAGTTTACTCTGGCAAAAGAGAGCACATCATTCTCGTACAAATTAAGTATACCAAACTGGAATATTGCTAATAGAACGAATCAATCTCTTACAACTAACCTATACAAAATTAGAAACTTTAGGAAGTGGAAATCAATTTAGATATTCAATGATTTATTATTTAAAGATTAATCCCTTACTAATAATATTATGATTAACCACTTAAGGTCTAGCTTGCCGTTTAATGTTTAGTTTGCCGTTTAATGTCCAGTTTGCCATTAAATATCTAGTTTGCTATTAAATGTTCGTTGATTAGCCAACTAAATCCTTCATTTATTTGAACAACAATGTTCTTTCTGCTACTACTCAAGACCGTATAGTTCAACGGCCGAAAGGTTATCGTCGCTTCTGCCAGGTGATCCTTTGACATAGTCCCTCATATTTGAATATATCACGGGATTTGATTCCCAGAAATACTCTCTCCTGCTGAATCCAAGAAAACTTAAATTATTTTCAAGTACATTTTGGTTGAACCATAAGTCTCCTGCTTTGCTGCATGAAAGCAATAATGTAACTAATTACCGAAGAATTTGCCAGACCTTATATGCATAAATAGACTGCATATAAGCTTATTGGTGTTAGCATGAATTGCACTTGATAATCCTCTAAGACATGGAATATACGATATGGAAAATATATACTGAGCAAGTTTATATATACGATATTCCATAGTTATCACAGATTTACTTAGTATTAATATTATTATTTTTAGTAATTATTATTATTATTATTATTATTATTATTATTATTATTATTATTATTATTATTATTATTATTATTATTATTATTATTGTTATTATATCATCATCATCATTATTAACATTATTATTAACATTATTATTATTATTATTATTATTATTATTATTATTATTATTATTATTATTATTATTATTATTATTATTATATCATCATCATCATTATTAACATTATTATTATTATTATTATTATTATTATTATTATTATTATTATTATTATTATTATTATAATATCATCATCATCATTATTAACATTATTAACATTATTATTATTATTATTATTATTTTTAGTTTTATTATTATTATTATTATTATTACAACAACGATTTTATTACACATCATTCGTCAGACGAGATGTCAGTATATAGTGAAATGACATGTATTTTGTTTACCAAATAAATGAGCCACCCGAAACATAAGTTGAGAATTGAATAAGACAATTCTAATAACAATATGAAATTCCCCAGTGGCCATGGTCTAGTTCACTAGCCTCAAGCGGCTAAAAGTAAAACCCTTTATCATCAGTGTATTTGAATAGTCCTGTTCAAACATATGTACTGAATAGTGCAATACTGTATCTGATAAACTTTAATAAATCACACTGGTACACATACAGATGCGTTTGAATAGCATTGATAAGGAAATCACATTTCAAACACGCACGCCTGGTGTGCCATTGACGTCATGGGAAGTTTTATATATCACTTTTAAAAATATTTCATAACTATGGCTTTGTAGTCTTGGGGTTAACACGCTTGGATATTTGCTGGTACCCAAAGAGAAATTTGTTCGTTTTCGAATTACTCTATTGACAGCTTTTAGCGGTTAAAAATATTATAATTGGGGAAACGGGCGCGATCGGGTGAGAAAATGTCGAAATATCATAAACCCAGGTGAATATTGCCTGGCTCCAACCCCAACACACTATCGTGTTAGTTTTGCACAATGAATGGATGGGTGCCAGATTATAAATTAATAATTTTAACTCTAAATCTTCGTCCTTGACAACCCCCTAAACCTCTAGGATTTCCTTTCGCACAAGGCGTTTTCTTGGTGGAAGGATCCATGCACAGGGGCAATTACCCGTATTATATTTTATAAAATATTATTGAGCTGGGCGAGGTCATCGAGTTATGCTAATACACGTCTCTAATTGGCTTTTGGCCATTAAAAATTCAACATTTTCCAAAGGCCTTATCAAGGTTAGGTTTCGGCGGAGGGATTTAATTGTCACCCGTATCCAAATTTTGGTTAACCTGATCAAATTTCAAATTTTAAATGTGATTTTGTAAAATAAAACGTCAGAATCCTTTGGTAAAATCTTTCATCGGTCTTCAACTAGCTACATTTAACGTTGATAGCTATGATGAATATTTGAGGCTAATTCGTATGACTGGAAATGCAGTGAGAAATATATGTGCTCATTTGTTGCATGATTAAATCAGTACAATGAGAACATAAATGTTGGGGAAGACAATATTTTGCTAGTCTCAAGATGACCAGTTGCAATGACTTCTTAGTAAACGTCACATGGATTACAAAAGCTCATTTGATAATATAAATTGGAAACTTAATTTTAGATGTAAAATGTAATCGTAATACAGTTATAACAAGGCTTATTCAATCGTGATTTTGAGAGGTTTGTACACTAATTATCATAACAAAACTTCCTGGAGAAAACTATTTATCTCTATGGAATTCTACAATGGCAAGTCAGCATTATACTGGGTCAAGAATGTTAAAACTGGAATGAACTATTACTAGCGAAGAGAGAATCAAGGTACCATCGCGTGAACAAGAAGTCTCGCGCAGTTTCATCCGTCTCCTGTATTTATATTCAGCTATGAACGGGATAGAGGAGTAATATATAATAAGTGTCATTATTACGTTTTACAGTCGAAATTTCTTAGAAATGATAATATAGCATTATTTAATATTTACATAAAATAAGTCTGCAAAGACAGTCATGTTACTACTGTCGTTTACGTGCATAAATGAACATATTTGCAGGGGAAAATTAAGTATTATGCTAGAACTGTTATAAACGACATGATATACCATACAAAAGATAGATAAGAAGAATCATAACAGCCTCATATTTATTGGACTTGTGTGCCCTTGTTATGCTTGTTTTAGTTTCTTGTTTTATTTGTTGAGAGGTGGTTGGGGGAGTAGTGCTGATGGGGGTGGTATTTCCTGTTGGTGTTTACCAGGGATTTGTTTGTAAATTTCGACATTGTCACGACTCTGGTTATGATTGTAGTACAACTTCTTCACAACTGCAGGGGCATTCCTTCTTTGACAATAGCGCTACAAAACCGATTTAAACAAGCCACCCCGATAGCTTGACTATGGGTAAATATGTCGAAATACGTCATCATTGAATTTGCCTTTAAACACATTTCTAGGAATTAGTACAAAATCTTCAATGGAACTTTTGATGGGCAGACAGGAAATAAATTGAATAAATACCATTTAAAGGTATGTTAAATCAAAATCTCCAAAATGACACATGTAACTGCAGAAAGTGACTCATAGCGCGTACTTGGGCTGTGTGAGTTGCATTGAAGTTTATAACTGAATAAAGCATTAAATGTAAAGTTAATTAAGAAAGTACATGTTTGTGTTTGTCCATTATGTTGTCCTGCATTTGGAGTTAGTGTTTGTCCATTGTATTGTACATGTTGGTGAAATTCAGGATGTAAAACTGTACGTACATTTTGTTACCAAACTTATTACCAGCTTAAAGACGCGCTTATGCATTTTCACTTACATGTTATTTGTATTGACTAAAAAATTGTATATCCTGTCTGGCGTTTATCGCTAGCCTAAATCTAAAATTAACGCGGAATGTGGCAAACCAACTGGCATGTCAATCAAAAGAAGATCTGCTTAACTTCCTTCAGAAACAAATTTAATCAACAAACTACAATACGTCTACTACGTGAGTGTACATGATACGTTTACAACGTGGTTGCTAATACACCATTGGGCACACGAGAGTTTCGTTTGAGTGGAATATGAAAACAACGTGAGTGCAATATCGTAAAATATTGCAGGATTCTAACAATATAAACCTAACGGAGACATAAATTAGCAAATAATAACATTTTAAAAATTGAATTCAAAGTTATTTTAAAAGCTAACTAAACATATATTGGGTATGATTTTTTTTGTATATTACTAATGGTGTCAATTAGATAGATAGCATATTAAAGTTTTGTTCTTATGTCAAACACACACGCACATACACATAAGATAGTTGATGTTTTTTTTCTTCAAATTACAAAACACCCATTCAACCCTCTGTCAGCTAGCAGATTCTCATTGGGCATGTAAACCTTATTTTTGCAAGGTATTTCCGAGTGGCATATCTAAAATTGAACTAATGCAGCAAATACAAACCTGAATCTGCGCGGTTAGTGGATGAGATCTCAGCTTGGTCTCAATAGATAAAGTCAGACGAATATAATAGCGGCCATTTTTCCTTCCTCAAAACTCATGCCAGGTGGATGCCTGTCTTAAAATTACGCGAATATTTACGTTATGTGTAGTTTACGGAAAGTTAGTTGAATGGGAAAAAGCTGCTTACGCTAGGTCGTTTGCGTAACGTGTGCTACCAATACTTTATTCAGAGCTTGTGTACTTAATTGGAGAGAACCCGTAAGGTTCAGCTGAAAAGGCATAATCCAACAGATTCAAGTTTATTGCATGAAAATATATTGAACGAAGTCCGGGATAACTGAGCCACAATTTAAATCTGCATTGCTGAAGACAAACTATCGTTTCAAGCATCTATCGCATATTTTGCTTCTATCGCCAAAACCCCAGTCCACTTATGCAATATATTATAATTGTTCTACCGGACCATCTTCCATTACACATAATTCCAACAACCATTGTATTTGTTGACATTGATATGACGTGACCGCTGAAAATAAACATATATCAGATTAGTATGAAATAAAAATTAAAAAAATTATTGTACTCCACGAGTAGAAACAATAGTTGAGTTGTTGAGAAAGGATTGGAAACTTTGATATATATATATATATATATATATATATATATATATATATATATATATATATATATATATATATATATATATATATATATCTATATATATATATATGCTGATCTACGTGTTGACACTTACTGATAATAATCTCCATAATCTCAATAAAAGTGATTTATTGGAGTAGTGAGATCCGTCACGTGATGTATATTGTAAAATAGTGTATTGATTATATATATATATATATATATATATATATATATATATATATATATATATATATATATATATATATATATATATATATATATATATATATATATTTATATATATATATATATATATATATATATATATATATATATATATATGAGAGAAAGAGAGAGATAGGTATATATATATATATATATATATATATATATATATATATATATATATATATATATATATATATATATATATATATATATATATATATATATATGCTGATCTATGTGTTGACAATTACTGATAATAATCTCAATAAAAGTGATTTATTGGAGTAGTGAGATCCGTCACGTGAGGTATATTGTGAAATATTGTATTGATTAATAAATAGATAGGTATAAACATACATGGTCCAGACAAAACGTGCAAAACAGAGAATGTGATTTATCTCATCACATGTAAGATCTGTGGCCTTCAATACGTGGGAGAAACTGAAAAGCTGCACATAAGGATAAACCTTCATAGATCTGATTGGATGACAAAAAAGCTGTACAGAAGCCCGGTCGCAGAACACTTCTCCTCCCCTGGCCACACTTTCAGTGATATAATACTTATCGCTATTACCAACAACCACAGCTGGAGTTCCGAAACCAGGAAGGAAAAGGAATCATACTGGATACGCCGCCTTAGAACATTGAAACCAAGCGGTCTAAACCAAGAAGACTAGAAAATGAAAACTATGCACTAGTAGAATTTAACATTTTCTAAATCTTCTTATCCTTCAATTTTTACTATAAGAATAACCGGTATAGAACCAAATATCCGGGATATAATCTGCGTTACATATGTACACAAAGTAAAAATATATGTCGCTTTGGCTTGTAGACTTTTAGGGAATTATACAACGTTTTCAGTTTCCGCAACTAGTCTATACAAGCTGGTTGTATTTATAGTTTTAGCACATGTGAAGATAGAAATGTAGAGGTTTACAAACGCAACGTTTTTGTGTTTATTTGTTGGTCGTAACTATGTTTTGTATTTGCCTTTGAAAAAGACTCATTAAGAGTCGAAAGCGCTTAGGCTAGTTAGTTACTAGTTTCGTACTGTTCGTCGTCAGTTTATTGCATCTATTTTAATTAATCCCTGACAAACGTGATCCCTTGGTGGATCCAGTACGCTTGAGAGGGTTGTTATTCGCCATATGATTTGTATTCTTTATATATATATATATATATATATATATATATATATATATATATATATATATATATATATATATATATTGGATTAGCGATATTATTATATATTTCTATAGTGAGATCCGTCACGTGGGGTATATTGTGAAATATTGTATTGATTGATTGATTGATATTTTTACGGCGCACCAGCACTATGAGGCTATTTAGCGCCAAACATAATGTTATATCCTTTTTCATTTAAAAGTAGTAAAAAAAATTGTATCGACCAGCGATCGGAGACCAAACATTTAATGTTAAAGCGATAAAAGTGTTAACGATGGTAAATAATTAATAGTTTCCCGATCAACGTGGAGTGCAAATGTTTGATAACGAAAATATATGATTGGCAATCTAACACAAAACTGTACTAAGTGACAAAATGAAAGCTATAACTTATGATAAATGATTGATTCCTTAAGTAAGTCTATAATGTTGGTAATGCTAACTGTATCAACGAGCTCCCTCATGTCTTGCACAACGTAGTAATGGTTACGCGTAGGTTGAAGATCGAAGCATTCCAGCATAAAGTGCTTAACGGTGAATGGTTCATTACAAGCTATGCACTTTGGTGGGTCTTCTCCTTTTAATATGTAGGAGTGGGTTAAATGAGTATGACCGAGTCGAATTCTTTCAATGACTACCTCCTCTCTACGGACGGATCTGTAGGAAGAGGTCTATTCTCCTAAGGTTGGCTTGAAGTTTGTTATTCACGGCATCATTTCATGATGCCTGCCATTTCTGTCGTAAACAGTCTTTGATACAACGTTTAAAATCAGTATATGGTGCTTTCAAATCAGTTGGTTCTAGTAATAAGGCCATTTTTGCAGCATGGTCTGCTTTAACATTACCTTTAATTCCAACATGGCTGGGTAACTAACAGTATACTATATTGTGGGAGGTACTCAGCTCAGTATGCTTAAGGAGAATATTTGCTAATAATGGATTCTCCAGTTTTCTATTATGTAGTGACTGAAGTACTGATAGTGAATCAAAGATAAGCTGTTTAAAATATGCTTGCTTGCAATGTATTGCAAAGCAAGGTCTATTGCACTGATTTCGGCTGAACAAATTGACGTACCATTGGCAAGCGAACATTTTTTTAAATGTATTTTCACTAACGAAGGCTGCAGCAGCCTTTTCCTCATCTTTTGATTCATCAGGATATATTCTTGTATAATTTTCGACCTGAGAGAAGAGTTCATGGTAAGAGTTGAGGAAGATGGAAGGGTTTGTTTCCGATTTTTTTCCATCTTGTAGCGTGAAAAGTACCCTTGGTTGCTTAAGTAGCCATGGATGTGTTTCGGAAATGGTCGTATTCAGAATTTTCGAAATATCAACTTTTGTACTATCAAGGAATGGTAATATTCTAATGATAAAGGTAGGTATGACGTTTATTGTCATATAAAGTTTTATATTTGGGTTCAAAAACAGCCCAAAAAGAAGAGTTCAGAGGGTTTGATTTTAATTTGAGAACATATTGAGCGGAAAGCATTTATCTTCGTTGGGGT
>JAEAOA010000086.1:672500-815413 GCA_016746295.1 Potamilus streckersoni | reverse complement strand
TTAGTAAATTACAACTGCATGTGACTAGTTCATCGCCAAAAATAATGGGTAGTTGTAATAGCATTACTACATTACTAATAAGGTAAAAAGAGATACTGGACAAGCACCTAATGACTCTTTCTCAAGAGTCTATGACACATTTCTAATGTATGTATTCTGTTTATTTTAATAGGTATAATAAATATATATTTTTAATTATAACAAATAACACATAGTAGAACAACACAAAACACATAATAAAACTAGGCCACAGAGGGTCATAATTATTTCAATAATGCTAATTACCAATGTCCCATAATCATGTCAAACTTTTTAAACAAGAATCCTAATCAAGCACATGTTTTAAACAAGGCAACATAAACCAAAGTAATACAAACTGCAAATGTATCTTTCTCAAGTATACATTTTAAACAAAAGTTCATCTAAGGGACTGGTGCTATACTAGTTTTTAGAGTTCAACAAAAGACCATTTCATCCTTTTAAACGTTGAGTGTTGAAATCGTCGATGATATTCTTCAGCGATAACATGATTTTTCAAATTATCTGTTGTGTCAGCTTGGCACCATTCTTAATAAAGACCAACAAGGCATTATAATTCGCCTGGTGGAAACCTTATGTCGATATCACATTCCGTTTACAATGACAAAAAACAACAACAAGCTTTTCGAGACATATGCTATGAGGGTCATAATCAATATTAGACTGGTACCATTTCGATTTGGTACCAATTAGTCATCATCAGTCTTTTGGTGAAAGCACAATGTTGATTATGACCAGCTATCTCGAAGAAATAGTGCTAACAATAATTCAAGATGGATATAGTGGAAGACATATTAGATGTCGGATCGGCACCATCGCTATTTATTACCAACTATACATCATACGAAGTCTTTTGGTGAAAAAACAATGCTGATATGACCCGCCATGTAGATACGTAGTGCCAACAATATTTCAAGATGGCCACAGTGGAAGTCATATTAAACTTCGGATCGGCACCATTCGTATGTACGACTCGCTGGGCGTAATAATTAGTCTTGAGGTTAAATCCCATACTGATATCAGCATTCATCCAGAAAAAAACAGTGATAGCAAGATTTTCAAGATTGCCACTATGGCAGACATACTGAATGTCTGAATGACACCATTAGGACCAACCAGATATCATAAAAAGTTGTTTAGTAAAAATAAAACCATGGTGATACGACAGGAGAAGTAGCTGTAAGAATATTTTCAAGATTGCCACTGTGTCAGACATATTGAATAGGACCAATCAGATGTCAAAAGTTGTTTAGCAAAAAATAAAACCATGGTGATACGACAGGAGAATTAGCTCAAACAATATTTTCAAGATGGCTAATGTGGTAGCTCTATTGAACATCAGACCGACACAACTTTCATTTGGACCAACTATAATTCATAAGAAGTCTTCTTGTGAAATCCACGCAATAACAGATTTACGGGATGGCCACTAAGACGACCTTATTAGCCATCACATCATCGACATTTTCATTCAAGACTAAATAGACGGCTTCTGGTGGAAACCCCGTGGCAATATGACTTTCTGTTCAGGAGAAGTAGAGAGAACATGACTGTCATGATCGCTGCTGTGACGACCTTATTAGATATCAGATCGGCGCATTTTTCGTCTTAGACCAACTAGATGCTATAATAAGTCTTTTTTGGTAAACTCCATGTTGAAATAACCACCCATACAGGATAAGCAGAGATAACAAGGCTTCAGAGATGGATATCAGAATGCCATAATTTTCATCTTGGTCCAAATAGACATCACAAGAAGTCCTTTGGTCAATATGACTTCTTATTCAGAAAAATTAACGACAACAATCTTCTGAAGCTGACTGTTGTGGCAGCCATATTTGATTTAAATAGACACCATTTTCATTTAGGTCCAAATAGACAACAGGATAAATGTGTGCGTAAAATTTACTAGCAATTCTTCAATTAGTTCAGGAGAACTAGCAATAACAATCTTGTGATAATAGACGGACAGACGAAGGACGACCTACAACAGTACATCTCATAAGGTTTTCTGGGCTCCTGGTGGCGAAAGGGTCTAAGGTGATCGCCCTTACAAATCACTGACATCTCACTTCTGTCCGCGTGGGTTCGAGTCTCGGATAGCCAACGTGGATATGTGAGAAATCTTGTCAGTAGCTTCCTGTGGGTAAATAAGGTCTTCCTGAATTCCTCTTTCACCAAATAAACTGGCCTCCATTTATCATGTTCTGAAAAATGGACCTAAACCTTCTCAACCACAAGCCACAAACTCAAAAGCTGTTCTGACCTATGATCAATCGAGTTAAAACAAAAACTTAGCAAATACATCCCGTGCCCATCTACCCCACCCACCCGCCTTCCCCCTCCAAAAATCAATTTTACTGTAAGGATCACCTTATTTATCTCATCTAGAGCAGCCTCCCTCTTGGAAACCAGTTGGCCATACGCCTTACCACCTGAAGAAAGAACCATCGAAAATAAACCAAGCTGTAGTCATGATAAGCGGATCACAAACATAAAATGATAATGACGTCAAAAAATCATGTATTGAATTGTAATTTAGAAAATGCTGAAGTCTATTTACCGAAAACACAGGTGTGTAGGATACTATGTGCGTTTTATACTCGGTATTTATACCTGAAGGGTGACAAACGCGGCAAGCGGATAGCCTTGAAGAAATATGCCTAGTAAGCACAAAACATTTGTACTGAAATACTTCCATGTGGAAAATAATGTAAGAGTGAAAATTTTTATGGTAAAATATCAACAATATATTTTCTTTAAAAATATATATATTTCAGTGCAAAATATATGAAACTGTTACTTTAAAAAGAAGGTTTTGGGCAACTTGCTTTCGTCACCCTGTCATTTTAAATCCTATACTAACACATCAGCATCGGAGTTTAAAAAAAACATAAGGTATTTATCTCTTTTGTTCCTATTAATTGATTTTATCGAATATTAGGTCTCCTTATTTGAAAATACCAGCTAGTTGATTCAGAATTATGTGATCAATATTAGTCCAAATTTACACACAGTTCTGCTCCCTTCCTGTTATTTCGGAATATCCGATTTGGGAAAGACATTATTTAACATATTAGTCAAATTAAATTGATTGTCAATCGGTAAATAGAAACTAATAAGCGATTGTAAAATTGTATCGGATTTAAAACTCTAAAATATATATATATATATATATATATATATATATATATATATATATATATATATATATATATATATATACATATATATATATATATATATATATATATATATATATATATATATATATATATATATATATATATATATATATATAATATGTGTGTGCGCGTACGTGCGTACATGTGTGTGCGTGCGCGCGCGTCTGTATGTGTTGATCAGGGGCACCTCGACACTGGACTACTGCGCTGATAGATTTGGGGAAACTATTAGCGAGGACTGATAAAATCGATATGGATTAATGGTCCCTTTCATCAGACTAGTTTGGTATTGATCGAATAATTGAAGAATTCGTACAATCTTAATCTCCATTTCTTGCGGTTGAAAAGGTTGTATATTTAACGTTCAAGTCGATAAAATGTAGTCCCCGTCGTGAAGAAGGAAGTAAATATCGTACAATAGTAAATAACCCAGGAAGTGAAATTTTTTTCCGGACACCGATAATCCGGATTATTCACCTGTACTGACTACTTTCATGTCCCCGACATAAAGCTAATTTGTAGATAACAACTCCAATAGGAGAGTCTAACATAAATCAGAGGCAGACAAAATAGAATATAATCTCATCTAAGTACAATAGAGATCAGCGTGACATATATCAGAAACAAACAAGTGGAATATTATCTCATCTAGTTAGGACGGAACAGAGTGGCGTAAATCAGAGACAGACAAATAGATCATTATTTCATCAAGTTATAAAACATGTGTTATATTAAAAATCAGAGTATCATTTTAAAATACAAATATTTAAAAAAATATGGAAAAAAGGCCGGATAGAGGGGATAAAATACAAAGAAAGATGGTATATTATTACACTCGATTGTTGATAAGTAAAGTACTACTGCAAAAAATATGTAACATGTTATACAGAAATCACAAGATCTTATCAAAGAATATCATTGATAGTCATAGTAGTTGTTGGGGTGGGGGAAGGTTTGTTTCGAATCTTGTTATGTTCTTCCTAGTGAAAAGCTTTAATTTATTTCCTAAGTAAATTCCTTTATAACAATAAGCTTGACCCCTCGGCATTACCCATCAATAGGCTTAGAGATGTAGAATATGGCGGGCGGACGATGTAAGCTGGGTTTTTTTGGTTTTTTTTTTTTATAGAGCTTACCGCTATTGAGCAAAACAGTTTTCAGCCAATCTTATTTGCTTTCTTCCTACATAATAGGCCCATTCTTAGAAATGTTTTTTTTTAAAAAAATTAGTTTTATATTTTTCTTTACGTTAAACCTAACATTATATTTGTCAGTTTTACTGATCTGTGCCAAGCTGTAAATATTTATTGCTTTAGACGTGTGACATTATTCGTGTTTGTCCCTCTGTAAATAATATAGCACACCCATATTTATACGATCGCCTTCAATTGTCTTCGTACATATAAGTCATCAAAATATTGTCGATCCTCTTCGTTTCATCTAGTAGATCACGACCTCAAAATAGATCCGTATGCAAGTTCTACAAATACTTGTAGATCACGACCCCAAAATAAATACATAAGCACTATTCATAAATACTACACGGGTGCTATTTCTCAAAATTGAGCTCAAATACTAGGAGCGTTACAATTCTCGCATACCTAGAAGAGCTATCTAGTTAACCCAAACATATGGCAACACCTGCACGTTATCTACAATTAAATATCTTCGCTTTTAGGCACTTGGCCTGAGTTCACAGACTGTAGAGACTAAAAAATTACTACAAGTTTTGTGCATGGATTAAGAGTAACACTAATCATATCTCGATTTTTTGCGTAATAAAATGGTCACTATAAAGTAAATGCAATGCAAATATATTAACTATATTTACATTGCCTTATTCTTTGCTCGTTTAGAAGTCGAGTAAAACCGCAAACAACATAGACCTTGATCTGCCGTCACATGCTGCCCCGGGCAGATCAGGGTCTATGTTGTTTTGTTCTACTGACTATTCCTAACAAACTGTACAGACCTAGATCTGTAATGAAATTATTAACTGTAATGCACGGATGTTCCAGTTTAAACTTGCTAAACGTTGATGACCCATTGTAAAAACCGTTACAATTGTTAAAACAATAAAGAAAACTTTATTTATTATTTATTTCTTATCGTAGCATGGCAATCGTGTACGTTGACCAGGGTCAATCGCTGTTAGGGCGAGAGTGATACAATACGATATACCGATACCCCACCCCCATTATGGTGCTTTGGTTATCGTCATCTAGGAGATGATCGACCACGGTGTTAATGCCCGGATTAATAGCACATGTGAACTTAATGGATTGAACAAAAACGATCAGAGCTAATATATAGAATAGAACAACGCAGCCCCGTATATAGAATATAACAATTTAATCAATTACGTAATCAAAACAAAAATCTCTTTAGGACTTAAGATATTAATGGGTCGTAAAAATTTGAATACTAAAAGGCTCACCGTGTTTCTTTATAATTGTTCTCTTCGTAACATTCCAAAATAGATAAACGTATTTGCCCTCATATCATATTAGGATTCTAGCATCATGGACTTATGGAGTGTAATGGAGCAAAACTTTTGTGAATGTTTCGTAGCAGCACTTTGCTCGTGGTAAGCAACATATTGGTAATTTGTGATGTTTAACCTCTCTTCCATGGAGACAGGAATGGATTTTAGTTCGGAAACGCTACGATAACGGTCCAGTAGATATGTTAACATAGGGTCATGAGGAGGAAATCTCAAAGTAGAGACAAGCCAGAGACAAATTTGGGGAAAGCGTGGGCCATTTTCAAATTGTGTCATAAATTATAATTTCCAGAATAGTTATTAATAAAGGCGGACTAGAGAGAATTATTCCAGCTTCAATTAGAGTGTTGACGATTAGAGAAAGTTATTTCTGGTAGCCTAAGCAATGCAAGGAGATTTGTTTCACAGACAAAATGCAATGTTTTAGGTAATTTCCCTTGAGAAATTCGGTAGTTCAAGATTTTGTGCTGAAAG
Organism: Potamilus streckersoni; assembly: GCA_016746295.1. NCBI lineage: Eukaryota > Metazoa > Mollusca > Bivalvia > Unionida > Unionidae > Potamilus > Potamilus streckersoni. The sequence goes on along the minus strand of JAEAOA010000086.1, from coordinate 809,212 downwards.
GGAGCCTGAAGGGTCTCTGAAAGAATTAACAAGTATTTTTTCTCATGAAATAATTCGCGCAAGAGGAAAATGTCTGTAAAGTTGTGGACACGAGAAAGGGAGCTTCATAGAAAAAGGAGCGTGTTTCCGAAAACCAAAAGGAAAAAAATGTTGACCTGTCACAAACAGTGATTTGATCTGTCATAAACAGTGATTTGGAAAGGACCGGAAACAACAATGTTATGTTGACATACCAGAAATTTGAGTTTGATCATTTGCCTGATTATATAATGAAATTAGTTTTATCGGTATAACAGAACGAGTAATTGCATTTCGCATACATTTTGTAACTTTATTTCTAATACAAAGTCTATCATTCAACTGTTATGTTCAATTTAATTTTGTTTAAGTAGTAGGAGAAAGTAAGAATCCGAGCTCAACAACCCCCTCCAGACCTCCAAACAAATACAAAATACCTAGGTAACGTAATAGAAAACCTATTGCAATCAATAATTGCGTTAAGAATCCGAGCTCAACAAATACAAAATACCTAGGTAATGTAATAGATCACCTGTTGCAATCAATAATTGCGTTAAGAATCCGAGCTCAACAACCTCTCTAGACCACCAAACAAATACAATAGAACACCTGTTGCAAAATACCTAGGTAACAGGTAAAATTTAATTACGTGATCTTCCAGAATAAGCAAAATGATGTGTCAGACTCAATCTTCCAAATCATTACGATTTAGCAGAGCGTGGCGATTGTGGACTAAATTAAGCATTAGAATTCCAATAAGGTAAGTGGTATTATACCTCATTACCAACTGTTAATGTCTCAACTGTAGATATCAAAAATATTTCATTATCATGGTGATAGAGGCTAAACTTTATTTTACCGCTGACATAACGACGGGACTCAAACAAATCTTTTATTTGTGATTTGTTAAGAGGGTATTTTTTGTCGATAAAATACAACTTTGACCGATCAAGATCAATTGTAAGTTTGGTGTATTTTTGCTGACTAATCGGACAGTGAAAGTTGTTAAATTCCGCTAGCAACTTTTGATACAATTGTTCGAGATAATTAAAATACTCGCTGTCATCAGATCTGATGAGCGAAAGTTTTAACTTGTCACGGGTACCACTAAAGCATATGCCTGATGTTTCATTATTAATTTCAACTGTCAATGGTTTGCCGTCCATCATTAGGTATTTGATTTTGCTACTGTAGCTATTTGTTACTGTCAAATTTTCAAACATTATTTTTAAAGTTTAGATAAAATTTTAGTTTGCAAAGATAATGTCAAATATATCTCTATCATCATGACAATACCCAAGTGCAAATGTATCTACCCCATTTTCGCAATAACGTTTATCATCAAAATTGCTCAAACCGCGTTTGATAAGGACATCTGTTTCGAGCTTATGATGATTTGTCCGAATTGACATAGCTCTTATAAAACTAACACCGCCATCAAGCGCGTACTTGTAGTCATCAAATTTTATAAACTTTTTAACAAAATCACGAGGCAGACCTTTTGCTTTTTTTGTTATTTTATTATTGTCTAACAATACGGCATACATTTTACTACGTAATCCGATAAAGTATTTGATAGCGCTCGAGTTCATTTCATCTTTAAACTTACCAATAACCTTTTTATTTGTGTCGTCATGAAATTTACTGTCACGTGGGTAATCAGAAAGATCAAACAGATATCTATTATCATGCATGTCCTGATAGATGTCCTCGCATTCGATTTCATATACGAGCGAATCAGTATCAGTAAATAATAATCTACTAGCCGGCCATTGATTTTTAACAAAATTATAATGAAAATCGTACATCAGCCACTTTGATAAATCTAACACTGAAGCTCCAACGTAGATCGGCTTGTTTAGTTTTAGATTTGTTTTTCTTCTTTGTATCGCAACAAGATTCTCATTAAAAATTTTCATGCTCACAAAATCATCGTCTGACACAAGTTTGTTTCTGCGATTGACATCATTGACTAGTTCGATATTTACGCGTTTCCTAATATTCTCCATCGTCTTGCCAAAAACAGAATTGTTCATCAGTTTGAAAAAGTTTTTCTCAAAATCAGTTTTTGCCGCAGCTCTTCTTGTAGTGTTTGAGTTAATATAACCTCTCATCCACGGCGACTGATTAAATTTTAGTACGCGATGAACTTTTCTCAACACGAGACCAGCATCGACTGCTTGTTTTAAAGCTTTGTAATGCAAAACATAATTACGTTTATGAAGCAAATTTGGTACTAGTTTCTTTACCATAGAATGTTGTCTTGGTAATGCTGACGCTTGTTGTTCTTCTGATAACAAACTATAATCTATAACCATCGATTCCGCGCAGAAAGGGTAATCGTTATGCAATTTGTGTAGCGAAGTTGGATAATCGAGATCAACTTCAACAAAATACGAAACATTGTCGGATATCTTTTTTTCTGTCTCTGATAGAAATTGATCAGCCGTGATCCAATGAAATCCACCAAACGGCATTGACTCTGCCATCGAATACCCGTACAAGTTATTGCAATCTAGATAAACTATATACTTCGAAGGAAGGTCAGGATTATACTCTTTCAAATATTTGTTGTTTGCTTCAGCATACTTCTTCGTTATCACGCTAATACCGCCTCGGATACCTTTTTCAATAAAATTGAACATATCAACATCAGTCAGTAATTCCAACCTTACCTTACTAAACTTTAACAGAGCATCCCATGACAGTCCGGGGGCAGAATAATACCAACAAGGATCTAGTCCGTAATTATTATAACTCACTTCTCGAAAACTTTCAAAAACATCTGCTAATAATAACACGTCAGTTTTCAAATACAAATCGTGATAATCACCAAAAGTCTCACAATCAAACTCTTTCCAAATATCTTGTGCATACCTGTACTCATCATCAGTTATATTTTCATTTTTAAGTTGTGAGTAAAATTTGTCTTTGTCAGGTAAAGATGTTTCATCAAATTTACTCCAATCGTCGAGATATTCGTATGGAAATACTCCTTTTTTGGTCAGTAAATTAAATTTGTCTCCAAAACAGTCTCTTAGGTTATTAAATTTACTACAACCTTTTACTAGCTCATCTAACGATGCTGCCATAAACTGCAGGCTGTCAATAAAACGTAATTTACCTAGCGTAACTGACATATACTTTTCAAAATTATTTGGAATGCACTTGATCGAGTTGTCGAGTTTTAAACGAGATTTTATATCAGGATCACCAAAAGCTTCTACGATGATGTGACTATCATATCCTCGAAAATTGTGAAGAATAACTGGAATAAAATCTGGAGCGTGAAATTTTAAATTACACTGGTCATGAGCCGCTCCACGATACTGTCCGGTCAAATGGCAATGGTCACGTACTTTTTTGTTATCATCAAAAGCTTTTTCACAAATATAACAAATTTTCGCTTGCTCGTGATTAGATTCTTGTTGAGGTGTTAATTTTAACATTGGAGTTACTTTTTTCAAACGATAAGTAATATTATCAACTTCATTAATCAACTGCTTGAGAAGCCAAACAGCTGGATTTTTACCACGATAGAGTTGGATTGGTTTAGATAATCTCGAATCAGCGCAACAAACTACCTTGTACGCTACTCCACATGGAACATGATTTTGAATTTTTCTTGTACTCGATTGGTTAGGATCATTTTCTACGCCAAGTACAGGTTGAAGTAAGCATTCGAAATCGACGTATATGACGAAAGGAATTTTTAGTTTATGATTATGATGGACAAACTGTAACACGCTATCTTTTTTAGATGGCATTGTTATTCTTTGTACGTCACTACAGTACTGCAAATGCTTTTGTAATGTTTCATTGTCTCTACAACCGTGCAAGCAGCGATAACAAAAGAACTTTTTGTTGTTATTTTTATTATACTGTCTTCCAACTAGTCTGTTAAAGTTTTTGATCCAAACGTAATGATTTTTATAAAACAGTAAATTGATAGTCGATTGTGAAGCTTTTTCTGAAATATACCTCGGATAGACATTTTCTTTTTCATCTAATCCGAAAACGTTAATCGAAACATTATTTTGCTTTTCAAACTTTGGTATTTGATTTTCTGCCACTGGAAAGTCAATACCAGCACAATTTAATCTTGACACGTGACTGATATACTTCTCAACACGATCAGCATTTTTTTCTGCTGGAAATAGCGCGGAAAGAACAGCCCATTGGAAACATTTGCTATCGACGTTTTTTATGTTTATACAGCACTGTTTATTTTTTATTTTTGGTGGCAGGTCGATATACGAACTACCGCGTAATGCGTTATATTTCATCGTGTGAAAAAAAAATTTCCTTGATCATTTCAAACTTCCAACCCGAACCTAATTCGGTAAATTCTTCTATTTTTTTCCAAATTTCTTGGTGTATTTCATTAGATAGTGACAAAAGATCACTACCAAGTAAAACACGTCTAGATTTTGCGTTGATGTAAGGGTCTGCAATTTCCTTGTTAGTAGATTCTTCCGTCACAAGTAGTTTTGAAAATATAACGTGATATTGCACTAACAATCTTAGACCCTTGTGTTTTTCAAGCTCACGTTTTACAGTCGTCTGTAGCAGATGAAAGAGATTTGTTTCAGAAAAATTTACTAAAACGTTTTGATTATCAAACTGATAACTATTGTCAAAACCTGTAAAAGCAGTCGCTATTTTAACAGGTTCTCCAATAAGTCTCTTCTTGGCTGTATCACGCAATTTCAACATTATTATATTATAATATAATCTCTAATTGATAATTTACCGCACACTGCGCATGCGCTAAACAACAATTAGAGATAAAAAATATCACCTATAATATAATGACAGTAAATCTGACAAGCGCACGTGAGCAAGAGGTATATCATGTTTATCCGAAGTACAACCTGTACGCTGGAAATGCACTTGGTTCGGTTATTAATATCAAAACTGGAATATCTGTTGGTAAAGCAACGCCAGCGGGTTATACGATTAGTGTAAAGGGAGATAATACTGAAAGGATTACGATGTTTAGAAAAGATTTTATTTACACGTTATTTTGCAATGACATTCCAGAGGGGAAACGAGTATATCATTATAACGGTAAAGTCACTGATGATAATATTGAAAATTTATCCTTACAAGACGAGTTTCAGCCGCATCCGGTCTTTGATTTATACGAGGCTAACGATCGTGGTATTATAAGAAACAGAAAAACGAAAAAAGTTCTTAATAATATGAGCAATATGGGATATATCAGTGTGACTGTTAGAGGAACATCGACAGATCAAGTTTGTTATCTTGGTCATAGGTTTGTTTACGAGGTGTTCAACGGATCTATACCCAATGGTCTGGTTATTAATCATATCAATAATGTAAAGACAGACAATCGATTGGAAAATCTGGAGCTAGTGACCCAAAAGGAAAATGTGAGAAAAGGACGAGGTGGTGGTATTAATTTTAGATGCCCCATAAAACCTGTTATTTCGTTAAACCTTGAAACGGATGAGGAGATCAAATTCAAATCAATTACAGCTGCGGCGAAATATTATAATATAAATCCCAGAGCAGTAAAATTTGAAGCTGATGGAGCAACAAAATCAGCTTTTTCAAACAAATATGATGCTAGTATTATTTTTAGATATGATGATTAATAATATTTTGTAATTCGGTTTTAGTCAAACAATGATGAGCAAATGCTATAATATCATCGCAATCAAATTTTAGCGTCGTTACTGCACTTTCATTAATTTTATTTTTTTCTGCTTCTGTTAGTAATATTTTATGAGAATCACCTTGCATTACAAAAATCTCAACGGAATATGCACCATAACCCGACAAGCATTTTCTTACCGCTTCGGTCAGTTCGTGGTAGTTTATTATATTAACTTTTTGGTGATATTTGACCTTGTCAGTCATCTTATAACAACAAATTAGATAAAAAGTATATTATAATATGGATATGATGAAACGACTCGTTCAACTATACGAAGAAGATACTAGCGACAAAGTCGCCAGCGATATCAGCGATAAGGTCTCCACATTCTCTAATGATATGATAGACAAATCTGTTGGTTATAACGAAGATGATATTTTATATAACAACGAGTCTGATGATGGTGAAATAGTCACTGTTACTGACAGATATAATTATAGCAGACCAACCACTGGAAAATATAATGTCAAGTATCACATTGCTAAAAAAATTATAAAATTTAATTTTACCGTTACCGAACAGCAGGTATTTTTACAATTAATCAGACCTTTCTTAAACATTAAAATTCCAGACCGACAGAAAAATATAAAATTTGATTTCATCTTTGTCAAGATTTTTAATCTTATGACGATCTCTGACGATCGCAGACAATATCTAATATCATTATGTAAACCAGTAAAATGCAAATCTATCAAACGAAAGTATGAGGAAATTTATAATTGCATTATTTCACAGTCGATAAAATCGACCGGGTTGGAATCCAGCTGTTAAATTTATCACTATACCCACGCCATTTGACTAAACTTTTATTTCCTTTTTTCCTAATCACTTTTTCGATAATGAAAACATCTTGTTCAGTTTTTTGTAGTTCTTGTTCGTAAAAACTACCTACTATAGGTTCCCCTGCCAGATCTTTTAACGCGTACGTTACAGGTATTGTTAAGAGTACTTTATCAACAACAAATACTTCTTCGCTCCAGTTTGGAGTAAATCCTTTTTCAAATATCTTTTTAGTCAAAGAGATTCTAACTTTATCACTGACCTTAAATTTATGTCTGCGGTACATGTTTTCGTTTGCTAATATTGGATTTTTGATAGCGTCATTGGGTGACATTTTGATGGTTCGATGTTTCGTGTTATTATATTCGCCTACGATTTGAGAAAGGTCATCGATGTACCTGTTGGTGTTTTTAGCTGTCATATGTTTGTGTAATTTTTCGTTTAGCGTGCGATTAAATCTCTCGACAACAACGCTTTTGCCTTCGTTTCCTGTAACGTATTTTTTAATATTATTTTGTTCTAGAAACTGTTCAAACTTTTTGTTAAAAAACTCGGCTCCATGATCAGTCCAGATTTTGTTTGGTTTTCTTTCGGTACTCGTTATTATTTGTTTTAACGCATCAGTGATTGACGTTCCTGTTTTATCTGAAACTGGCACACTAAAAGCGTATTTGCTGAAAACATCTATAACGTTAAACAAATACTTCTTTGGAGCGCCATCAGCGCCAACGTTAAACTGAGCCAGATTGGATACATCTACCAAATCTATTGCCCAGATATCATCTACAGCGTTTGCAACAACTTTACGTCTCGGAAACTTTTTTTTAGGTCTGTGTAGTTCGACTGCAAGATCATCGTATAATTCTTTTCCCCGATCGCGAGGCGATTGACGAGACTCTCCGAGTCCGAGTTTATATTTTGCTCCTATCATTCCTTGAACAAATCTTCTATCAAAACGTTCTCGTAGATTTGTTGGCTCCATATCATGTAATTCGTCTAACATTACTTTATCACAATCTGCTTTCGAGTTTTCATGATCACGATAACAGATATCATGACGCATTGCTATTGCATCCACTTGATTATAAGGTTCTTGTCCTGGCAATGGATTGTCGTTTTCATCTAGTTGTTGATCTAGCGGATTGTAAGGACCTGTATACCGATGACCAGGCAAAGTCCAACCGCCTTTTGGTTTTGGTAATTTACCAATTAGTTTATGTATATCTATACCTAACCCTATTATTTCTCTGTTGTTACAACGTTGACAGTACGTAATGATTTTATCTTGTTCTATGCAAAGATCTTTGTCACAATCACAATTGCATTTCATTTTATTTTATTTTGTTTCATAAGATTAATCGTCGATCAAGATAACTCTATCAACGCTAGATCCTACTTGTTTTTTCAAAAACATACTTTTCTTTCTACCACAGATTGCACAAATACTTTTTAACATCGTTCTATTATTTTTCGTTTTTTCCGTCATCTCATCCTTGTTCTCTGTTTTAGTTTTGCATTTGAGACAGTATGTTGACATTATTATATCAAGGAGTTTAGATAAAATTGATTGCAATATTATCATTCGCATGAGAAGGAAGCTCATCAAATTGTAAAATAAACTTTAAAAAGTTTTTACTTCCAGAGCTTTTACTCTGGTGCATTTGTCTGACAAACATGATACAATAATAACCACAAGCTGATGTTCCAATCGGCTGTAGTTGATTAGACGAATAATTTATTTTATCAAATTTTTTAAAAATATATTTTTTATGAGATCGCTTGGAGGAAGTCCGAACGAATCAAAATAATTGTTATCGTGGACAGCAACCCAGTGGGTGCCAGAGCCATCATTGAAGTTTTCAATATTTACAACACAAGAACCGCCTGTTGGTACGTCATCGAGTTCATCCTTGGAAAATACTCCTCGAAATCCAACAACGTCCTTCAATTTTTCAATGATGTCAAAATTGCTCAATAACGTCTGGTCCCTGGTAGAGTTAATCCGCGTCCGATTCCTAGTAAGTTTGGCAGCAGACTTCCCGCTAGTCCCGCTAGAAGTGGAGCGAAAGGAATAATTCCTCCTTGTTTTGTTTGTTTGCGTTTTGTTGTTGTCTTTTTTTTCGATGATTTTGTTTTTTTCGGCGACTTTTTCGTTGGCATTTTATTTTATACTGTTACATAAAATTAACGATAGATTTGTTTGATACCACGACCTTCGACTGCTTTCTTCGTTGCGCCAGAGACTGCTCCTGACGCAGCCGCAAGTCCAAGTGTACCAAGTACTGGTAAAACTTTGCTAGCTATTATTGATAACGCTGGTCCAAAAAATCCACCTTCTTTTGACATTGCAGTTACCTGAGAAACAGATAATTTCAGCACAAATGGTTTTCCTTTGTCGAGTTTATTGATTTGTTGTTGCGTTAGCATGACTTTTACTGCAATTTTATTTGAAGTTTCCGGAGAGATCATCAAAGAAACAGAGCTGCGTTTAGCAACAGCTGCTGCTAATTTTTCAACTTGACCAGATGTTAGGTATATTTCTCGAGTTGTGTATTTGGTTTTCATAATGTTATATCCAAGTTGTTAGATTAAACTTGTACTGTCATTCTTCCTTTGATTGAATCGATGGTCAGAAATCGATCACTAACCAATAGCGCGTATACGTTATACTGTTCACCTGGCACATCGCCCAGTGTCCACGTGACCTCAATATCTGCAGTCGATCCCACAACACGCTCCAAATGTTTTGATACGTCAAAATAAAAGATGGGATAGAGCGTTCGAAACTCTTCTATTGATATTTGAGATCCACTGTCCGCGTTCTGATATTTTTGCATTGCTTCCATAAGATACATGTACGGCCGAGAGATGTTTCTGGTGGCGTCTATGGCAAAATTACATTCGATTGCACGTTCGGGATACTGTTTGGAATTTACTCTCACAAATATTCGTCTAACGTCTGGGTTATCGAATACGGAGTTGTTTATTTCCTGATTGTTACGACGCGCTTGTCGTTGAAATACGACGAACAAGTGTCGCGGTAGTTGTTCGCTGGGCGTGGTCGTTACACGCCATGTGTAATCAGTCGCGTTGGGAATGGCTGTTTGATAAATCCTGTTCTGTTGGAAGTGTATCTTTTTTGTAAAGGTGGCTAGTAAAGATTCGAGCTCCATCATTTTAGCTAATGAAGGGACAACCCGAGGCATCCACAGTGCTAATCTTGTAATAGAAAACTGTCCCTCAGCCACTCCACCGGCGTGTATTATACAATCGTTTTGATCAGCTCGATCTAATATAAGCGTATGTTTTATTCCTCGAAACACTTTGTTATAATCACGGCAAAATCCAAAGATTGTACTTAACGGAAGCATCATCGTTATTTGGCGAGATTCTGCGGCAAACGCTTTTCGTTTAGCAAATCCCTCGTTATATTGTTGTTGTCTTATATTTGTAACGGCTAATCTTATCGAATTACCTATCGCAGCGGCATCATTAGCAGCAGGATTGGCGATGAGATTATTGTTATTTGCAGCAGGATTACCAGCATCAGTACGAAACTCACTCGAAACAGCTGTACCTAATGAGGTATCTTTGAACCACATCATGTTTGTGGCTATTGATCTGGAATAGTCATCGCTAAACGAAACGATGTTTAGTATTGTACTCGCTATGGGTAAGTGCATCGAAATATCTTCTACGGTTTGATTGGCCAGTTGGTATCGTGCACTCTTAAACAAGCTCCAACCATTATTGACGAGAGCGATTTCTGCATCAGCTGCAATATTACCACCTATCACAGTTAATATTTGACCACGCACTTCTAACATTGCCTTATGGGGTAGTAGAAACACGTCCTCGTCTCTTGTGTTAAAAGTTCTAACCCCAGTTTTATTCGGTTCGTTCGAGTTCTCATCGAGATACTCGACATACTCTAATTCTGTTACAGCATCGTCAGTATCAATTTCTTCTGCAAAGTCGAGATAGTTTTTAGCTGACATTTATTTTATAATCGTTACACAAAATTAAAAGGCAGCAGGGGTCATCGGTTTTGTTTTCTTTACAAGTTTACGTACTATTTCTTCACCACTCGGCGACAATAATTTTTTTGTTGTAGCTATCATAGCTCGTTTTGTTTCTTCTGTTGGCGCAATATCTGATATTACTCGTTTTATTTCAGACACCGTAGGTGTTGTTGAAGGTCCTTTAATCTTATCAGCAATCTTTTGCCCTACTGCTGTGCCTGCTGAAGATGCCGCCCCTGTAGCGAAAGCTTTACCAGCGTCAAGTGCAATGGGCGCTACTTTACGCGCGATTCCTGGAATATTCTCTGCAATTGTTGTAAATATATTTCCAAAAAATCCACCTACAATTTTTCTTCGATAAACTTTTCTTCGTCTCATTTTATAAAAATATGTACACAAAATCACATGCCTAAGCAGTGCGTAGGTGTAAGTAATACGTGACTATCTCGTTGTTCACGTCTATTTGTCGTCCAGATTGGTCTGTGAGTTGCATTGTAATGCTTGTAATTTGATTCTCCGGTGTTATTGGATAGTAGATAATCTGTCGCGGATTGATTTGCATGAGAGAACCCGGTGGGACTTCTGGTGAGAAACTGTAGATCGTTTGCCCGCGGTTGCCTTTTGACGTATAAGATCCAGATGCGATAGAGCAATTGATGAGTATTGTATTTACTTCTGTGATATCTACTGGTAGTTCTCCATCAAATGTCAAAGATTTATCTTCACCGGTGGTATAGTATAAAACTCTAGTAAAACCTAACATCTTTCCAAAACTTCTTTCTTCAAAGATGACTTTCATATTTCTTTTCACTGTTATCCTAGCTCGTAAGGTGTTATAATTCGCCGCTAATTCGAAATTATCAGCATTCCCACCAGCTTTTGTTAGAAGCTCTTTTATTGTTCTGTTTAGATCAGTAATGTTATAAGCTCCTTGTGGAATCTGTAGTTTGTATTGTATATCAATAAACTCTTTTTGTGATGTTGGAGATTGTTTAACATTAACGATTAAAATTTCATCATTAATCCCAGTTTTAATATTCGGCATGGCGTTCCAACAAGTACAAGAAATTAATCCAATCTCATACTGTTTTGCAGGATCTAGTTCTATTGGTGGGTTGTAATTTACTGTAAAATTCGCGCTGTTTCCTGTTATTTGTGATGAATCAAGCAATAATGTTGTTTGCATTATACTAATATTTTAGATAAGATTGCGGTGTAAAATTTCGTACTCGGATGATGTTAGTAATCCACTCGATCTTAGATGATCAAGTATATCAATAATTTCGTTATCAATCTCTACACTTTCATTACCAGCTTCTTTAGAGGATATCAACAGCATTAGCCGATCGACTATGTCTGCGTTTGATGTAAAAACTTTAACTCCACCTCCAGTTCTTTCTTCCGGTAATCTTTTATCTCGCTTTTTTTCATATCTATCAAACAATTTTTTAAAATTCCAACATTTTTTATAACCTCCTGGTTTATTTCGATATCGTTCTGATGTTTTAAGAAAAACCTCAGCAATAATTCCTTCCCTAATATAATTGAGTAATGTTGGAATATTTCTTTCATCTTTTTCATCTTTAATATCATCATCAGCATTTTCACCATCTTCTACAATTCTTTCTAATTTTTCTATCAAATTATCATAGTTTTCTTTTGACCAATCTCGAATACTATTAATATTAGTGATAACATATTTTTCCATAAACTCTTCATACTCAACATCTTCTATTTTAAACCTAGCTTGTCTTCTGTAAATTTTTATAGATTCTCCAAAAGGTACCATTTTTATCATACTTTCTTGTAACGTTTTTTGTTTCTCAGCTAATTCCTCAGTTTGTTCTGATAATTTTTCCATCATACTTCTTATCTCATCTGGATTAACCGTCAATCTTGTTATTGCGTGTTGAAGTTCAAGAGGATTGTTCATTAGCCTGTCAAACTCAGCTTGTCGTGCTGCAGGATCAGCAATGTTTCTTACAAGTTCGTTTACAATTTTTACAGTTTCTTCTTTTGATCTTTCTCCAAGTAAACCAAACAAACCTTTTTCTTTCATTTTTGCTAGTTCTTCTGGAGATAATGTTTGTATTTCTGGCTGCTTGCCAAGCATTGCCTCAGTAACAGGTTTGAAAAATTTGGTTCTTTCTTCTTCTGCTTGAACTTGTCCACGTCGAGCTTCTTCCACCTTTTTCTTAAAAGCCGCTCGAGTTTCGAGAAACTTTTTTAGTAATTCGATTTTCTGTTGATGTTTGTCCATTATTTTTATACGCTTTACAAAATTATATCATAGAAACGTCTCAAGGCAACAACGAAACATCTTGGTTGGATCACGCGCTAGCTTGTCAAATAAAAAGAAACTATATCTATCTTTAGTTGCTCGATGATATAATTCGATAAATTTATCTTTTGTAACATCACCACATTGTTCGTTTGCAATATTTCTCACATCCACATTATCTAGTCCGGGAAATAATATGAAACAACCCGTATTTCGCCTAATAAACCTATCAACATTATAAAAACCTTGGGCAAGATAAACAGAATTACATCTTTTATTACGTGATAGTGAAAAATATGATCTAATCTTGTTCATCTCCTCATTGTTTAGCGGAATATCATCAAAGACGATTATCTTCTGCTCTGACGAATCGAGTTCGTTCACTGGAACGAGTTCTTCTGGTTGTTTTATCAAAAATATATCATCACCAATGCCAAGTTCATCACGAAGTTTATCATTATACTCACTTAGTAACTCGTATTTGTCTTGTTGGGGGTTGATGGTGTAAATATACACCTTATCATAGTTAAAGTTATTATTGAGTAAAAGATTTAATAACAAATTTGTTTTACCAGATCCAGTTCGCCCAACAATAAGATAATGACAGTCTGGAAGTTCATTGCTATGTTTATGCTTCACCAATCGCTCGGTGTCAAAGTTTATTATCTTCGCCATCGTATAATTTTATGTTATATTAATCCAACAATTTTGTGTAGAACGGTATGTATAATGAGCTACTATACAAAATTTGGAACATTAGCAGTAGATTTATTAACAGAAGGTTACCAGGGTGACTTATCCAAGTATGCGACTCTTGATAAGCTCAAAAATGAAATCAACAATTTGTTAAACGTTGCAAGTGTAGATCCAAATGAAGTTGTAGTTTTCCAGGACAAACAAGGACGATTAAAGACGAGTAATGTACAACTATCAGATGTACTAGTACGAAATCCTACTGCAGTTGCTAATAATATTGTTACTTTTAACAATCAAGGTAAGATAGAAGATTCGGGTAGGTCAGTTAACGATTATGTTAGAAAAGCAGGTGATTTATTTACGGGAAACATTGTTATGAACCAGAACAAGATCACATACCTTGGAAACCCAACTGAGGATAATGACGCTGCTACTAAGAAATATGTTGATGATCAGGAATCAAAGTACGTGTCGGCGCATGGCGGTATAATGCGTGCATTTTTCAACATGAACAATAATGGCATCAATAATCTTAGAACACCAGAATCTGATTTTGATGCTGTAACAAAGAAATATGTTGATGATATCAACAATGAAATCACCAAGTTCAAAACTGATTTTACTAATCACATCACCACGTTTTTAAATTTTCGTAGAAACATAAACAAAACCAATAACGAATTTTTTGGAAGTCCACCGTCTGTTGATATTACACTCGATAATATTAACACAAAACTCAACGATATTATTAGTGGAATTCCTAGTATTATTGAGAAAACAAGTATAATTAAAATTCCTCACAAGCAGATTAAAAATATTGTCTATACTATTGCTTCTGGAATGTCTACTTGGTCGCCGCAAAATAACACTCTCAAACATACTGCAGAGGTCACTGGTGTGTATAGATTGTCCGTGTTGAGCAGTGCAAAGTTTAATATATTTACATTATTTCCATGGCGTCACTCGACTGATAATTTCTCTGGAACCGTGTCTATTGTGTTAAACAAAGATGTTGAAGAAACTTTTATGCTAATAGCAGATGACAAAAAATTAACTGCTGCGTCATATTGGTATTGTCTGGAATTTGTGGCTGAAACACCTCAACTAGTTACTTAATCAAGCCTGAGATTATGTGAACAAATATTATAATGAAAAAAAGTATAGTTGATTTCAATCATATTTCAAAAGATATTCCAGAACAGGATGTTGACGCACTAATACAATACTACAAATATTATCATAAAAAACTTTGGTGCGTTAAAAAATGTTACAAATATTATAACAAAATACTTCGAGTAATATCATATCTGCCCTTGTTAATGACTAGTTCTGGCATAATTTCAAGTGGTATATCATTAAACCCGTTTTTGTTAATCATATCCGGTGTTGGTGTTTCTCTTACAGCAGCTTGTAAAAAAGTTGAACCTAAAATTTTGATAAAAAAGCACGGCTGCTTAACATCAATTATAACTTACAAAAAACTACTTGATCAAATAAGATCTTACCTACGAGGAGTAAAATATAGTATGGACGATTTAATACGTGAATTTCGTATTATTGACAACATGTTAACAGATATTCTACCCATGAGGATCAGCAAATATGAGAAAGATTATCAAAAGAAGTATGATATAACATAAAATTTTATATAATACCACTTACCTTATTGGAATTCTAATGCGTAATTTAGTCCACAATCGCCACGCTCTGCTAAATCGTAATGATTTGGAAAATTGAGTCTGACACATCATTTTGCTTATTCTGGAAGATCACGTATTTAAATTTTACCTGTTACCTAGATATTTTGCAACAGGTGTTCTATTGTATTTGTTTGGAGGTCTAGAGAGGTTGTTGAGCTCGGATTCTTAACGCAATTATTGATTGCAACAGGTGTTCTATTACGTTACCTAGGTATTTTGTATTTGTTGAGCTCGGATTCTTAACGCAATTATTGATTGCAATAGGTTTTCTATTACGTTACCTAGGTATTTTGTATTTGTTTGGAGGTCTGGAGGGGGTTGTTGAGCTCGGATTCTTACTTTCTCCTACTACTGTTTATGTAATCTATTAAATTGTTTCATTTTACATACGGGGCCTCGTGTTTTTCTATTCTATCTCTTTGCTTATATTTATTTTATTCCATCCATCAACGAGGGGTCCATAGTAGCCGAATGGTCTAAAGAGCTCACCGTTACGGATCACTACCATCTCACCTCTGTCTGTGTGGGTTCGAGTCTCGGGCTCGGTCAAAGTGGGTATGTGAGAAAGCTTGCCAATAGCATCTAGTGGGTCGATGGTTCTTTCTGAGATTATCCCGAGATCTTCATCCACCATTTATACTGGCCACCATGTATAGCCTATCTTGTGATTTAAAAAATCGCGTTAAACCCTATAACAGCAATAACAATCATCCGTTAATCTGATATTTTATGGTAACATCGTGGTCGGTAATCTCCTTGATAACGATAACCAAAACATCATTACAGATTGGGATCATAGCGCCACCATAACACTGACAAATATTGCGTCTAACTTCCGTAGCGTAAAGTTATAAAATATGGTCCTAGAAATATACTTTATTCTGTTTATATTATTCGTTACACCGGTTGCATTTAAATTAATTTATAAAAGTATGGTTTGGTGTAGGCAAAACAAAATTATTACAAGGAATAATATTGAACAAATGTCTTCAAATCATTTATCTCAGGATGATTGCTCAAAGGAATCTTGTTTCGAGGAAAATAATTATGGACGCTTATGAGGTCATGTGAAAACTATTTTTGTCAAATGGTACGAGTTACGTTATGAATTAAACATTGCATATCCTCAGTACAAGATTATTTGGAATTTTAACTTACCTTTACAGTTTTCAGTCATATCGCTACGATGTCTTTAGTGTGGCAGTTTAAAATGTTATCTAGCACTGGGGAATCATGTCGCAGACATGTATCATGATGTCCCACCCAGTCACTTTATCCTGACACCAGGCTGACCAGTCCTAACACTAACCTCTTATTGCCGATCTCCTAGCGAGGTAGCTGTTAGTACCATTTTTACAACGCTTTGTTATTACTTTGGCCGGGGTTTGAACCCGTGACCTCCCGAATCCAAAACGGACTCTCTGACCTTAATGCCACCGGAGCAGTCCATCTACGTATGTTAAATGAATCGATGCAATTCTCTTTTTACAACATATACATCATACGTTTTAAATTGCATGAAAAGGGCAATTAAAAAGTTATATAGCTTATTCATCACCAAGATTTCTTTGGAAATCAGCATGAATGTATATCAATGGCATGGCATGGCATGGCATGCATGCATGCATGCATGCATGCATGCATGCATGCATGCATGCATGTATGTATGTATGTATGTATGTATGTATGTATGTATGTATGTATGTATGTATGTATGTATGTATGTATGTATGCATGCATGCATGTATGTATGTATGCTAGAAGGGATTCGTGCGGTGATGTAATGCGGTTGTTTTATATAGGAAGATGGACACATGAAAAGCACCAAAAACAATAAATATAAATACAAACAAACAGTAACAACAAATGACTAACTACGAGCCTATCGGCACATTAAGTCATATCCAAGACTGTCCAGCTCCTTAGAATTCACTAAATCCACTCACTGTCCTCTTATCAGCCCCACCCCCTTCCGGTGAAGTAAATTTAAGTCTGACAACCAGGAAATTCCCTTGTCTCTTCCTTGTTTTAATTTATGGGATCACAATAGTATGTATATATGATGTTTATTAACGTCAGTCTAACTGACAAACGCAATGTACATGGAGGAAATCATGAGTTGTCACAGTACGGTTGTATATGTGTGAGGAACTAGCAAACCTAACAAACGATCGTGACTTATAAATGTCTGCCTCAGACGGCACCTATGAGCGATTGACTAGCTTATTTATTTTTCACGAAATGGCGATTAGTCATGCAATCAATGGCGAATGACTATAGTACATATTATCCAGGCAAATATGTACTTCTAAGAGAAGGGGATAATGAACAAAGAGAAATAAACAAATACTGACAGGCGGAAAGAACGTGTACATTTATAATAGACTGAATAAAGACACACACACACACACACACACACACACACACACACACACATACACACACACACACACACACACATACCCACACACACAACAATGCACATATACTATTAAACGCTAAGAGATTTCAGAGACTCAATTTTTATAATAAATACGGTACGGAATTTTTAAACTTAAATACAGATTCACTATTCATTTTGCTACCAGCAATGTGTCCTACAGTTTTTCTTTCCACACTATCAGTTGTGTAAGAGCTACGCGACTGGTTGATTTATCGCCTATACCACTTGCCTAGTCTGCTACTGTTTCTCCAGGGTCTACTTGACGCTAATTAGAGATTACTGCAGATGTTCTGATAGATTTGTGCGTATCCGGACGCGGAACAGGAGAGCATCAATTTGTCACATTGTGGCAGCATCTCGTGGGTAAGAGAAAATAAATGGATAATGATTGTCAATTTGGCAATCGAGTTGAAACTCGTAACGAGAGAATATCATAGTTAAGTGTACCGCAGTGTAGTAGTTTCAAATACAACTCTCTTTTTGGCTATGTGGCCCCAACACATACACGCGCGCGCGTGCATATCTCAGACCCCACCTCTTATCCATATGGGCCACATAAATAATTAGTCGATATATAATCAAAGAATTTATTTTACAATGTTTATAAAGTTTCTTCATTTGAAACAATAGTTCTTGTGGTTTCCTTTTCTAACCTTTTCCTTAATTAGGTAACCTTTCTTCTCTTTGTGAACTGTGAGTTAAACCTATCTCAAAGCTAGCGATTTACAATTTTGTACTAATAATCGTAACAAAAACTAAACATTTCAGTCGATTCCTGCATGAAACAATCATGTTGATAAAACACGTAAAATCATACAAATGAAAACATTGAGAGGTTTTTACAGCCAAAGATGTATTAGAAAGAAATTCAGGTTGTCCTTACCTTGATAATTTTTCGTTGTCGTCGTCATGTCTGTAAAATATATGTAAGTATATCAGCTGGATATCTCAGTGTCCTTGCACATATCTATAAAGAAAACCTTATAGTTCAGTGCATCATGTGACTGCCGTACACTCTAACTCAATGTTAACTTCCGCTCTAATTCAACTTCCTGGTGTGAAATGCTATATACCAGAGCTCTCGACGCGCAGTAGAACTCAGTTTGTCTAAGATATAATACCGTGTCTCTGTACGTTCTACGCTAGGATTACAAAGCAATTAAATCCATGCCACGTCTTCATGTCATTTGTCCTACTACACGTAATGCGTGCTTTGTGTGTTTAAAGCAAATGCAAAATGAATGAACTTAGGGTAAAGAGAAATCCAGGGGATAAATTTTATTCCTTAACTCATTCTTTCCAATGACCATGGGGAACTTGCTAAGGCTCAAATTAAGAGCTTTGAGATGAGACAAAAGCAGCGTATATCATCTAGTCAGTCTGCTTCACACGATTGAGTTCTGCGGAAAATTCCACAGTGGCAATGCTGCATGACGTTTGCTCGAGCGCAGATTAAACTAGCGGGGGGGGGGGTGCGGCAAGATTGTGGTTGAAAGTGTCAAAAATATTGTGATAAATAAGCATATTTGTATAAGAGTAATGATCTCACTTGTTGATCTTTCATTAGAATATTTTTTTTTTCGGTATTAAAGTCATGTCATGCTCGCAGCATTTTTAACGTCCACGGCCCTTCTCCAATGATGATGTACAAAATATTTGCGTTTCAGTTCATCCATCAGTCCGTTCGTATATTTGTCCGACCTTCGGTCACATTTCCTTGTCCCCTCTCTCATATCGTACCAGTCTCTGATCAACTGTGCAACTTTGTATACCTGTGTAACATCACCAAGGGCCATTTGCTTATTTTGGTTGGAGTCCTATCTTCAGCTTCAAGGTCAGAGGTCAATGTTTTCAGGTTAGACAGGGAAGGTGAATTCGCCTAAGTCGCTTGATGTTGATGCATATATTGTTTAAAAAATGTATAATTCATTCATTTCATAATATATACATATATTGGTTAAAGCAGACTTGATCCTAATGAATAAGTTTCTTTCTCAAGGGCGTAGTGAAACTAACCGCCCCGTGTGTGACGCTGCATACTAATATTTGTAGTTCAAGCTCAATAATTACGTGAATAAACTTAATTTTTTAATATACTTAGTTTACATTTAAGATGCAATGTGAATTGTCAAACAACGACTTACGGTTTTCATGGAGGATAGTTAACTTTGTTCCATTTGTTATTTGGTTGATTGACTGGCTGATTTTATATAAAAATCACTGCAACATGCATAAGGTTATGAAAGTCAATTGGACTATGGACTTTTGATCAGAGACACTACGACTGACCACCCGGCCTGGTTAATGCAGTATTTGAATCAACACTCTTTTAGTTACATGTCCAAAACACGAACCCCTGAATCACCACAGCTTCTACACATTTTTATATAAATGGCAATCTGAAAAAAAATTCCATAAAAGAGATATTCGCATTACAGTCTGTGAATATCCAAAAATATCTGAAGTTTAGCCAAGGATAAATAAGTTCCACACGAAGAATCTTCATATTTTGTTAATAGTTTTTAATGAGTAGGAATTTTCTTTGATAGTTGATTCACACGTAAGAGTCTTCCCCTGACCATATCAATAGCAATATTTATTGGGTGGGGGTCAAAGGTTAAATATATATAATCAATCTTCATTATAAGTCTTATGATGGAATATATTGTGGAATTGGTTGTCTGGGCACATGCTTTCTCAGAAGAACACAGTGAAGTTAAACTCCATTTGTAACGTTATCACATACATTACGATAGCCATAGCACGGTCCATATCACTTCTTATGTTAAATGCTACCCCGGATTTAATGACGTATGCATGCAATTTTATCATTGCATAGGTCCTTTGGGCATCGAAATAGATGGAGTTAAATATATGCCGATATATCAATATATGTTGATCTGAATATATCAGATATGGTAGACCATACCCTGTTCGTTAGAGTTGAATCAAGAATGGACGTAAGAGCAGGAAGTTAATTTGAAACAAAAACTTTTTTGGAGCGTATATATATGTGCTTAGGACAAAACCGATATATCGTGTGCGAAAATACTTGTGAAACGGGATTTTAAGTTTTACATCATTTCCTATCTAGGCGAAAAAGCTATTCATCTTGAGTGGACTCGACATTGTGCTCAGAATGCAATATATTCATTCTTTCAATTTTGATTGTTTTCTGTAAAAAGGGGAAAGGAATGGGTTTTAAGAAAAGGGGGTGAAACTTTATTAAGATATGTAAGTTAACTGAGTCAAAACGGCCATATCCAATCGAAATGTTTTGAATTAAGTTTCATGTGTGCACGAAAGAAATGAAAACAACATAATTTATATCACTATTTTGTTGCAAGCACTGAGAGAAAAAAGAATAGTGCTGAATTCTATGTTTCATTTGCTCCGCTTGAACACAATAAAAATATTGAGAAAAGTCACCAGAGGAAGAAAAAAAGGTCACTGTGGTCTACATTTCATGCGTGTATATATTAGTTCTTAAGTTAATGTTCTTTTTCAAGTCTCATGACTAAAAGCAAACGTGTCATTTATGGACTTAACAGATTAAATTACGATAGTTAAAAGGTCTGCGTGAACAAATTTTATACATTGTGGTTAGTACAACTCAATATAAAAACACCCACCAATGATGACGACTGTAAATACGACTGTATCGATGGAGCTTAATGAAAATATTAACAAAATTACATGGAGCGTAAAATGCAGAGCATTGTCGCATACTTTTTTCCCGTGGTGAGTAGAAATCTTGAAGATAATACACCGATCCCGTGCTTTGACTGTATATGAAACAGGGTCAGAAAGATATGCTAAAGGCGACAACAAAAAGATGAAGTAGAATAACTATGGTTTACTTCTGTGTGTTAAAAAATGAATAAACAGCCATCTTCCTGTGCAGGTATCTTATTTCAAAAGTATATTGTTATAACTTTTAATGCATATACCAACATCTTGTACGAAACGGGACTAAACCAGTCAACAGTAAACTAGCACCGATATTTATAAAACTCTACAATTCAGATGCTCACTGAATTTCCAGCCTCTTTTGTGGATAATCTAACAATTATTTAAAACTCTTGCAGTCCGTCAGATTTCCAAAACTTTGGACAATTCAGGACTAGAAACTTAACCTTATTTTGTTGTATCTGAGTTGACATCATTTCCATTACCATTACGTTATAACCGCTCCGGTGGCTAGTGGTTAGAGCGTCCGACTCAGATGCGCGAGGTCGTGGGTTAGATCCCCAGTCGAGTCATACCAAAGACTTACCAAAAAAATGGTACTAACAGCTGTCTCGCTTGGCGCTCAGCATTAACAGGTTAGTGTTAAACGCACACCACATCGTTACGTTATAGTTCAACCTAGTCCTGTGTCTAAAATAGGCATGTAAAATAGAGGTGCACGGTATTACCGGTATACCGGTTTCCGGAGATATTTTCCAGTTTTACCCTCCACGAAACTTTTTTTCTTGTACCGGTTCATCTATAGTTTCCTTCAGTAATAAATGAAACCTTATCACAAACTGAATGAAATGAACGGCATATTTTCATTTCCATTAAAATAATTTATTATTATTATTATTATTATTATTATTATTATTATTATTATTATTATTATTATTATACAAAATGCTGTATTTATCACAAATTAATTTTGAATAATACAAATTTAATTATATTTAAAATCCTTTAGTCACATGTTTGACACGTGTCATGTATGACAACGTCAAATGGGACGGTGTGAAAGATATTTGGGCCATATATTCCGGAACAATTTTCAGTTTAAACAAATAATTTTAGCAGCTTATGTCAATGTGTTAAGAGTGTGCATTTGTTTGCACAACTGTGAATAGTCTTAAATTTTCAGAACAGTTGTTTTCTGCTTGAATTTTGTACAATTTCTCAAGTCTACTAAATGTGTGTTCTTTTCTTGAGTAAGCTTGTTTTATGTTTTTCTGATTCCATCCTATAAAAATCTTGTCTGGGCTTGGTATTCCAGTTTCACTGCCTATCGTGGATAGTAAATTGTAGGCTAAAAGTATCAGCGCTTCATCTCTACTAACCGCACTATATCGTTCATACCTATCAGTTAATCAATTCGCTCTAATTATAGGTTTTCAATTACAATAATTAACATATACATAGCAAATTCATCTACTATATGGTACTGGGCATTTAATGGGGCTGCGATTTTATTCTTGGATCTGATATTATGCTTTGATCTCAAGACAGCATATTTTTTCTCAAATTATTTAACGGGTGTAGTATGGTGTTACTTTGCTATAAACAGATAAAGCTGAGCCAGACAATGTTTCTAGCTACTGCAAGATTGGATTCTTTTTAATTAAAAAAAAAGTGTCCGGTCCCAGGTTCAAGACATTAATTTGTTATTACGTAATACCGTAGTACCATCTTCGCTAGTCAATGTTCCCCGTAAAGAGGGTTATCCGAGCTATGGCCAGCGAAGTTGCCGTGGTACTTATCTATATGTTTAGTACAGCAGTACATAATTTCTCGTCGTATGCTACTCAAATGTAAACAACGACCAGCGGGATTCTTTTACCAGCTTATTTATATCACGGAGTGTGGCTTTAAAAACCACTCCAAATGTCCGCGCCCTGCAGAATGTTGTATATGCTATGAAGTAACTGCAAACTATCTACGTAGTACTTTTTCTGGGCGACTCCACATGTTAATTAAACTATGCAACAGTGATTGTGATTGGTTCAATGAGAAGCATAATATTAAACCATGGTCAATCTGGGTCAATCCGAAGAAAAAGAAATTGCTACAATAATATATGGTGCCCATAAAAGACAATGGTTTGCGCGTCTGTTAACTTTAAGGAATTACCCTGAGGGTTTGTTAGTAATAAGTGTTTACTTCACGCAACAATGATTAACGAATACCTATGCCTTAGTTTGGCATATAACTAATAAAAATCACCAACGGTCAAGTACGGATTTTATGGAGATAAATTGGGCACTATGCTCTGTGTATTCCTAGTGCCAATTTAGTAACGAAACGTTTCCGTTGTAAAAAAAAAAAAATTGTCATTCTGCAATTTTACAGTTATATTCGTAATAACAGTTTTCAGTTTCCTGATCGACCTTTCACATCAATAAAAGTAGTTACCCATATTTTTTTGTTTGTTGTCTCAAGCAGCAGGACAATGAATTTGTATACTCTTGAAATTAATGCAAAGGCTTAGTAAATATTTGCAATTATACTTCAGTGTATTTTTGCATTATACAAACCCTCATATATTTGTTCTAGAATGCAAGCATGTTCACGCCACCCCACACCTATGTGATAGAAAGCAAGCCCACCCTACTCCTTCCTTTCTCTTCATTCAT
This sequence comes from Potamilus streckersoni, assembly GCA_016746295.1. Taxonomy (NCBI): domain Eukaryota; kingdom Metazoa; phylum Mollusca; class Bivalvia; order Unionida; family Unionidae; genus Potamilus; species Potamilus streckersoni. The sequence goes on along the minus strand of JAEAOA010000086.1, from coordinate 785,227 downwards.
AATCAAATTAATAGAATATTCAGTCCTATGCGTTTTTTATGGTAGGATATAAACTGAGCATTACTGATTGATGGATTAGTATAATATCCATAGTAATTACAGCATCGTTTAAAGTAATTTATCTTTGATTGAAAGTATTTGTACAGATTTTAAGAAATATTACAATAAATATGGGGACTCCCTCTGCCTGATTTGTCTAAAAAGCTCGTCTTTACAGATCACTCACATCTCATCTCTGTCTGCGTTGGTTCGAGTCTCGGGCTCGGCCACCGTAAGTATGTGATAAAGATTGCCATTAGTTTAAAGTGGGTAAGTGGTTCTTCCCGCGGTTTTTCCCGGGCTCTCCCTCCATCAAACCGGACGCCATGTATCATATGCTGAAAATGGGTTAAACCCACAACATCATCATCATCATCATCATCATCATCATCATCATCATCATCATCATCATCATCATCGTCATCATCATCATCATCATCATCATCATCATCATCATCAACAACAACAACAACAACAATAACAACATTATATCTATATCATTATAAAAATTGGAAATAAATTAGACCACAACATGGATCTAAAATACAAGCACAAGTCTTATATTTATTATTATATACAGTCGTACACCTCTGCTGTGCTTCTTGAGGAATATGCTATTTTATTTCACGTCTTGTTGCTGTACTCTATTTTAAGAAAATATCCTTGGTTGAGGTCATCTGTTACAATCACACTTTAAAAAGATGACATGAAAGAATATAATATAATACAAATCTGCACTGTAAATGTGAATGGACTAGGAGACCCATGACAATAAGAAAAATATTTAAGTGGATAAGAGATAAAAAAATTTTTATAAACTATTCCTTGCTTATAAGAGACATATTGCAATAAAAACTATAGAAAAATGAAAGGGATATTGTAGTGATTCTAGTCCTATAATGGAACTGGAAGGTTTGACTTAAATAAATACAAAAATAAGACAAATAAATGCAAAAATATGAAATACAGATTGAACTTATGGAAACATTTGAATTTTATATAGATAACATTCTTAACTAGTTTGGTAATTGTAACGAGAGCAGAATGTATTGAAAAAAAAATAGCTTTTTGCATCGGTCAAAAGTACATCTTATTATATTAATTTTCATTTTCATTAATGACGGGATTGGATCACAGTGATATTGCGCAATATTATCACCTAACAAAGTATAATTCCTGGCCTTGACAATTAAAAAGGTGTGTTTTCTTATGTGTGCTCATAGTTCTATAAGCCTAAAGTGTGTGTGTGTGTGTGTGTGTGTGTGTGTGTGTGTGTGTGTGTGTGTGTGTGTGTGTTCAGTCATATCGCTACAATGTCTGCAGTGTGGCAGTTGACAATGATGCCTAGCAATGGGACATCATGCCACCGACTTGTAGTATGATGCCTTATATCAGGTCAACCAGTGCTAACACTAATTAACCTCTTAATGCTGAGCGCATAGCGAAGCAGCGCTATTACCATTCGTTTCAAACGCCTTGACTCTGACACGGCCGGGGTTTGAACCCACGACCTCACGCATCCAAGGCGGACGCTCTAACCACTAGGCCACCAGAGCAGTTATAAACTTAAAAGAGAGATACATCAACATTATAACGAAATAATGGTAGACTAGAGTTAAGAAAGCAAAGTGGTACTCTTCAAAAGGAAACTTGAAATGGGTGGCAGTGTGTCTAAGGCGCTCACCTTGACATATTACTCACACATCTCATATCTATCTGTGGAAGTTCGAGTCCCATGGTTATGGGAAAAAGCTTGCCAGTAGCTTCCTTTGGGTCGGTGATATTCCCCTGATGTTTCCTCCACCAGATATAATTACCACCATGTGCTGAAAATGGCGCTACATCCAGCAACACCCGAACTCAAAGGCTTGCTTATGAAAGAGTAGAGAGCACGTGCTCTCGCCAAAAGTAGATATAAGTTGATTTATGCCTGCATAAAGCCAGGTCTACCTACAACAAAGTGAAGTAGGTCCAGTGGTCTAACAATAAATCAAGTTAGGTTTGGGAACAAAATATACGTTTACCCTTTAGGTATCAGTGGACATTATTATTTGGTAATGTTTCATCAGACAGATTGCATTATAAATGTGATTGTTTCTACAATAAAGATATAAATAAAAACTGACCAATGATTTTTGTGGAAAGTATGAGTATCAGATCTGAATTAAGCTGTTTATATTAAACTATTGTACAACTTGTAGCTTATATAATTAACCATAACTAACATCAACTTCTTGTGTAGTGTCATTTTCTCACTGTGAAGGGCAGCTCTGAATATTTTCCACTGACAAGGTGTCCCAAACAAACAACTTAGTCTTACGCGTGATTGAAGTACTCTAGAGGGCGCTCTGCAGAGCTTAAGAACTTTTGAGAGAGGGACATGTGCATGAAATTGTTTGCATTATCAACATGCACAGCAGAAAGAATGTTGGCATACCTCTGTGTTACTTTTACGTACAAAGGCTGAAATTTCATTAGATATTGTACTTTTGGAAAGTGTACATGACCTAAACACGCAGCCGACCAAAATATCCCATATAATAGAAAAATCAGCCTGACATAGTCTAAAACACTCTGCAACAGTTATTAAAGTAGGGAAAATTAATTTTTCCAGACTGGAGAGTACCCGTTTTTGAAAGGGCAACGAATGAATACCAAACATAAAAGAATGTAAAAATAAAGTATTATCGATATTTTATTACAGTTAATATGGGATATCCAGGAATTGAAAATATGACCAAGCGAAGATAACCATTTTTGATAGATACAAGTCTGAAGCAAGGCCAGTTTGTATACACGATAACCGAAAATACACCCATCAATCATATACTAAAAAAAGGAATTAAATCATCCTTACAATAATAAATAAAATATAAAACAATAATTTTTAAACAGCCAGTAGGACCGCTCCGGTGCCCTAGTCCTTTAATTTCGTTTGAGTCATAGTAAAGACTTACCCAAATTTGTACTAGCAGCTGTCTTGCCTGCCTCTCAGCATTAAGACTGGTCGGACTGGTGTGAGGCTAATGTGACTGGGATGGTAACCTCAACGTCAGTCTGGTAGTCAGATCTGTACATATGAATGTCATCGGCGTACAACTGATGAGACACCAGAAGTCGATCTATGACACATGAGAGCGGCTGAGTTAATAGAATGAAGAGAACGGGTTGAGAACAGACTTGTGGGACACAAACACATACATCACTGGGATGGAATGACATATTTACAGACACAATTTGTGTCCTGTTGATTATTTGTGACTTGAAACATAATAACCTGTATCGCAAATGCCAAATACATGATGGAGTAATATGACATGGTCTAATATGTCGAATACAACAGGCAAGTCAAAGAGTTTAAAAACATGTTTAGACGATATTAATATAATTATATTAATAATTACATTTAATGAAATAAAAATAAAATAAAAAGATTTATACAAAATTCACTCCTTAACACACAATTAAACTTCAGAGTCGTAACAATGGGAATTTGGGGAACCTACTGGGTCAGGCTCGTCCACTTGTATCCCTCTCATAGGTTATTTGGCTGGTTGCTACGTAACTGTTAAAGTGATGTGTTGTGATAATGATTTTTTTAACGTAGCTTTAACAATTTTTCGGTCATATCGCTACGATGTCTGCATTGTGGCAGTTTATAGTGATGTCTAACACTGGGACTTCATGCTCCAGACATGTAGCATGAAGTCCCACTCAGTCACACCAGGCCGACCAGTCCTAACACTAACCTCTTAATGCTGAATGTCAAGTGAGGCAGCTGTTATTACTATTTGTGTAAATCTTTGGTATGTCAGATCGACCGGGTATAGAACCCACGACCTTCCGCATCTGAGGCGGACGCTCTAACCACTAGGCCACCAGAGTGGTTTATGTGTGAATATATCATCACAAAACTCATACTTAGTATGCCCAACCTTACGGAATGAGAGGGTGGGGTTTTGTGGCTATATATCTTAAGCAAAGCGAAGCTTTTTTATCACAACAACCACGTCACAAAGCATAAACAATACAATTTGGTATCATATAATACTGAAACTGCCATTTTGATAGTAGTTAGGGGTTTTCTCTGCGCTTTGGATAGTGGAGAGATTAAAAACCTCACCCTCTTTGACTTGCCTGGTGTATTCGACATAACAGACCATTTCAAATTACTCCATCAAATATTTGGCATTTGCGATACAGGTTACTATGTTTCAAGTCCCAAATAATAAACAGGACACAAATTGAGTCTGTAAATATATGTCATTCCATCCCAGTGATGTATGTGCTTGTGTCCCACGAGTCTGTTATCGGCCCGTTCTCTTCATTTTATCAACTCGGCCGCTCTCATGTGTCATATAGCGACTTCTGGTGTCTCATCAGTTGTACGCTGACGTCACTTGTTACCTAAGGGTTTTGTGCAGTTTTTAACTCGTCACTTGTTACCTAAGGGTTTTGTACAGTTCTTAACTCGGAGAGAAACACGACGAACAATGACTTGGTTGCAAATGTATTTTGACTCAAGAAAAATAAAACATACTATGACAATTTGATGATCGTAAAAACTGTTTTGTGAAAACAAAAACAGATGCACGAAACTTTAGGGCAGCAATGGCTGATTTCCCATTAAGCAACGAGGTAGCTGCCAAGGACGGCACACTTGAGTATGAGAGTCTGACTTTGTGAAAAAATATATTTATTTTCTAAGAAGAAAAATAGAAACGTAAAAATGATAGTCACATTAATTGTTGCCATGTTTGAATCCGTAATAGTAGTGAAGTGGGCCACTTTGCGGACAATCGGAATATCCATTACAAGACACACCTGGGCCACTTTACGGACAAGATAAAGGTTGGGACTGTATACGGACAAGGGAAATTTAAACATAGGTTGGGTTTGTATAGGGACAATGGGAATGGAATAGACGTCATGGACATGGCAACAATGTTACGAGTGATTGACCTATGTCGGGCGGAACAGTGACAGCGAAACCAAAAACGCTAAATCGCTTGGCGGGACATGCATCTTTATAGACGTAGACAAATACACATAGATTGATGATGAATATCAATCTATCATACCAAAACATAGACTAAAAAATTTAAAGCAAGAGAGCAAATCTTTTCGAGGCAATAGAGTGGCCCTGAAAAGTGCCTTGGAGATTCTTCGTTTTCTAATTTTTTTTCTCCTCCACCAGCATGTTTTGTTTTCACTACAGTTTTCTTTTTTCTTGTTTTCCTTTTCATTCTCCTCTTTCTCCTTTCCTTATCCTCCTGTAAAGGAAACAGATGGAAAACATATATCCATATCTGTTGCAAGACCAATACCCACGCTACCTGCGACAAGAATCGTTGCTTAATGACTACTTTACGATAAACGAGTGGCGTCAGGCGCTGAGACCAAATAAGAAAACCGTCCTATGAACAAATCAAATAAACTATACTAATATATAAAACCTTACGACCAAGCATGGCTGATTTAGCTCTGGACCTCATCAACCACATCTGGACAACTGACAATATACCTAAAAAATGGAAAGAAGCCATAGTCGCACCCATACACAAGACCGGGAAAGATCCACTACAAGCCTCCTCATACCGACCCATCTTTCTCACCAACGCCAACTGATCATTAAGACGATGTTTAATAAACGTATCAAACATCATTTAAACGCAATTGGAGCATTCTCAGACAACCAAAGCGGCTTTTGCAATGGCTGATCGACCTTAGATCAACTAGTTCGACTAGAACAAAACGTCAAACTAGCCTTCAACGTGTCACAAGAAAACGGCCCAAACGCCTCATTGCTATTTCCTTGATATGGAAAAAGCATTCGACCTTGTCTGGAGCAAAAGACTCAAAGCAACCACTCACAAGTGTAGGGACAAGGTTTGTTAAGGAAAAAAGGGTAAAAAAAAAGCACACACAAAAAACGTACGCGCACTCAGATATACACTTATACACGCAATGAAGTGTTTATATACACACTTCTATTTGTTACCTACAGACAAATACACACACACACAGATATATAAATAGTTTGGCAACTTGAATAGTCTCTTTTCTAAAGATTTGGTTAGCTCTGAGAAGGGGTGTTTTTTCTAAATAAAATAATACATCTTATTGTGTTTACCTTTTGATGCCTGACACCACAGACACAACGGTGGCTCCAGTCATTCTCCGAGTTCAGTCTTGCTCTTGGAGAGCGTAGAGGAGGTGTTTGAGAGGCCTCATCATTCCAGGTTTCACTCCTAGGGATGGTGAGACTTTCCTGTCTTCTACTGTGTAGCCGGTGATTATGAGGTATCCTTTTTTTCTGCATACACTGAGATTCCCCACTTTTGCCGCTGTCTCTCCAACTCCTCATAACAGTGTACCATCTGGGGGACAGTGGCTCATTGTTATGGTGGATGTGACTGAAGCTGACGTGGTACTGGTAGTGCTGGCGGTGCCTGTCGAGGTGTCCACACCTCAGGATTGACCTCACAAAGGCCTAAGTATGAGCTGAGACAGAATCCTTTCCTTGTTCTAAGAGATGTCCAAGACTGCGTTAATGAAGAAATACACACGATATTTTCCACACACCACATAATCTGTGCCTTGTAATTTCACATTATTGAAGCGAGTTGCCTGGGCATTTCTTCTCATAAAAGCGATGACGTTGTCCTCCAATGGTGGCAATCAATACGAATCGAAATACTCCACACATGCATCGTGTAGGAAAGTACACGGCTACCCAGTGGGTGCCTGGGATATGACCATCGTCGTTGTTGATGACATAAGCTTGATGGTTTTTAGGTTTGCGATGAGGAAGTTCATCTTTAACGCACACGACAGGATTCCAAAAAGTAGTGTACGAGTTGATTTAAAATGGAAATAAAGTTTCCAAGTATCCATTTTCTGCTTTGGTGCTTTCTCACAGGTAATGCTAAGTCATCAAATCAATCCAAACATTTTACTAGCGAATCTCTGACAAGTAATCGTTTCTTCGCTTTTGTCTCCGTCATCAAGGCCAAGAGAGATTCAATGCGATGGATCTCTAAAGCAGTTAATGGAGGGCAAGAATGATTACACAAGTCTTTATACCACTGATGCAACACTTATTCCGAGATGAGACTCCATGCTTCATCCAAATACCCGTCCAGTTCTTCTTGACTCATCATGAGTCATTTATCGTGTTCAGTTTGACTGGGATGATCATTTTGACATCCATAGTAATCTTTCTTGGCCAACGCCGTAATTTTTCCGCTAGGTGTTTAGCAAAGCATGAGACAAATATTCTTCTTCTTCTAGCCATCTGGATATTACCACCATGTTCTCTTCTCACAGTTTCTTGTGGACATAGACAATAAAAATCATTAAAGTGAAAGTGTACGATAACGAGTGTCATCGCTTTCGCATCCGTCAGGTTTGGCACGCACATAGTCACTTTCCATGGCAAGTATTGTAGAAGTCGTATAAGTACCATAGCAAAGTTTCCATAATGTGGTACTAAGGTCACAGCATACGGCATCACTGTCATCACAAGGCACAGCATCGCACTCCACTTCAGACTCACCGAACTTGAACGGTATTGTCTGTTTAAAAGTATTCATCTTTCTCGCTTGATGTTTGTAGTTACAACGGACTATCGGTCTTGGACGTTGTCCATTCTAATACTGGTCGTAATGAAATCTCGAACTTGAATATGGTCCCTTTTTATGCCTAGTTTTGGAAGTCTTCCTTTTTTCGTCCTGGACAATGGCACTACCTTCTGTAAGGTATCGTCATACCAGTACTGTAGTGTGATGGGTAGAAAGATCACAGAAAGCTAAGGACAGTGTGGAGACCATCGAGTATTTTTCAGAATAGCCGAATCTTTATAAATACATCGATCCATACCCATCCTCAGACCACAACTGAAATACTGCACTTCATTACCCAATCCAGTTTCAGGTCCCAAGCAGACAAATCCTGTTCAAGCTAAAACAATTGAAGTAGGAAATCCATCCCTATCAGTTGGCCACTTTTGAAATGTTTCCAATCAACTGGCACAATAACAGTAGTCAGGCAAGAAGACAGAAAAATAGTATTGTTTGAACGTAGCGTTCTCAGCGGGTCTCTTATTCGATTCTTGCTGTATTGAAGTCATCCTTCCTGTTGGTGGTTATTGTCTTTGAACCATTTTGTTTATACCAGTGTGTCAGTACGGTAAACTGAAGAGATTGAGAAGTCGAACTCGCTCCTGCTACAATATTTGATGACTTTTTCCAAGGTGGACTGACGATTTTGTGTGTGGCTAAACGTACAATCTTGTGAGGTGAGACCGTCACTAGCAAAACTTAAAATCTTGTCATTGAGCTGCTCCTCTCTCCAGGCTCTTAAACGGTCTCCCTTGATGGCAGGGTACATTTGACCCAGACGATCTATGTAGATGCAATTGTCTGTGTCAAAATACATCACTCGATCCCCTAACAGTTCTAAAACTTCGTAACATGTAAACATGCACAGGCTTTCACGTAGGTTGCAATGAAGACAATTCCAAATTCGTCGGCTTCTACAAGTCCAGTTCTTTTTTTAATTGACCAGGATCAAGTAAATCATGTGGCAGTAGATGGAAGGATCGGATAAATAGTCCGTTTTGGGTAAACACGGTAATTGTGATTTTTTTTGCCCACAAGCAATTCAACCTCACCATGGCAAATGATCACTGCCTTCATTTTTCTCCACGTGGTCTAAAGCGATAACTTCCTGCTCCAATTATTTATATTTGAATTTCCTTTGAGCTTCGGGGAGTGTTGCACCAGGAAGGAAAGCTCCTGGCTTCTTGTTTCAGTTTCAGAAAGTCAACCACGTAGTCTGCTAAAATGTCATTCTGAGTCTCGTCGCCCTGGCGATACTGTCTTTGGAAAGTGGTAAATTTCGTACACTTTTAACAGTTGGTATCACAGGTCGAGAGCTTTGAACAATTTCAAGCTGAACGACGTTCCTGTCAAGACGCGTTCTTTCTGGGTGTCTTGACAAAGTTGGTCTTGGTTACACGTTTCGGCACAAGTCCGGCACAAAGGAAACATCAGTTTCCCTTGACGATCTTGAGGAAAAGCTGTATGTTATAAGTCAGGATGAGGCAAGACTTTGCATTTAAGCAATCCTTCGTATTGTCGAATGTTGTCTAGGTCAATATGTTACATCAGGAACTATGGGTGCCCTGCAGAAAAGCATGCAGCTAACACACGTGCAAGTATTTGATTTATTCTCCTTTCTCCTCGTCAGCGTGGTACAACAAACAGGTGGCATTCGGCCGTTCTCCATAACCGCTGTAACGCGGATTCAGTAGGTCAACCATCTTGTAACTTTCCACGATGCGTTTCAACTCGGGATTGGTATTCAAACGGTAATGGTACCCGTGTTCCAACATTTTCATTATTTAGTACCCTTGCTGTTTTAACTTCAAGAGCCGCTGACAAGTGGCCTGGTACACGTCTTCCGTGGTACGTTGTAAAAACTGATTTTTAAGGTCACGTTAAGGGTAAAAAGTCGGGCATCCGAGAATTAAGCAGCGTTTAAACTCGTACACAATCTTTGGATTTTCCAAGTACTAGCCATCCACCGAATACTTTCCGTTAGTCTTTTCGCCTCCTCTGTTTCGGGAATGTTGGATCCATTTGTGTTCTTTGTCGCATAAGTAATTAGCCAGCGTAGGGTTTTCACATAGCATTGATGTTTGAGAAAGTTCGTCGTTTGATAACAAATAACAGTTCGGGCTATCTCGGGCATGAATCGTTTGTGGTACACTAAGGAACACACTTTGGCGATGGTGCAGGCTTCTTTCAAAGGATCGACCCCTCCGTGTTCAATAAAAAGGTCTCCAAATTTTCCACTGCAATACCGTAAAATGGCCACATCGAAATGACAATACTTTACTCTTTCTTCCTGAAAGCAGAAGGGGTCATAGGCGTGATGGTGGTTCCAAGCGTATAAAGCTTCTCTTTCTTCGGTGCGTATATTGTCAGGGTCGTAGTAGTGAGCATCAGGCAAATGGGGTAGAATGGCGTGTTGATTGGCTTTGGTACTAAAAAAGTTTAGAAATAGCCTTTGACCATTTCTGTTATTCCATACGTTTTAGGCATTCGGCCTAATGGTATGGCTAAGTAACTCATCGAATCATTAAAATGCACTTGTCACACTTGCATGGAAATGGTTTTGGCTCCATTCAAAGTCACTTTATAACGTTTTTGGTGTTTTGTTCCGTATAGTAAAAAAAAATTGCCAACTCTATCCAGACAGACTGAGCAATCTCCGTAATGTTTGACGTCCTCTTGACTCCACGTCTCGTCCATTGGGTCTAAGATTCATTGGGAGAAATCGGTCAACATGTTAGGTTCTCGAAAGATTTTTCACGTCCTCCAGGAATCTCGCAACAGTGGGGGAAATGGCAAAAGATTATTGGATGCACTTCTCGCACGCTCGATGAGCCACGTAGAAATTCGGATTGTGAATGCCAGTTTTTTTTGCATCCATTCGAAATCGAAATGAATGAAATTGCCTTTATTCTGGTAATCTTTCTCATCACGTTTGGAATGGAATTTTTGAATGTATAATTCGTGTTCCAAGTTCAGGACTTGGAGACAAATGGGACATCATATCTTTCCTTGAAATGCGTGTGCCTTTACATTGTTGTTACGCATGACTTGTTCAGAAGTAGGGCAAAATCTCACTTTTCCGTTGAGAACCTTGCGTCGTCAGATGTTATTTGCACAGGTTGGGCTGACAAATGTAAGCTGAGAATCTGGGCAAGCACCCGTTGTTGTCCTTCGTCAAGACAAGGATTAGAGGACAAGATCCTTTCACATTGCGATCAACATTGCTTGTGTTTCTCTTGATTGTTATAGCCATAGTAACATTTCTCACAATAATGACGGTACTCAAGAAATCCGGTGATGCTGGTAATATCATCGAAATGTTCACCGTTATGACAGACGTGAATATATTTTTCGTCTTTGAAATTTTTATCTCGCACTTCTTGAGGGTGCACTTCAAGGTGTAGTTTGGAACCAATGCGTCTTGCAATTTTTGCAGTTCAGAAATGCCTCTGTGTGTGTCTTTATATAGACCAGCTTGCTGTAACAGTAGTTCTGCTTCTCTTCGTTGTTTGCTTCGGTTCGATGTTTAAATAGTTTGCCAGGCTCTTTTCCATTATACCGTGTCGTTTTTGTTGGCATACGTTCGTTCCACTACGATAGCTCAGGCTAAATACATCTGATGGTTTTGATGCAGCGATGGTAATCGACAATTAACACATTTTTGCGTCTGATCCCTTTGGGAAGAGAAACGTGGGCCATGTACAGTGTCGCTTTTCCATCGGTGATGTGAAATTTGTCGTTGGACTGCTGAACGTGTTGATTCTTGTCGATGACTTTGGAAGGTGTCACAGATGGCCTTCTGAACTCGATCCAGACTTCAAACTGTCGTGATAAGTGGAAAGTGTCAAGCGATCATCTTCTTTGGCTTCATTTTGTTGTTTCAATGTGGTTAGGAAAGAGTCCCACAAAACTGGTGATGAACTCTTCCGCTTTCTCCAGCTGTACGTCGGACTTGAATTCTTTTAACTTTACTGTGTGCGTGTAGGCAGTGCTTCTAAGTTGTCTAGTGGAGCGTTTGACCGTCTCCTGAATTTGGTGGTATTTTACAGAGTTTACTGGTGGTGGACTTTGATTTGACGAAGACTCTCTTGGCCTGGATTCTGGTTCACTCAAGTCATCTTTGAGGTCGCTTTATGAATTTAAGCCAAAACTGAAGCTACTGTGCGAAGCGATAGGTCATGTTTCTGCCTCTTACTTTCTTGAGTCTTCACGACATGATTAGATCGTTTAATCTTAAGCGCAAAAGTCAAATGATTACATTTTAAACGCCGTAGTCCCCTTTATATCAATGTAAGGCCAGTGTATATCCGATATAAAAGGCCAGTGTCTTCCCTTCAAGTATTAAATTCACTCTCAAGCCTAGCAGAACTATGGAAGAGCAAACACAGAGAGAACTTCTAATCAAAGCTTTGAGAGGTATCATACGAAGGTTTTCTTCAGAGAAGACGACTGACTACTCCCCTTCCTTTTGAGATAAAAGTGAAAATGCATGCCATATCTGTCAAAAGAAAGGACTGAATGTCCTTAAGGTCAAAGCAAGAGAGGGACAAAAGAGACAAAGATCAAGATACCTGTTATCATTGTTATGAGAAAGGACATTTGTCTTCAGACTGCCTTAAGAAACAAAAGGAACAGAAGAAAGAGAGGGGTTCCGAACAGGAAAAAGAAGAGGTATCCTCCAAGAAAGAAGAACCCAAACACGCTCAAAAGAGATGAAAAACAAAAGAAGAGAAAAAGTGAGTAAAGGTCCTTTTCTCTTGGGTCATATTAAAGAAGTTTGATACATTTGTTTCGGACTTCTTAACTTTGCTAAATTGTTTAAGAGTACCGTCACCGTTTGACTTTCGCCGTCCTCTATCTCTTAGACCTTGTTCTTTTCTGCTTCTTCTTGTTGTCTTTTTCGTCATCCCTCTTCTTCTTCTCGCTGTTGCTGCTGAAGGAAAAGGTTTGTACTGCTTCTTTCTGCTGTTGCAAAAACAATTTCATATTCTTATTTCTGTCTCTGTTTAAAATTCTCTACGTGTGGTAAGGAAGAAGGCAGAAAAGGTACTGGTACAGGAACAAATTTTTGTGAAGAAGAGAGAAAATCCACTAAATCCCAATTAAAATCTTTACCTTCTGAAAGTAGGACCGTATTTGCTTTGGTAGCCGCTGATATGCCATTACTTCTAGTCTCCACTGCCGGTATACCCCAAATAATCGTCTTCTTAGTTTTCGTCATGTTCGAACTCTGTCGCATTGATTCACTACGCACAGACACTAGCGAATCTATATAGGGAATGTGACGTCGCAGTTGGTTCTCTTCGGATTGGAAGACAGACTCCGCACTACGGCTGATTTTGTAATGCGCGTTAGCGTTGGTAAAAAAAAAATCAATCCATTTCGATCCACTTTTCCACTATAAATAACCGCGGTTCACATTATTCCCTTCACCTGTTCTCGTCACAAGATGTGGACTAACGTCTGTCCTACGTCTTCCCTCCTAATGTCGATGATGTTCAGCCTGGACTATCTCATGTGTGTCAAATCATAATGGGCTGATACCTTTTGGAAACAAAGAATCTACGTGGAGAGACAAGGGTGTTTATGAGAGTCTTAATCTACGGCCCAGAGGTCAGACAGTTTGAGGAAGAGAAGACGATCCATGAGATTCCCTCTATATTAACTGAATTTATAAAACACCCCAAGGCCCATTTCAAAGCAGCTCCATTGCCTCGAAACGATTTGATCTCTTGCCTAACAATATTTAGTCGATGTTTTGGTGTGATAGTGTGTTTGTCTACGTCTATAAAGTTATATGTTCCGCCAAACGTTATAGCTTTTATTTTTATCCCGCTGTCACCGTTCCACCAGATTGTGATCAGCCGCCGGCAATATTGTTGCCAGTATCCACAACATCACACAGTTCCATTACAATTGTCCCTTACAATTCCAACCTATGCTACACTTTCCATTGTCCGTATACAGACCCAACCTTTATCTTGTCCGTAAAATGGCTCATATGGGGTCTTGTATTAGGCATTCCCATTGTCCGTAAAGTGGCCCACTTCACTACTCGTAATGGTCTTTAAACTTCTTATGCTCTATTTTTAATGCTTTGCTTTGCGTAAGAGGTAGAGTGAGTGGAAGTGTGGAGGGGTAACTCTTGCAGTGCCTATATATTCCTTTGGGAGGTCATTATTTACACTTCCCGAGAAGTGCATACGGTAAAATTAATGTTAAGGACGTGGAGATTATTGGACAAGATCAATCTAAAGGTTTTATTCAATACAATCAGGACTGAATGTCGAAAGCTTTGATTTACCTGGCAACAATCGTTAAAGTCCTTAGCGAACGACAATTTTTGTCTGTAGGTTTGTCTGTACGTTTATTGATGATAGTTATGGCGCAGAACACTTAATAATTAGGATTCCATACTTTGATTAAATAAAGGAATACATTTTAAAACAACTAATTTTTATTTTATTTAATATGAGTAAATATTATTCGTAACCTGTATGACTTTTACTGATAGGAGACGCAAATCATAAATCTGGCCATCGAAAGTTGTTCCTTCAGTAAAGTAAATAAATATAAAGTATATATATATATATATATATATATATATATATATATATATATATATATATATATATATATATATATATATATATATATATATATATATATATATCGAAAGTTGTTCCTTCAGTAAAGTAAATAAATATAAAGTAATATATATATATATATATATATATATATATATATATATATATATATATATATATATATATATATATATATATATATATATATATATATATATATAATATAATATAATTACTTTATATTTACTTACTTTACTGAAGGAACAACTTTCGATGGCCAAATTTATGATTTGCGTCTCCTATCAGTAAAAGTCATACAGGTCACGAATAATAAAGTAATTATATATATATATATATATATATATATATATATATATATATATATATATATATATATATATCGAAAGTTGTTCCTTCAGTAAAGTACCGCTGCCCTACGTCTTACAGGACAATGGTGATCTGGTTTTAATCAGATTGCCGAACAGATATCAACAAAACTATGGATGTAGGCTACATGTAAAAGCGCCTTATTCAGCAACGAAACGCTGTTGAAAAAAAAAATTCTGGCTTCTGAAATTTATTTAGCATTTTTGTTAGGATTCACTAATTCCGGAAAGACACTGGAAACTATATTACCCCAGCCACTCAATTCATATATGAAACTGGCTGTTTAAAACCACGAGTTTGCGACTACTGGATAGTATAAAATCATTTATATTAGGTGATTGTTTTGTTTGACAAAGCTTGTAAGTCGTGTGACACGATTACTAAGGTCAACACGGATTATTTTAAGTGTTTACAATCCTCTGTGTTTAGCAAGTCATAATTGAGATCATCTGTTGCTAACACTTGGTCACAATTCAAGAGACGTTTGTCTAATAATGCGCTTTGGACCTCTTGAAAAATTAGGCCAGTAAAAGTTGGTAGCCTTGACAGACCATAAATTCCACACTTCACACGTCGACATTCAGTTGAATTCAAACGCTCTGCAATCAAGGTCTGGCCGTATATGATACGAAGATGAGAGAGATTAAACATTGTTAGTCCTCCATCGTGAGAATTGCTTTCTAAATAGCCTTTAGGTTGGAAATGTAAATAGCTGAGCACTTAATGATCCGTTCAGTTTAGCATCATTAAAAACAAAACAATGTCAAAAATACGATCGTTAAAAGAGAATGTATACACGTTTATTTATTCAGTCGTTTATTCATCGTACTCATTACTACGCGCCTACGTTCACTTTTTCAGTCTCCAATTCTTGTTCAGTCATTCAATTACTCACCACATTCATGTATGCTCTCATTCATACTTTCTTTCTCTTTCCTTTCACCCCTTCTTTTCATTCGTTCTTTTGTAATTTTATATTCCTATTAATCTGTGCCTATTGGTTTACCAAACTTTTTTTTAGCTCCGAAAGGTGTCAGAAGTGCTTAAGAGTTATCGCAAATAGAGTTTATTCCCTTGTTGTCTATCCTCCACTGTATTAATATTTAACTCGGCCAAATCTACAAATCTACAGTATGTACTGTAAACCGTGGATGATTTTATTATGTATGTCCATGGATTTACAGTACATACTGTAGATTTGTAGTCTCTTGGGTATTTCTATACAGTTCAATAAATTATGGTTACACTGCAGATAAACTCAGATTTTCAGACTCGAGGAGTCATGACATGTCTATCAAAGGAAGAATAAAAACAAGATATCTTTTTTAAAAAATTGGAAACTTATATCACTTTTAAATAATCACTTTAAGATTGCTTGGGAGCCATTGCAGCTGCGATTAAAATGGTTCTTATATCAATAATCAGTGAAAAAAGGGATTTATGAAGGGTAGTCTCATTGAAGAAAATACCAGGCTATTATAGGATATCATGAACTTGAGAATGAAAATAGATCTAGTTTATTATTGTTAATAGACTTTGAAAAATCCTTTGACTCAATTAAATGAACCTTTGTGGAAGAAGCTTTACAATCTCTTACCTTTGGTGATTATGTTTGTAAGTAATTTAAACTGTTTTTTTTTTCCTGACTCTAAAAATTGTGTTTTTCCTAATGGGCATATACCATATTTTTTAGACTTGAAAGAAGATGTCGTATAGGAGATCCCCTTTTCTTAAGAAAGAATATGTCTATGTATGACCCTAATTTGGTCCTCTTCTAATTTTAAACTCCTTGGCATAGGATTTTCTCCAGAATTACAGCAAATGATGGAAATAAATTAAACAAATAAACTAACAAAGGCAAAACGAATACTGGCAAGTTGGAGTCAAAGACATCTGATAGTAGTTGGTAAGGTAATTGTAAAAAGTCTTGTTCTGCCCATATTCATACTTTTTTCAGTACTTCCAAATCCATCAGCAAAAATTGAAGCAGAATTAAATTGTACATTATTTAAATTTGTATGCGGTGTAAAAGTAGAGAAAATTAAACATTATATACTAGTAACCCCAGAGAACTATGGAGGGCTAAATATGATAAATTTATCTTCATTTATCATGTATATTAAGACAAGATGGGTAACAAGATTGCTGGTAAATAAAAATGGAGCGTGGCAGAGCATAGTTAATACAACTATACTCAGAAATAAAAAGGATATTTCCAATTTAGGGAGAAGAAAATTGGAACAATTTAGTAAGCTCATTAAAAACAATTTTTAGAGAGATGCAATTTTGGCAACATCTAATTGTAAAGAGGAACCACAAAGTCCAAACGAGTATTTATCCCTGAGTATTTGAAATTTTGTCTACCGCCTAGAATGTTCTATCAAAATACAAATCCTGGACAGAAGCCGGGGTTTTTTAAATTCTAAATGATCTAGTAGATGATCACAGTAATGTATTACCTTTTAAAATGATAAAACAAAAAAAAAACAACAACAAGAAGCGATGACATCTTGAAATACTTATCCTTAATATCTAAAATCCAAAAGCATGGAAAGATGCCATAAAAAAAAACAAAAACATGTAGCACATAAAAAGTAGGAGGATGAAATAAAATGAACTTGCAAAAACACAATTCACTCAAGTTTGTTTACAGAAATCTTTCAAAAAAGGCTAAAAGGCAACACACTGCTAAGCAAGAAACTTGGATGCAAGTATTGAATAAAAATATAATTAGTGAGGAGTGGACTGAGATTTATAGCCGGATAAAATGTTGTACCAAGGATACCCAGTTGATCTCTCTTAGCTTTAAATTAATCCATCGAATAATCTCTACTAATGATTGTTTGAGAAAAATTAACAAAGTCTGTCACCTAGATGCTGCATACATGTATTCGTCTATTTAACTTGTGTATCTAAAGAGATTGTGTGCCGTACGCACGTGTGCATGCGTGTGTGTATTTTCTTTTTATGAAGATAATATATATTATCCCTAGATTACCTGATAACCAGGAATTTTTTATTGCAAGATGACATTGGGATAGTGTCCTGACCCAGTGGTCAACCTAATACGGGGATAAGTTTTAAAAATTTAAAAAATTAAAGAAGAGAATGTAATTATCCAGATTTGCATCTGAGACTGTTTATGTTTAGATATCAATTTATGACTGTTTTCCTTTTTGACAATTTTAAAACCTTCAATGTTGTCAAAAATATTGTTCGCATTGTCATCTGAGAGGAGAGAGCATTTGTGCTTTTTTTTAGAAGAATAGGGTTGTCGTAGTTATTTGCCCTAAGAGGCATGACTGAGCATATAAAATATTTGCCTTGCACATACAAAATAAATGTCATAGAACAGCCAATTAGAATTAAAGTCAAAATAATAATACATTTTACATAAATGTTAGCGAGATCCGGAGTTATACACTGAACGTGTTCATTTGCCTTTATGCTATATAAAATTAGATGTGGGACCACAGTCCACAGTTGTCTCATCAAATAGTTCTGAGATTTTGCCACAGAATGCTGACAAAGATACTTTATGGGTGCATTATTGAACAGTGATCTGCATATTTTCCTTAAAATAAAAATGTTAAGACAAATAATGTTTTGATGCCACTTTATGGGACATGCATTACTGATTCAAATCCTATAGTAAACTTATGAAAAAAAAAACCTGATATCAAAATTTCAGTGACTTTACATTTGTGAAAACTCATGATCAAACCTTTATTTAAGGTTCTGTACAGCAAACAAAAGCATATGTTCCGGACCATTTTCTTACCTAAATGTGTTTGACACACGTGTTTTCAATTCTGCACCTAAAGAATTATGGTGCTCATTTTATGAATGGGTCTTCAAAAAAGTCAGTTTTGTTAAAAGGCTGAAATTCGGTCAAAAAGCAAATTCTCTCTCTCTCTCTCTCTCTCTCTCTCTCTCTCTCTCTCTCTCTCTCTCTCTCTCTCTCTCTCTCTCTCTCTCTCTCTCTCTATATATATATATATATATATATATATATATATATATATATATATATATATATATATATATATATATATATATATATATATATATATATATATATATATATGCAATTTAATTAATTGTGTGTTAGTTTTAAATTCTTTTTTTTCATTACATGTTGTTATAAGGATAGTTTTACTCACTGGATTTGACTTTTTTCGGAAAATTCAGTTTTCTGTTTTGACCTGATAAACACGCAGTAGATTGCTACATTTTTTAGCTGACCTAGTTCTTGACCTTGATTCGAATATTTGGTAAACACTGAGTAAAAATCATAGGCCGTAATCAAGAACATTCTTGGCTTCCGTCAGCTCAGTAGTAAACAAACAATTTTTTTTTAATAATTCATTTCCAGTGTGGGACTCACTGATTCTTAGCTAAGGCTACACTAGCCAACGTGCAAATTGGCATTTTTTTACTGCACTTTACAATTTAAGTGACCACGTGAGCCATCATGTCATCTAAAATGCGGTTCAAAATAGACATTTTCTAGTGGAATTATTCAGCGGTATTCCATACATTTTGAAGTTCAAATTCATTTTGTGTTGGTGCCATTTGAGTTGTTGTTCATATTTAAAATAATTTATTTACCCTGGACAATACCTGTATTCATAAATATTCTTAATTCTTAATTCATAAAATTCAACAAGGAACGGTTGACACAACAGCATAAAGCATATTCTAGAAGACGTCATCACCTTTCATATTGGAACTTTGTCGGGATTCGAACTTGGATTTATTTAGAACTTTTTAGTGATATCCTTAGTGATATCCTTAAAGATTCCAGGGTTAATGTTTGGATTATATTAAAAAACTGCAAGTCCTTTGTCTTACAGTCAGATCACTAGAAACGTCCTTTACTGGTTCAATTTACTATTAATATCTAATAATAGCAAATTCAAATAGGTTTTATTCCTTGTACTAAAGTCTGAAAATGCAAGGCACATTACATTTTTCTTGTATATTTACAACATTTTGCAATACAGATGAAAAGAAAATTGCTTATTTATCCTTTATGTATTACCATATACAAATCCATTTACACGTATCATAACTCTTCCCTAATTACACAATAGAACAATTTTCTGTCATCTTGCTTTAAAACCCGTTCTAATTATTTCCTGCTTTCCATCACCCTTCTCAACACACTGTTTTTGTTATCCCCTTTTGTCTAGTCTACAAGAAACCACCTAAATTTCCTTTCCCTCTATGCACTCGTGGAGATTCTGTTTGTACTAACACCGATTTGACAGAAAAGCAAACGCTGCAAATGGTCTACTTGCATAAAATTAATTTTGACATTCGGAGCTATGCAGTTTTTTTTTTTTCATGCTTACGTCTGCCTCAAACCCCACCCCGACAGGAGAAATGGTGGATATTATTATAATGCAAATTGCATTTTGTTTTTTGAAAATGTGATGGTAGAAAAATCGCTGGCAGGTTTATATCGTCTGTTGGAGTGTCTTGCCTTTATATCATCACGGTCGGATGATCCATTTGTAATTTGCTTTGTCAGGGGTCTTAGTTTTGCTTTGACTATGATGTCGCTCTGAATTTTTGGTCTGCGCTAATCGATGACAGATTTTTTGGAGGGGGGGGTACTTGTGTGTGGTTGGTGTGAAAAGTTAGGACGAATGGTATCTTTAAAATGTTTTCACTTCGTTTTGTATTTTACAGAGCAGTGAGGGGACAGAATTTGTGGGCCATAGGAAAAAATTTTTAATAGGCCCCTATGAATTAAAAAATTGTGACGGTGGTGGGACTCTGACCGTTCTGAGCCCACGGAATTTTTTCTTGGTTGTCCTACCCTCTCTGTGTCCGTGGTAGAATGTCGTTCATATTTTGAATGATCGCCAATTCTTCGATATCATAAATTGTTCTGTTCTAGATCCGCTTGACCTGATTTTGAGACAGTTCTACAGGTGTTAAACTATTCTTAATTAGAAGTAGAGGTTAGATCATTTTCTTGAGATTTTCAGAACTTTGGTTTTCACACTGTTGACAATTAACCGCGTAGTTTCACAAGTGCGGATGAGTGACCCTTTTCTCATCCCCTTTGAATCCGTTTTTAAACATATCATATTTTGGGGGTTTTGGATTTTGATTTAGAGGCTTTGTTACAGTATTTATTTCGCTGAAGAAAAAAATAGAGTGATGGTGTTATCGCAAACGGACATTTTCTTCGTGGCGCAAACATTTTCTCCAAGATGTCTGGAAAGCTGCAGAAAACGTAAAAGTACAATCCGTCGGGGCAGTAATTGACAACAGATCTGTCAATATTGTTTTCAGCTGGTTATTCGGTATACGTTCTTAGCTAACACACAATGTTTTCACAACGTTGCTATATGGTTGTATTTTGGTTACCTGGAAATAACGTCCTGGCAACATTGCTAAAACGTTACACATGAATATGATCTTAAATAGTCCTATGATCTAAAATATATAGTAAATTACAAATGGCGTATATATGCTTTGATCCTAATAACATGGAAAGAAATAATATAGTTTTTACAAAGATAGCATATAACGTTTTTACAACGTTGTACCACTGTTGTGGTTAATTTAACATTATGAACAATTATAGTTTCGCAGTTTGCTCAAAACTAATGACTAAAAGAAGGTTGCAGCTTTGGTACGAAAATATTTTATTTGTCAGCTTTTTGAATACAATCATGACGTACTGTGATTGCCTTGACAATATTTTACATATCTACAAACCGAAATCTAGCTCATCCTCTACCGTCCGAATCGTATTTGTGGCAGAGTAGTATCTCCAGTTTCCCGCTCTTTTGAACCATCAAGGTATGAATATTAAATAGTTAATGTAAACTCGCATTTTTAGTTAGAGAAAATACCGTGTATTTATTGATTGATTACTGTTGATGCAATCATGCATCTGTAAGTTGCTACCAGGCGCGAGGCAGTTCAAAGGCTGCAATCGCAATTTCAAACAAGAAAATAAGACTATCGGCCAACATCTTAAACTTATAAAATTACCTAACTCTTTGGCATATTTCTGCCACTTTTATCCGACTCTCATTTTAAAAAAAAAATTATATTGTTACACTGGTACATTTTTGGAAAGAAAATTATCGAGGATAGGATAGGTTATCGTGGTTAAATGCCTTCCGTTACGGCATCATTTTGAATTAGGGGCGTTAATTATCTCGAGCGTACGATTTATCCTTCTTATCCAAAACATTTTTTTAAAATACCAAGTATAATAAATTGAAATCAATGACAAGTTAAATTTAAATGAATTTAAGTTCAGACATATGTATATATATGCTGAAATACATAGATTTGAAAAAAATATTAAGGATAATTATATTTTGATAATTACAAACGTGAATTATATAGTAGGTTGTAAATAATCTAATACAGAATATTTTCAGTGATAATTATGTATATGAGATTTTGGTGAGTAATAAACACAGCATCTATAAAAAAAAAACATGAATAACATCTGTCATCAACTATACTGTATATTTACTAATTAATAAGATCCAAGAACTAGTTTACATTGGAAACTGATGAGTCTAGGTCAGTTGTGTGATTTGGGATTTATACATAGTTCTAGTGAATCATACAGAATATTTAACCGAAATTGTACAAAAATGTTTATGTCATTTTGCACGCCCTAAATTTATTTCTTTGTGAAATTCTGAATTAACTTTTGTGTACATGGTCCAATTTACTTAAATAAAGTTGATGTTGCAAAATGATGATTGTGGAAAGCACAAGCTTAAAGACAGATTTTAAGCAGATTTAAAATTAACATCTTTGTAATTGTTTCCATAAAAATCCAATAGTTATGTGGTATGAAAAAAAAAACAGTTGTGGGATTGAGCGCAAGTCAGATGAGCCTACATAATGCATGCATTACTAAATCAACAAGTGCTATTACTTAATTTGCATGTGTCAGATTGTCAGGAATTACAATCCCATTTGCATGTGCCAGATTGTCAGGAATTACAATCCCATTTGCATGTGCCAGATTGTCAGGAATTACGATCCCATATCAGATGCTTAACTTTAACTTTTTCGAAAACTACTTCGTCTCATTTTAGTTGAAATAAGTATAGTGCAATGTTAGACTGGCAATAAGACAAAAATGACTTTACTATTATGAGAATAGGATCATACATTTTCAGTATAATATGAATGTTGTGATAAAAATTAAATATTTGCCTTTCTACAAAGCATGAATATAATATGCATGGAACTACAAGCATCATACATGTTAACATATCAGTTTCTTAAGATTGCCTGTTGATGCATGTGAGTCAGGAAAGCAGCACATAGCATGTTAGTGTCACAGGGTTTTGCAAATAATAGCTTTACTTTTTTAACAGAATGAGTGACATAGAATATGCCGTGATATAATTCATTGAAGAAAAGGCAGTGAAAGTTGTTCCAAGACATGGATTGAAATTATTGACCAGGTATGGATATTTTATAGTACTTTTGAACACATTTAGATATATAATATTTTTATGATGCGTGTTCCAGATGTAGAACATACTTTATTGTATTTCAAGTTATTTAAAGCAAAAACAAAACCAATATCATTTCCATGAATTGTTGGTCAGTTACCTAAGAAAGAGTATAACAATGGCATTGTTTATGATGATATTAATGATATATTGACCTTTTCCATGGTTTAATAGTACGTTTAGTATATTCTTAACTATATCGTGCTGAAAAACTTGAATTTGCCTTTTCCAAGGACTCTTGAGAGGGATCTGACCTGGGCATGTATCTGACCTGTGATCACTGTTTTACAAGTCCATTGCTGTACGAATCGAGCAACGTGACTCTCTACACAGTGTAACAAATGATGGGTAAGCTGATTACAGTTTGCTACTACATATTTTCAGGGTTTATACAGTTATTGGTCCCAGTTTAATGCTGCTTAACGTGTAGAAAGGCGAGCTGACAGATAAGGAATAATAGACAATATACAAAGTCAGGATCTTTGTCACAACAGGTAGGATAGAAATGAGAAATTTAATTGCGTTTCTTCTAAGACAGTAATTTCAGATTTACAAGGTATATTACTACTTTGGCATTTACTTTTGTATTTAAAGGTCTCTTAAACAAGATGTTGGAAAAATTATACTTCTTGGAAAGTTTTTTAAAAGTACAAATATTGCAATATTTAAAGACTTGTATAACCTTTTATAGTAGGCACAATAGTCATGATTTAAAGCAATGATGTGGGTATCATGTAAATAACTGTAGGACATTTTTAAAATTCAGTTTGTCATTAGAAGGCCTTACTTAAAGCTAAACATGCAGAAGAAACATCTAATTTTGAATCGGAGGAGGAGCACAAACCCATGCCGAATAAAAGTCCTCAGGACTACATCAATTGGTCTGACAAGAGAAACTGTGATGCTGGAAAATTATCAAGCCTTTGTCTGCGTTTTTATAATGTGATGCTTGACACTGTGGTATTGTTTATGCAAAGAATTTCGCATATGTTAATGGATCATCCCACAAAAGGACTAGTCCAAAAAAAACTCCTTGCAGCAGGCTTCACTACTTTTTATACATACATCATGGATGGTATCCAGCATACTTTTATGACCAGAAAACAAAATCCAAATATTTTAGTTATTGCTTGCTGTGGTCACCGATGTTAAAAATATTTTTCCAAATTCATTTATGGTGATTACTTAATAATGTATTTATTGGTGGTGAGAGACGAAATACATGACTTTATACTTTTGTTTGGCATTAATTGGAAAGCTGAAGATCATTAATTTTTGATATACATATCTTGATCGAACCATTCAATGTTTAGAAATTCAAAAATGTAATTTGCATTGGTAAAATGGGTAGCACAAGAAATGTAATTCTAGAGCTTTGTCTCATTTATTGCACATTTAAGTACACTATTTTGTCTTTGATCCAGGATTATCTAACTGCATTTGGGTGCATTTCATGGTGAAAATTCACCAGCTTGATTTTAAAATGGTGAATATTGTTGGCGATCGTTCTGCATACCCTATATGTCACAAGGATTCAATGTAATCAAAAACTCAACATAGTATTTACAAGTTCTCATCAATACTTCAAATGAAGATGAAGACAAAGATAAAAACAAAAAGGACGAAAATCTCAAGTGGAAACATTGTCAACTTTTTTATTCTTTCCGGCCAGCCATCTCGTCCAAAACCCCCTGAAATGGAAGAGTATTTTGCAGACTCCAAGATTTTCTCTTTTCCTGCTGATGTTATTTTCAGTTTATCTGGTCTCTTTTTATCAATTAATTTTATGCCATGCCACAATTGGAAATTCCTTATCAAAAGTATGTATAAATTTCATCTATTTTTCTGTCTCTCTTAAAAGATGTTTTGAGATAGATGTTTTGTTTACAATTAATGTATTTTGTGATGTATTGTATCACTGCCTAATATACAATGGTCATTGTGACCAGTATACTTTTTGTTTACATGTCAAAAAATCCAGGCTGATTTTTTTTATTTCTTTTTACTGCAATTAATGACTTGTGATTAGTTTTGTATATTTAACTGCATATAGAAGGACAACACAATCTCCCTCCCCATTCACTCTGGAGAGAAGAATGGAAAGATTTCTCTGTGCCAGTTACTCTTCAAGTGGGAAGTATTGAGGATGGGACAAAATGTACATGAGAATAATGAAACAAATAATACAGATGTTGACTTGTAAATGATATAATATTTCATTTACTACTCTTTAAAATGTAAGTCAATTACACACTATATTCATGAATTTAATTCTCAAATAAGGTTGTAGAACTGTTTTATGGTAAAAAAAATGTTGGGTAATTTGCGACAGTAAACTATAAACGCGTTTTGCAGCATTTAAACACGCGGATGTTTCTATGCACATGATACTTATTGGTGTGTTGTCACGTGAGTTGATATCCGTTTTGTCATCCTGTAGACATTATAAATGTTCGTGTTCAATATTAAGGTCATATACATTGAGTGAGCATAAAAATTTGTTTTGAAATGAAAGTATAAGTTTGTTGTAGCTTAGACACTTATTTTGGAACATTGTGAGACCTGAAATTACTTAAAGTTTACGTCATAAAACATACTGTACAAGGCTTAGTTGTGCATATAAACACAATCTACAATGAATCACATGCTGTACAAGGCTTACTTGTGCATATAAACACTATCTACGATGGACTCTTTCTTTATTGATGCTTCTACTCTGTTTATCACTCCGCTGGGATTTTTATTTTCATTTCTTAGGTACACCATTGAAATCTCTAAGACTGATTCCAAAACCATCTACATTCAAGGCAAACTTTGCTAACACCAGTAGTGAAACAACACGTCCAGGGAGAAAAACAAATAAAAGATTCCAGTGAAAATAAGTTTTATTTCTTTTCAGATAAACTGTACAAAAACCACGTATTTCATTCGATAAATATTTTCATTGTTAGACCCATGTTGACTGTAGAGATCTTTACAAGGGGTTTATAGTAATGATTTAAAGACTGATGATTAATTTCATCCTAAATCTCTTAAAGATTACCAGCTCAGTGTACGTTTGAAACTGGACACAATTATTGAAATTCAACGGGACTAGCTGACCCTCCAAAGGCAAGTTCTAGTTAATACACAAAGCCCAGACACAAAATATACAGAAGAAATTGTAGCAATGCCATGTGATTCTGTAAACGAACTAGAGGGCCTTTGTCAGAGGCTTGCCAAGAATCCCGATCTCTCTAAGAAGATTGTCAATTATTTATTATTATTATTATTATTATTATTATTATTATTATTATTATTATTATTATTATTATTATTAGATATACTACCTGAGCTTCCATGGGGGATGTAATATTGAGAATACTGTTATCAGGATGATGAAAAAGCTAGGAACATAAATACTCTAGTGAGAGTATAGTCTAAAAGGACATAAAGGTAAAAAAGCATTTCAAGAGCTTGTGATATGCCGGTTTTTTGATAAGTAAGTATGACTTGATTTCAATTGTCTGTTTTTCATATGACACACCAGAGATTTTTAAATGACTCGATGAAGTACTACATGATTCTTGACACATATACTGCAATTATGTTCATATGAAAGAACCTGAGACCACATTTTAACGTAGGTGTTTTATAGATATTCCATTGATTATTGCTAACATTTTTAAAAAATGGAAAGCATCCTTTGTTGTGAAACTTTTTGTAAAACACAGTGTTACTCTTTCCGATGCCAGCTTGAAAAATATTGTCAATGCGAAAGCAATTGAAATAGAAGAAGCCATTCAGAGACACTCAAATATGCACCCAACCAACGAGGAGGAATAAAATACAATGTTAGCCATTTGACTCTTAATGAATCATTATTGGATTTAATTTTGACTTTTAAAGCATGGTATATGCAAGCGAACGCATTTCAAAATTGATAACAAAATCAGCTTATCCTAGTGCGTTTGACTATTAAAGATTGAGGTCAGCAAACTACTAGTTACATCCATCGTGTTTGATTGGACAAGTGCTTCCACGTGACATTTTTATTGACATGAAATATTTGGATAAAATAATTTCATCTTTGCGTGAATTTATTTCACCATCCACTTGCTTGAAATGACAAGTAAGTGCAAAGTTACCTTAAAACAATGCTTAACAATATTAAGGGAAGTACAAGTATAGTGAAGAAAGTCATACATTTTCATAATAATAGTCAACATGACTTCTACATATGTAAACATATTATAACGTTAAGCAGCAACATTGTAAAATTATTCCAGCAAGTCCACCAAATCACGTTGCCATAATGTTAATAGACAACGTT
Organism: Potamilus streckersoni; assembly: GCA_016746295.1. Lineage (NCBI taxonomy): Eukaryota > Metazoa > Mollusca > Bivalvia > Unionida > Unionidae > Potamilus > Potamilus streckersoni. The sequence goes on along the minus strand of JAEAOA010000086.1, from coordinate 757,764 downwards.
GCCACAACCTTACTGTAACGTTGTTGCAATTTGTAGTTGTTAGCTGGGTTAATGCAAATCATTAATAAGACTCATTAAACTGTAGTAATCATAACGATTATACAAAATGTATTGTAATAAACATAATGTGTGTTAGTTGTCTCCGTGTATAGCTTTGATACTGTTTAGTTATTATTTCTTGCTTAAGGTAATTAGCAAATTTCTAGAGAGGACGTCAAAATGTTAGGCATTTATCAGACTTTATGACAACATTTATTACTTTCGTTAATTGGGCCATCAGTAGTTTGTTAACATAGGGAATATCTGCGCATTTTTTGTAATTTGAGATTGGAAAAATTCTTTGTATTCTGAAAAGTGTCAAAAGAGTATTCCAAAGTTTGTCGTTCTCTGAATAATTAGCAAAGATTGCACATGTCTGATGACCAAAAATAGATGAACATGATATTCAAAACTTATTAAACATCTGTGTCCTTATGCGCGTATTTATTGGTTTTTATTGCAGCACCCACTTGGGTACGTAATTGCACTAAAAGAGTCAATTGAATGTATTCCAAAAAAACTTTCGATCGCTTTTTGTAGTAGTCCTCGTACAAGTCCACAAATTTAAGCTCATTTGGTTTCAATGTGTCCTCGGGATGAGTCAGTCTTTAATAAGCTAATAAAAGGAAATTAAATGAATGTAAGATGCTTGACTGGAATTTTAGAATAATAGATTGATATTAGAAATATTGTAGTAACAAAACTATTAAAAAAAATACATGTTTAGTCAAATGAATAAATTCATGGCGAAGATGTAATTTTTATTTAAACGATTTTAGTCACGAAGGAAAAATAACCGAACAAAAATCAGAACTGCTTCAAAAGTGCTCAAGTTGACAATAATTTCGTCTCTATGATTTCTATCTGGTTTTTACACTATACTTGTTTGTTTTGCGAATAACTGAGTTATTATAACTACCATATGATATTCACCACTAAAATGGTACAGAATGCAGCCACTGAAACGGTGCCGATTGAAGCCAATGAAATGGTACAGAGTGGAGACCATGAAATGGTATATATTGGAGCCAATGAATTACACTTGAGTAATAACGTTGTTTTTTTTTTTTTTTTTCTTCTAGGGTTCTATAAATGATTCTAGGGACAAAACATTGTCTGTTAGTTTTATGGGTTGAATTTAAAATGGAAATTAAGTTTGTATTGGTAGGTTCATTTCTTTCTGTATACATTGTCTTTCGCGTACAACGTCATTTGAAATAGATTTATTTTCAGTGCATCAGTGAAGTTATCAACAATTATTCTTGGATTAGCTTTGAGAAACATAAGTGGCCACCCTGAATACGTCTATTCTGAATAAAATAAAGATGAAATCCAGACCAAAAAATATCACCTGACATAAGGAACCAGTTTCTTTTAGAATTTCCCAGATGGCTGCTACAAAGAGTGGTGTGATAGGAATAAGGGCAAGAATAAGGCCAATGACACGTGAGTAGTTAGGGTAAATGTAAGGCTAATGACACGTGAGTAATTAGGTTAGATGTAACCTTCATAAACAACATACTCGTAGAGCACAAGAATTACCAGAAAAGTCACCTAGAAAAACAGACTTTTTGATCTAGTTAAAATCCTATTTATTCATTATACAACTTTACAATATTAACATTGAGAACAATATTATTGACATGACCTTAGAGTACGACACGTAACGAGATAAGATAATGCATGTTTATTGACATGAAGTATTCATTATGACACTTAATGACTTTTACATTAGGCCAGATAACTTAGTAAGTTTATTGACAAGTGGCGTAGTTTGTTATACGATAGTGACATAATCGTGATATAGCTTGTTATTAAGTTCATGCAATTCATTTGAAAATAAAACGTGTTTTTGCTACTTACATATTATTCAAAGTATTAAATAAATTTCATATCTGAGCAGATATGACATGTATTCAATACAGCACGTCTCTATGACGATCACATCTAGAGACAAATCGAAAAATATCGTCTGGGTGTGGGTGGGATGAAACTAGCAAGGATGGGGTCTGTGGGAAAACGGCACTCCCCCTTCCCACCACGATCCGCCCCTGAAAATGAATTATGATTAAGAATGTATAATGACCTTACATATGTAATATATCCTATGCACTTTGCCTCTGTTGTAATTGCATTACAGGCTGTCATAACAATTACAATTATTTTAAATACATTAAACTCGTCCAATAAGAACCATTCCATGATAGACTAATCCGTTCAATCAATTCTCTCATTCTATATCTTCACTTCTCCGCCTATTCAGTGCATTTAACCATACATCCGATATAAAAGTAAACCAGTCTGTTGAAAACTAGAACCATAATGTTTTTTAGATAACAATTTAAAGAAAACTTACAAGCATTTAACGAAATTACAGATCGTTGAATATAAAAGTATATTACATTACTTTGCTTTAAATATGTGATTAAAAACAAAATCATTCGGAGCGTTTTTAATTATAAAATCACGTATTATGTAAATAAAACATTAATATTCCATTCAATTCATCTATCCATGAAGCAGCTTCTTTTCTCCCAATGTTGTATAGTTAAATAGAGTCAATGCAATGTAAACAGCCAAAAACTGAAAGCAAACTTAAACCGTGAAAATTATATTGAAACGCACGAAGTTATTAGTATACATCTTGAAATGTCTGATTGATATTTAACGATTAGGGGAAAATTTTCTGATGCTTCATGTATACAAATATTTTCTTTTAGCTAATTCGTAGTTAAGAGTACCTGGGATAATGTCAATAAGTATTATGTAAGATTACGACTTTAGACCAATTCTGGACTCAAAGAAACTGCCTATTGTAGTTTGATCATTAGACAACGACCTCTTCACGGTTAAATTCAAAAGGGAATTCTACCACCAGATAGTCCAGCTAGGGAACCCCTATTCGTTTTGCAATCAGTATATGATGTCACGACATGCTCGGAAGCAATATTGAACTTTTTGGAACCGGCAACCCGAGATCAACAGGTAAGTGATAATTATTAAGGGCATTTTTTAAAAGCATTTTTTTAAAATTTGTTGACTACATCCATTTTCCCATCAGTACGTGTGCGAACGTCGCCAGATGTGGATCGTAGAGAAGTTTGGAGGCAATACACTGTACTCCGAATTGCACTCGTGGAACGGCGGAAAGGAATTTTAGTGAAACTCTAGTTTGGATTTGCGGACAAGGGCTTCTTGATGAAGCTTTCCATGTGGGTATAGGAAGCGATACCCAAGGATTGAAGACAGGGAAGACATGTTGAGAGCACCTGGGAAGTCTGTTGTGACATCAGAAGGTTATGTGGAGTCGCAGTGCCAAAACTAAGTGTGGAAGAAAGTACCGGAAGTGTCGGAAGGACTGATTCGAACGTGCCAGAAGAGCACGTAGTCAGGGGTACCGGGAGTATCAAAAGAAAAACAGGAGGAGGACAGATGAATAACAGAGACAACATTGAAGGTAATCACTTTCATTTAATACCTTAGATTCATATTATGATATAGTTTTTGGCAACTGTGAATACGTCATTGTTTGTACTTGTTTGAATGAAATTATGATTGAGAAATTTATCGATGAAATTGTTGAATACATTTAATATATTTTAGTAAATTTTTATACCTTTATACACCTAGACCGTTGGCGTTGCTGACTGGGGACTCAGAGCTAGTTAAATATTAATTGTCCACCTTTTCCGGTGTTAGAAATAATACCATATGAGGCACGTAACAGTGTGTGTGTGTGTGTGTGTGTGTGTGTGTGTGTGTGTTTGCTCGCATGGGCGAAATAAAAAAATTAATAAATGAATATAAGTATGGTCAAAATACATGTTGTATTGAAGTCATATGGGCAAAATGAGTGTATATAGGTAATTCGTTAATGTATATGAATATATGAGTCCTTTGTTGTGACCTTTTGGGTGGAAACGGTACAAGTGGCAGATTTTTAAAATTAATATTGCCTATTTATAATTACGATAATGCAATCTAAATTTTGCTTGAAGTTAGAAGTAATTGCAATATATTGCATCAATTGCGACAATTTACATATTTACGCTGTCTTACTGAATACTACAAGGCGATTTATACACTTTGACATGATGCAATTCTCTTTATGTTCTTCAATATTGGCATCAAAGGAAATTTCTTGACGAACATTGGGGATACGTGCAAACGTGTGGTTGTCGCTAACAAGCATCAGTCCAAATGATTTTAAATAAAACAAGAGGTAAGACAGGGAAGCGATCGCAACTCTTTCTTTATTTGGTATTCATTGAAGAGTTGCTAAACAAACAAGCTACAATGCCTTTAATATGTAGCTTAAAATTCTTATTTCACACAATGCCTATGACTTTACATGTCTTGCAAACTCCCAGTATAATCAAAGATGTATGGAAAAATTACTGAATGCTCGCAAAATGACGGCACGAAAAAAATGATCAAAGGAAATGAACTGAGATTTAGAAAAAGCGGTTGAAATAGCAGGTTTGTCTATAGAATTTGGTGATACTATCATCAAGGAAGCGGATGTCCCTCCCCATTTTCGTACATTACAATATAGTTCACGTCGCTGCATTAATCACAAAGCAAGTAGAAACGGACAACCTTAGTAAATCTTAGAGCTGGCACCAAATATAATCCCATTTGTACTTGCCAGTCCGTGTTACAAAATTGTGGATACGAAATTTGTGCGTTTACGATATTTTGAATCAGTTTCAAAAGACAGGCCTCTGAGAACTGAATAAACGTCAGCATTCTATTGTGAACCGATTTCATCAATTTCAAGAACAAACTCACTCAAATATGCACCAGACTAAAAAAATGCATAAAATAAATATCAACTGATATAATTCAACGTAAAGGTGTTTCTAGGAAAACGTTGTATCTCCCAAATCGTGTCATTTCCAAACTTATTTCTCGTAGGTCTTTGTGTTTTTTCATGCTACATATCCATTATAAACTATACATATCCATTATATACTCTTGTTTTGCTGAAGCTTCAAAAGTGTGCTTTAACTGACTTCCTGATATATTTCAAGAACCAGGCATGCTTCTCAAGAAGATATGGGTGGAGGATGGTATTGAAATGACCTTTAAATGAACAGAAAGAGCTTGCTTCGAGAAGAATAATAAGTAGTGATTGTGATTTATTTCCAGATTAGACTTGTACAGTAACAATTTTCTCAGGTCCTTATTCTACTGCAGCGAACGGTTGCAATACTAAACTATCAGATAGTATCTTTAGGTCCGTCACCGTTTTTCAGTCAAAACAGCGGTCATCAGTGTATTGGCCTATTCCTACAATTGTTATAACTTTATACGAGGCAGGTCGCCGATGATTTTCACCGGTTATTATATAGGATCATTTGGTACAGCCCACTACATGAATCACTTTCGAAGTTGTTACAAAGTCTCAATAGCTGAAACTGTCCGACTTTACCCCTCACATCCCCCTTTGTGAAAATAAATCTCATGACTTGATAGTGTTTAACGTCGCATTTGCACCTAGATGCTTTACGACTGTTTATAGCCCTTAGAAGGACTAAAGCCTCCCCTCATGCGATGGCAGAGCTCTCTGTGTCCCAGCTCTTGGGCGTATGCACCCTAGAGCTTGGGTGCTATCGGATCGCTTGACCAGTTCACATTTGACACTTTATGTTATGGATAGCATGGAAAGACTCTGCCCAGATCAGCCGCACGGAAAAGTAACGCTCAAAAAGCCGCCACCTGGGAAGGGAAAGAGTATGAGGATGGCTTATTTTTTATTTTATTGTAGTGCTTATGGGACCCACCGGCAGTGTTGCCGGCTAATCCCTTGTTTGTTGATGGGATGCCATATGCATCGAATATGGTTTGTTGTACGGATGTGCTTGTGGGATCCACTGGCAGTTCCGCCAGCTAATCCCTTAAATTGTTTGTATTTTTGGGGGAGGGTACCTTATTTATTGAATGAGGTTCGTTTCCCGGAGGGCACTTATGGGACCCACTGGCAGAGCCGCCAGCTAATCCCTTGAATTGAGTTGGGTTCGGGTTGTTGGTCTTGGGTGGGGGTTTACGTCTTTACACCTTTGGGTTGATTGTAGGCTATTTGAAGTTAATAATCTTTTCATATTTGGCATTTTAAATTTCTTTCATTATTTGGCATTTTGAAAATTCTTTTCATATGTGATAGGGATGTTGCCATATCCTTGATAGTTGGTCGAGGAGGAGGAGGGGGAATTCAAGAGTAGCAGTTGATGATCTCCCGTTGTTGTGTCCGTTGACTCTTGGTCCTTGCTGAGGGCTGTTTCCTGGGCACAAAGGCTGTTACGAGATATACGAGTGCAAGTAAATGGTTAACTTTAATATGTGTCAATTAGTCCCGTTGCCTAAGTTGGTAGGGTCCCTATCATTGCCAAACATGTGTTAGCCACATACGTATCAATATATGTAGTTGTGTATTACCTATGCATTATTAAAGATTGTCACTTTTTGGGTACTATGCGTACTTAATTGTCCGAAAATGTCCCTCAAATGTGTAGGTCTATGTGACCTTTTTAAATTTGGTGATCTGTGGTAGGTATATTGAATGAGTTGTAAAGTATCCAATGATTATGATTATATATATATATATATATATATATATATATATATATATATATATATATATATATATATATATATATATATATATATATATATATATATATTATAACCGTACCAATTGAACAACTCCATGTGGGTGGAGCTTAAGGTGCAAGGAACATTGCGTTCAGAAATAAACCACAAAACTAGCTGTTTTGCTGCATTATGTAAGGGTTGTACTTAGTCTTAAAAATGTTGAGCAGCAACTGAAATTAATGTTAGCTGTCATAGTAATATAGGCAATGTATCAACAAGCTGATCACAAAGACCTTCCTTTTTAAAGCTGATGTGCAAGCAAGACACATAATGTAACCAATCTGAGATGACGATAAGTATATATTTCAACCAAGGTCCGTTGATGCTGTTGCGACAGCAAGTTATATTTTATACAGTTGCCTAGCGAGCCTGAAAAATCAATTTTTGAAATGTTCTTTAGCATTGGGGTGGGGGTGGGGTGGAAGTGTTGTCACGTTTTACTCCATCTCTTACGTTAATGGTCAAATGGAAGTAAATTCTAAACCAAGTGATTTTATTTTCCTAGCACATTGTTCATGTCACTTCAAACTAATCTGACGACTCATATTTATCTGCTATTAAAATCTGCCTGGTTTTATTAATGAAGGAAAGGCAACAGAGAAAGTGGAGGAGTACTCAGTTCTTCTTACAGCCGAATCTTTATGAAGTTTCTGTCATATATACTGACAGGAAGCAGATAAATGAAACTTGCAAGAGTCCAATACTGACAATGCTAAAAAACAAATAAGTGTTGAAATGGAATTTCAACGGGCTGAGGCGCTGCTCACCAAGTGTCAAGTATTTTTGAGAGTAACGTATGTAAGGTGAAGTTGGTTGTATTTGAAACATGCACAATGGATAGAATGTTGACATACCTCCTTGTGACTTTGATGTAACATGGCTGATATTTCTTTGGATATTGTACTTATGGAAATTGTACATGATCTAAGCACACCGCTAACTAAAATGATTTCTCCCTTGTGTCAAAAACTCACAATAAATTAGTCTAAAGAACACTATCTTTAGCACCTATTAAAAATTGGAATGAATTTTGCCAGACTACACAATACCAGCTTCTGAAAGTGCAATGGATGGATCATCAAATATATCAAATGTAAAAACTGTTATTGGCTCTATTTTATAATTTACAAATTAAGTCCAGAAAGTGAAAATAACCAAGTGGAGTCAGCAGATTTTTTAAACTGCACATATGAAGTAGGGCCAAGATGTATCTTCTATAACCCATATTGCACCTTCAATCATACTCCAAATAGTGGGAATTAAAGGTTATTTGAACAATGCGTAAGATATACAGGTGATTTTTTAAATAGCCAGTTTAACCAGTGAGGATACCAGGTGAAATTCGTATTCTTTAACCTTCGAACCTTATGCAGAATACGAAACTGTAGAGCGCCACCTTAAGTCAAAACGAAACAAAAATAAATGCATTTCGCATTAGCATGGCGGCCAGGAGTCATCAATTCACTTCGTTCTGTGTGAGCTTTTGCACACGCACATTCATGCACAATGGCTAGGTTTGGTTTCAGACCATGTTAATTACACAACCATGGGCAAAGCATATTTCGGCAATTAGCTAAAAGAAATGGTACAATTTGACCACTGTATACTACACTGACAGCGAAACCCTTCCGAATATATTGTACTACGTCACTGAGTGTTTCAATTCTTTATATTCATTACTAGTAGACTGATATTATCAGCGCAAAATATAGCTGACATTTATTTCGCTCAAGGACATCCCATTATAATACATACACACACAGACACGGCTGATCATGTGACTCCTGTGGCCTAATGTTGCTCAATACGATTCGTAAAAATGGGTACTTATATATTGTCATGATGTGATTCGTTCTGTCACTGGGTATTATTAAACGTGTACAGTATTGAAAAAGATTATACGGGTATACAAATCTAAATGAGAGCCGCCTTGTGTCAGTGGTTACTTGAGACCATAATGGCGCCGGTTCTAGTCCTTCCATCTCAGCAACTTAAAGCTGTTACTATGGTGTCTCGTTGGTAATGTAGCTCACCCCATATTCATTTGGAACTAAATAACCTGAAAGTTTCTGTACCGCAAAATATCAAACCAAACCAAACCAATATAAATTGAAATAACACAATAGCTGTCATAATATCATTTATAAACGAAATACCTGCCTGCGACTTAAGTGTCCAATTCAACTTTATATTCTTCAAATAAGGTTCGTTGAAATAGTAACAACAGCAACAACAACTATCCTCTTGTAGCAATTATCGAAAATGTTTCAACTAGGCACATCCATTACACAACCACCATAGGAAGTTTGCAGACATTAATTTGTCCATCAAACAGAAAAAATAATTTATCGATTATATATATATATATATATATATATATATATATATATATATATATATATATATATATATATATATATATATATATATATATATATATATATATATATATATATTTATGCATGACTTAATACTGCCCGCCAAGGCGCCAACACCAAATTGGCTGAATTTCTGCACTTGCATACAAACAGCTGCTTCCACTGGAGATGCAAGAGGCATGTAGGAGGGCATAAAACAGGCGACAGGTCCCCCATCTCTCAAGACCGCCTGCCCCACCCCCTCAAGTCCAAGACGGGAATAATCATAATAGACCAGGAAAAACAGCTGCAGCGCTGGGTTGAGCACTATCACGAACTGTATGCAACCCAAACCGTCGTCACCAATACTGCCCTGAACGCCATCCCATAATAACCAATCATGGATGAACTAGACACTCCGCCCTCCATGGAAGAGCTAAGTAAAGCCATCGACTGTCTCGCTTGTGGGAAGGCCTCTGGGAGCGACGGCATCCCTCCTGAAATCCTCAAGAACGGAAAACCGGCACTACTCCAGCCCTTGCACGAACTCCTCTGCCTCTTTTGGGAACAGGGAAACATCCCCCAAGACATGCGGGATGCCAACATTATCACGTTGTACAAGAACAAAGGAGACCGCAGCGACAGTAACAACTACCGGGGCATCTCCCTTCTCAGTATCGTCGGAAAGGCTTTCGCACGTGTCGCACTGATACGCTAGCAGACCCTAGCTTCCCAACTTATTTCTCGTTGGTCTTTGTGTTTTTTCATGGTAAATATCCATTATAAACTAGCTATATTCTTTTTTTGCTGAAGCTTCAAAAGTGTGCTTTAACTGACTTCCTGATATATTTAAAAAACCAGGCATGCTTCTCAAGAAGATATGGGTGGAGGAATGTATTGAAATGACCTTTAAATGAACAGAAAGAGCTTGCTTCGAGAAGAATAATAAGTAGTGATTGTGATTTATTTCCAGATTAGACTTGTACAGTAACTATTTTCTCTGGTCCTTATTCTACTGCAGCGAACGGTTGCAATGCTAAACTATCAGATAGTATTTTTATGTCCGTCACCGTTTTTCAGTCAAAACAGCGGTCATCAGTGTATTGGCCTATTCCTACAATTGTTATATACACAGAATCCCAGTGTGGTTTCCGAGCTGGCCTGTCAACTGTAGATATGATCTTCTCCCTACGTCAACTGAAGAAGAAGTGTCATGAGCAGCAAATGCCCCTCTACATTGCCTTCATAGACTTGACAAATGCGTTTGACCTCGTCAGCCAGAGCGGACTCTTCAAACGTCTGAAGAAGGTCGGCTGCCCCTCTCGATTGCTTGCTGTTATCACATCGTTTCACCAGAACACTCAATGCACAGCGTGCTTCAACGGCGCAACATCAGAGGCATTCCCAGTCAGCAGTGGAGTAAAGCATGGTTGTGTCCTTGCATCAACCTTTTTTGCCTTCTTCTTCTCCGTGCTCATCCAGTACGCATTCAAGGACTGCATCAAAGGAGTGTACATTCACACCAGGGCAAATGGCAAACTGTTCAACATCAAACGTCTCATTGCAAAGACCAAAGTCACAGAGGTTCTCATCCGTGAATTGCTCTTCGCTGACGATGCAGCTTTGACATCACATACGGAAGAACGACTTCATCAGATGGTATGTCGCCTCTCCCACGCCTGTAAAGAGTTCGGACTGACCATCAGTTTGAAGATGACGAATGTTATGGCGCAGGATGAAGACTCACCTCCAACCATCACCATTGATGGGCACAACCTTGAAGTTGTTGAGAACTTTACATACCTTGGGTCCACCAACTCCAGCTCGCTTTCCATTGATGCTGAGGTGAACGGCAGGATTTCTTAGGCATCAGCATTTATGGCAAGACTGAACCAGAGGGTCTGGAACAACCTCAAACTCACTGAGAATACCAAATTTCGTGTCTACCAGGCATGTGTGCTCAACACACTCCTTTACAGTAGCGAGGCACGAAAGAAAACTCAATAGCTTCCATCTGATATGCCTGCGGCGCATTCTGCGCATCAAGTGCCATACAAAGTACCCAACGCGGAGGTTTTGTAACGGGCCAGCATGAATAACATGTTCACCATCTTCAGCGAGAGGCGCCTTCGATGGATCGGCCACGTCAGGAGAATGGATACAGGCCCCATTCCCAAAGACCTGTTATTCGGCGAGCTAGCAGAAGGCACACAACCGACTGGACGACCACGTCTGCGATACAAAGACGTCTGCAAGAAGGACATGAACACGGTCAACATCAGCGTCAACAACTGGGAGAGCTGTGCTAACAACCGCTACGAGTGGCGACTTGCTGTGAGACAAGGCATTCAGAAAACCGAGGAAGGGATAAAAGCAAACCTCACTACAAAGAGAGCCAAGAGGAAGCCGAAACAACAACAGCCTCAACAAGAATCAATCTTCACCTGCAGCACATGCAACAAAGATGGTCACGCAAGGGTAGGATTCTTCAGCCACTCGCGATGGTGCAGATAGGCACCAAAACAAAAGCTGCACCAACGTCTCTGTAAGACGGACGGATGCTAAAAACATATATATATATATATATATATATATATATATATATATATATATATATATATATATATATATATATATATATATATATATGCAATAAACTGACGACGAACAGTACGAAACTAGTAACTAACTAGCCTAAGCGCTTTCGACTCTTAATGAGTCTTTTTCAAAGGCAAATACAAAACATATATACGATAAACAAATAAACACAAAAACGTTGTGTTTGTAAACCTCTACATGGCTGTCTTCACATGTGCTAAAACTATAAATACAACCAGCTTGTATAGACTAGATGCGGAAACTGAAAACGTTGTATAATTCCCTAAAAGTCTACAAGCCAAAGCGACATCTATTTTTACTTTTTGTACATATGTAACGCAGATTATATCCCAAATATTTGATTCTATACTGGTTATTCTTTTAGTAAAAATTGAAGGATAATAAGATTTAGAAAATGTTAAATTTTACTAGTGCATAGTTTTCATTTTTTAGTCTTCTTGGTTTAGACCGCTTGGTTTCAATGTTCTAAGGCGGCGTATCCAGTATGATTCCTTTTTCTTCCTGGTTTCGGAACTCCAGCTGTGGTTGTTAGCAATAGCGATAAGTATTATATCACTGAAAGTGTGTCCAGGGGAGGAGAAGTGTTCTGCGACCGGGCTTCTGTACAACTTTTTTTTCATGCAATCAGATCTATGAAGGTTTATCCTTTTGTGTAGCTTTTCAGTTTCTCCGACGTACTGAAGGCCACAGATCTTACATGTAATGAGATAAATCACATTCTCTGTTTTGCACGTTTTGTTTGGACCATGTATGTTTAGTTTTTCTTTAGTCACTGTGCTAGTGAATGTCTTGGTCTCTATCATATGTTGACAGGTTTTGCATCTTTTATCGCCACAGGGTCCAGATTGACTAGGTTGGTTTTGACTAGCGATTGACGTTAGCTTTGCCATGACTAGGATGTCCTTTAGGTTTTTTGGTCTCCGGTAAGCTACTACAGGTTTGTTCGGAAGTATTAGGTTTAGTATGTCTGACGATGCACGGTTGGCCAGTGGTTTGCGATGATTTAACCTACTTTGGGATTGTCTGGGTGATAGGTCAGAATAAATGGTATCCTATCAACCTTTTCTTTCTGTCCATATCTGAGTAGGTCATCACGGTTTGTTTGGTGTGATCTAACACCCTTTTCGGTCCTGTATTTATGTCGTGCTACTGTATCCGTTCCATTGTTTCCTTTTTATACTTAAATTGTTGCCGTATCTCTTAGAATGGAGACGATGTCTCAACAAATACAGAAAACATTCAAAACTTTACGCAATGAAACTGATGCCTTAATTCGCCTAAAGCATCATTGCACTTTCTTGCATCATTTCCTCGAAACAAATATAGTCACTAAAGGTCTTCAAATTCATGTGAAACCACAAATTATTGGCAAGAGTTCAAACAGATTCAACAAAAGATGTAATAAAATAACTCACGACGCTTCCATGAGGTTGAAAACGATACTTCCAGACATATCAACTATATTAACAAATATTCTAATTTGACAAAAGAAGAAACAGATGCCCTGCACTCACTGAAAAGCAGAACAGACATTATAATTAAGCCTGCAGATAAGGGTTCCGCTGTTGTCGTTATGAATAGGGAAGACTAGATTAGTGAAGCAAGTAGACAACTAAGTGACGCTAGGTTCTACCAAAAACTGGACCATGATCCAACGCTGAAATATGCAAAAATCATCACTAATTTTTTTGACGAGGCGTACAAAAGCGGACACATAGACCAGCAAACGAAAAATTACTTAAGCCCAGAAAACCCAAGAGCAGGTAGATTTTATCTTCTACCCAAAATCCACAAACAAGGATACCATGGCAGACCTATAATCTCAGGTAACGGGCACTCCACAGAAAGGATATCAGAATATTTAGATCATTTTATGAGACCACATGTCCACATATTACCATCATATCTTCAAGACACGACAGATTATCTCATAAAAAGCAAAGCTAGTGAACCATTACTGCCAGATACATTACTTGCTTCCTTAGACGTCACATCTTTGTACACCGATATACCGCACAACGAAGGGTTACAGGCATGTAGCGAAGCATGGGAAACAAGAACTGTAAACAATCCACCCACACACTTCTTCGTCCAACTCCTGGAGCTTGTCCTAAAACTCAACAACTTTGAATTTAATGAAGAAAACTACCTACAAATCAATGGAACTGCAATGGGTACTAAAATGGCCCCTTCGTATGCTAACATTTTCATGGGAAAACTTGAGGGTCAGCTCTTAGCATCGGTTGAGCGTACACCATACCAGTGTGTACACTTTATCGATGATATAGAAATGAAGTGACAGTATGGAAGAGAAAGTCTGGAAGAATTCATATCAAAGGCAAACAACTTTTATCCTTCAATAAAATTCACGGCAGAAATTTCCAACTCAAACCATGTTTTCCTGGACACAACAACCAGACTGGTGGAAAACAAATTACACACAGACATCTACTCGAAACCAACCGACAAACACCAGTATCTCCTCCCAACCAGCTGTCATCCAAAACACTGCATTAAGAACATTCCATATAGCCAGGCACTGAGGATACGCAGAATTTGCTCCGACGATGAAAGATTCCTAGAAAGGTCTAAGAGCTGGCTAAACATTTAATTTACCGAGGCTACGACAAAGACCTGATTGCGGAAGCAATCCAAAGGGCCAAACAAACAAACCGTGATGACCTACTCAGATATGGACAGAAAGAAAAGGTTGATAGGATACCATTTATTCTGACCTATCACCCAGACAATCCCAAAGTAGGTTAAATCATCGCAAACCACTGGCCAACCGTGCATCGTCAGACATACTAAACCTAATACTTCCGAACAATCCTGTAGTAGCTTACCGGAGACCAAAAAACCTAAAGGACATCCTAGTCATGGCAAAGCTAACGTCAATCGCTAGTCAAAACCAACCTAGTCAATCTGGACCCTGTGGCGATAAAAGATGCAAAACCTGTCAACATATGATAGAGACCAAGACATTCACTAGCACAGTGACTAAAGAAAAACTAAACATACATGGTCCAAACAAAACGTGCAAAACAGAGAATGTGATTTATCTCATCACATGTAAGATCTGTGGCATTTCAGTACGTCGGAGAAACTGAAAATCTACACAAAAGGATAAACCTTCATAGATCTGATTGGATGACAAAAAAGCTGTACAGAAGCCCGGTCGCAGAACACTTCTCCTTCCCTGGCCACACTTTCAGTGATATAATACTTATCGCTATTGCTAACAACCACAGCTGGAGTTCCGAAACCAGGAAGGAAAAGGAATCATACTGAATACACCGCCTTAGAACATTGAAACCAGGCGGTCTAAACCAAGAAGACTAGAAAATGAAAACTATGCACTAGTAAAATTTAACATTTTCTAAATCTTATTATCCTTCATTTTTTACTATAAGAATAACCGGTATAGAATCAAATATCCGGGATATAATCTGCGTTACATATGTACAAAAAGTAAAAATAGATGTCGCTTTGGCTTGTAGACTTTTAGGGAATTATACAACGTTTTCCAGTTTCCGCATCTAGTCTATACAAGCTGGTTGTATTTATAGTTTTAGCACATGTGAAGACAGCCATGTAGAGGTTTACAAACACAACGTTTTTGTGTTTATTTGTTTATCGTATATATGTTTTGTATTTGCCTTTGAAAAAGACTCATTAAGAGTCGAAAGCGCTTAGGCTAGTTAGTTACTAGTTTCGTACTGTTCGTCGTCAGTTTATTGCATCTATTTTAATTAATCCCTGACACACCTGATCCCTTGGTGGATCCAGTACGCTTGAAAGGGTTGTTATTCGCCATATGATTTGTACTCTTTATATATATATATATATATATATATATATATATATATATATATATATATATATATATATATATATATATATATATATATATATATATATTGTGGCGGTATTCGTGATACCTTATATGGTTTGTAAGAGTTGGGGTGGGGTTTTCCAATAATTATTAGCTGTGGTACCCACCCAGGCTCGATTATGGTTCGGAAGTTAGTGAATATTAGTATTTAGCTCTGAGCCACCAATAAAAATGTCGACAGTAAAATAATAAAGTACAAAGAGCGAAATTGAATAACAACAATTTAATTGACAATAGTATTCTGTCTCTCAAACTTCACCATGCGCCCTTTCGCTGGACCCTTTTTAGCAATTCTCATCATATAAAAGGTTAGCGTGAGAGTTTCTCCCTGTCCCTGGTTGTTACTCATCTGATTCTTATATCTATTTCCCTCTGGGTTGCTTTCCCTTTCTCTGATTCTTCCGTCTCTCCACCTCTTCGTCTGCTCATCGACCCAGACTTGTCGACTTGGTATGCACCGGCAGTCTCATTCTGGTCCTTCTATCTTTACCTCTTTAGAACTCGGAACTCCTACCCCAATTGGAAGTTGTCCCCGGAAGCTTCCTTGAAGCTAGTTTTTCCTATGTTTGCAAACTTTAGTTCTGCGATTCCGCCAAATCGTAACGGGCGGCGTGATGCCCTGAGTAATGTAACAGCGATATTCTTTTTACGGCTGTCTGATCCTTGCTGTCTTAAATCTTGGACAGAGACAGTGAATATTTTTGAATCTAGAATTTAGGCCCACACCCTAGGTGAATTGGAATGGGTATGGTGAACTAAACCATTCAACTAAGATGTCAATATCCTGTCTGTCTATACAATGGTGGTGGTAGACCACGCCAAGTCAAAACTGAGTTTCCTGGAGACCTATTAGCTTAACAATACTGGGGTGATGATTGACACATCAAGCATGTTGGACCCCCTCCCCGCTGTATATCTTGGCTGGCATAAAGTGACACAGACAGACAGATAGATAGATAGATAGATAGATAGATAGATAGATAGATAGATAGATAGATAGATAGATAGATAGATAGATAGATAGATAGATAGATAGATAGATAGATGAAACTTTGAGAATCTCATTTTCTTCCTACAAGAAATGTGTTGCAAAGAATAAAAGACCATGTAAACGCTAATTTTCTACCCCGTGTGGATACATAAGTCAACAAGTTTTGTAATACACTGGGTATGCTGAGTATACTATATGCAGATTTAATAATATACTATTCACAACACAAGAGTAATACTTATCACAGCAGAAAACTCTCAGCTGCTCACATTACAGGCAATAAGAGTAATGTTTAAGTTTAGTGGATTACTCAGTAAATGAATTCATTTTTTAAAAAAAAAGGAAATAATTGAGAAATTGGATCTCTCTCTCTCTCTCTCTCTCTCTCTCTCTCTCTCTCTCTCTCTCTCTCTCTCTCTCTCTCTCTCTCTCTCTCTCTCTCTCTCTCTCTCTCTCTCTCTCCAGCTCAGAATCAAGTACAAACTCCTATCCAAAGATGTAGAAAGAGCATTTGGACCCGATCCAATCTTCAAAACGTTCTGTACTCCATGACTAATGCCCAGAAGATTTATTAACCCGACATTGATATTCAAAACCCTTAAATATATACTGATTGCATCAGTCGTTAAGGTTGTGCTTTTCCGAACATGTATGTTGTCTGCTTCATAAGAGTGATTGATGCAAAAACTACAAAATAATTAAAATACCTAATTCATCGCACACATAAAGGAATTTACTTCATTGTAAGTATTCACGTCACGTATTCATCTTTAAATTAGCAATAATGGCAAACTATGACACTGTCTAGTGAAATGCGATTAATGGCAAGGGTGGGCTTTATTTATGATATGCTTTGTAATGATTACCCAGTAATTAATTTATGAAATTTCATTTTGAATATTTATTTGACGCGAATTTATATCACACACTTTTAGAATTTACGAACACACGTCTACATCTTGCATACGGCACATAATACATGCTTGCATCAAACAGTCTTTCGATTCGATTTTGGTCGCATTTTTGCAAGAATTTAAAATTTTGAAAATGAAAGTGCGTGCACCCTCTGATTTTCCTTACTTTTTAATCCTTGTTTAATAAACGAAAATCCTGCATATTTTTGGGGACGTTTAAAGAACTTTAACATTTCTTTTTTTTATTAGTTCGGCCAGACTACATGTCTCATAGAAAAATACTTGCTCTTCATGGCTGTTTTCATTTCTTGAACTTTGGAGCAAAATTATAAAAACTATGGGATCAAAAGAATGTTTCAGATTGTTAATGTTTTGTATACTTTCAAATAATATAATGGCCTACACTATTTAAACGTAATTATGCAAACTTTGTGATATTTTGTGTATACGTTTCCAGCACACACAGAAACAGTCATTTCTATCGGACTTCTGCTTCAAGCAGCACTCAGTTTTCCTAATAGTGATTAAAATATAAATATCAATCCTATGTCAAGACATGTAAATGTATACTAATTTTCCTTTATTAGACTTGTAGAGCAAACATTTTTAGCCTGTGATGTCATACATTAAACGATGCTCCAAGATCCCAATTCTGCACAAAACAGATGTTGTGATGTGATTATGATATTTAACGTAGCTTTAACAATTTTTCAGTCATATCGCTACGATGTATGCAGTGTGACATTTTACTGTTATGTCTAGCACTGGGTCATCATGCTGCAGACATGTAGCATGTTGTCCCACCCAGTCATATAACCTAGTGGCTAGAGCGTCCGCCTCGGATGCCTTTGGTCGTGGGTTCGATCCCCGGTCGAGTCATACCAAAGACTTACAAGAACGGTACTAACAGCTGTCTCGCTTAACTCTCAGCATCAAGAGGTTAGTGTTAGAGCTGGTTGGCCTGGTGTCAGGATAATGTGACTGGGTGGGACATCATTCTACATGTCTGCGGCATGATGTCGCAGTGCTAGACGTCACTATAAACTACCATACTGCAGACATCGTAGCGATATGACTGAAAAAAAGTTAAAGCTACGTTAAAAATCATAATCACGTCACATATCCACAATAAATAGTAATACTATTGAAATAGATACATACAAGAAAATTAACACTACTATAGGAATAGACATACTGCAACGATAGTTAATACTATTATCAGAATAGAAACACGGCCACAATAATTAACATTACTTTCGGAATAGACACACAACCAGAATACTCAATAATGCTATAGAAATAGAGACACAACCACGCTTGTTAATTGTACTATCGGAATATATATATATATATATATATATATATATATATATATATATATATATATATATATATATATATATACAGCACCGATACTTGATACTACTTCAAAGTCACGATGTTTGGAACTACAATCGGGATTGACACATAAGCACAAAATAGACACAACCACGCTTATTAATTCTACTATCGGAATAGACATACAGCAACGATACTTAATACTACATGTACTTCAGGAATATAAACACACTCACGTTACTTGAAACTACTATCAGGATTGATACACAGTCACAATATCCAACAACTCTACTACAGGAATAGACACAGGCACGATACTTAGCTCTTTTATAGGAATAGATGCAGTTCCCACATTACTTAGCACTACTGTCTCAACAGACACAGAACCACGATACAGATAATGAAACCCCGCTACAGGGATATCCTTGTTAAGGTACACACACCAACAAGAATTAATTTTTTTTCATCCATATTTATTTCCATTAAAATTAAAATATTTAATGTTGCTCTCATAATAAACACAGGCATAACGCTGAATACTACTGTCGGAATCAACATACAGGCACAACACTTGATACTATTAATGAAATATGCAGCTTTTCGTATAATCCCTTAATAAACAAGACGCATAAAGAAACAGGCAGTCATCATGTGAAGCACAGGGTGCCTATTACTTTTTTCAATTGTTTATTTACACAAATGCACTACTATCATGACTTCCACTCGTTACAATAACCTGATCTACTCTTATTAAACATTATAATTTTCAAGTTTACATATTTAAACTTCTATCTTGTTTAAGTTTTTGGAACTAATGGACTAATTTGCAAAAATGACGGGTGTCGGGTCCTGTTGTATTAAAAGCTTGGCAATTTATTTATATTCTCCTACAAAATGAAGAGTAAATTATGTGAAAACAATATATTTAGAAGAAAACAATTCTGAACTAAAATCATCTTCGCCTTGTTCGTTGAATTCTTCCACGAATTAATCCATTTAATCCTTCCACGATTTCAACCATGAATCCGGGATTATAATTTCCAAAATGAAAAGGACAGTACGAAACTTTTAATGAGCATAACATATCTTACTGCACTGTGCGTTCTGTGAAAAAGAGTTGGGAAAATTTATTTCCTCCCTACAATAGGTATCGCATTTAAGCCAGGTCCATGTTGTGTTGCTGCTTGGATTATAGAGGGAACCACTTTCTGCCAAAAGGACACCTTGTCCGGAGACCACCGACTTTTGACAGAATGTTCTGACATGTTGACATCAAAATCGATGTACTTCTGGTCACGAACATCAAATCTTGGCCATGTAACGTTTGCGAAGCTGGAAATGTCCACGGGCTTATTTGGATCTCTAAAACATATAATGAATTTAAATCAATATTAAAATTGTATTTTCGCCTGAGAAAGCTATTGCCTGTATAAAATTACCATCATTAGCTAATTAGTTGATTCTGCAAAACAAAGAAAATTATTTACCATAAATTTAGACAAAATTGATTCATATCAGTGGAGTCACCCCACCCCTGGACTTTTAAACAATTCATTATAAACACACACACACACACACAAACACACACACACGAGTTAGTGTGAACGGATTTCTTTCAATAGCTTAACCTAGCATAAATAACAGAGACATTGCTTTGAACCATGGTAAGTACGGTAAATATGCAAAAGCTGCAGGAGATCTGTAGTACACATCATTTCAAAAGTTGAAAGAGATATTTTTTTATAAAGACACGAAAAACAAGAACAACAAAAGAACATAGAACAGGTTTTTGTGATAAGCCGATGTTTAAATGCACTTTACTCTTTTGCATTTATAAATTAATATATAACACAAAGACAAATTATGAAGACGAAAAAATATTCCAGATTAAAAGTCCCTGTCCGGACTCCAACGACATTGACAAAGCCACTGTCCACTGTACCGTATGTACTTTAGGACCAGTTCATAATATAGTGGCATGCCTTTAAAATGCAGATCAGTTAACAAAGATGTATAAATGTGCACACTTGTGTGAGGTCAAAGATGGCTATTTTAGGAAATAGATCCATGCAGTGTTTAAAGGTAGCACTGTTTCACAAATTAGAAATGGTCAAGTAAAAAAATCTATGAAGAATAAAAATTAAATTTAATATTTAGTTATGTACACTTATTAGATTAACCAATGTGGTGTACAATATTTGCTACACTTCGTGGCTTTTGAGAGAATGTGGTGTGATTGGGTTAAAATTTCGTTAATTTCTGGTGTTTTTCAAAACCAATCACCTCCTTCTACGCATTAAGGGATTACTTACCTTCGAAATGAAGCAGTAATAAGATTCGACAAAGGAAGTAACTCTATTGAATTGCAATCGAGATAAATATAGCATTGGCTTTCAAAATAGAAATGACACCGACCTTAATCTGCAGATGTATAATGGTCGGCACATTAGGGTCTTTGTTTTATTTTTTATTTTTTTTTTTGCTCTGCTGATTGCTCTTTCTAAAATGCATAGATCCCGATCTATCGACACATTATGCGACAACACACCAGTGTTTGTGCTGTTTGCAGATTGAATCAACTTGAAAGCTAGTGCAAACAACATACTTGGAGATAGCGCCTGAGAAAACGCCTAAACAGAGAAAGTGCAAGATGGACGAAGCAGCAAATTCTTAATGATATAAAGAAAGGAAAAATCAAGGACATAAATTTTACAATTTGCGGATGAATAAATAATATTTTAAAGAAATATCCAACGCATAACATGAAGATACGAAAGAAAGAATGAAACCAACAAAAATAGGCCAATCATTTTGTTTCAAAACATAGTATGTAAAAAGTTGGTTTACAGAACGCACTTTAAAACTGGGACAATTGCCGTATCGACCTGACTTATCTGATGAAATGCGTGTCCCGACAGCGTGATTTCGTAATGTCAAACCTGTCGGTAGTCGATTGTGATGACATTTTAGAAGTCTATATTAATTTTAATTCTGCAAATTTCAGTCGCGATAATATATGCAACTGTTGGTAGAGGAATCGATCCTTGTATACACTAAAATGATCTTTAATATTAAATCGGGCTGATGAATTGCGTATTAACATTATAATGATGGCTGAATATAAAAATTTCGCAAAGGTTTTGCATATTCAATTACAACTATTTCTGAAACATTATCTTCTCTCCTAAATTGTACCATCCCTTGATTGAAATCTTTTTTCTTCTTCTTACGTAAAGTGCGTTTGCGTTTGAAGACACAAGATGAATTAATTTTGGAGCGATCAATAATGAAAAGGACAAAGTGGAAAGTAAAAGAACCATTGTTGCTTTAGGGACCCCGAGTGGCCGAGTGGTCTAATGCGCTATTCGTTACGGATCACTGCCATCTCACCTCTGCGTGGGTTCGAGTCTAGGATTCGGCGAATGTGGATATGTGAGAAAGCTTGCCAGTAGCTTCTCGTGGGTCGGTGGTTCTTTCCGGTGATTTCCCGGTTTCTTCTTCCACCATTAATACTGGCCGCCATGAATAGCCTATCGTGTGCTGAAAAATGGCGTTAAGCCCAACAACAACAACCATTGTTGCTTTAGATCTGAATAATATGAAGTTACATTTTTTTATGGGATAGCGTACGGTTTGCTATTTGCAAATGTTTTCTGAAACACGAAAGAGAACAACTTTAAACCGACATTTCAAAGCCTTTCTCCATTGTTTATGCAACCCTTTGTATAATAGCAAAGTTTGTGTTGTCTTGTTGACATGGTTAATAAAATAAATACAGTATTTATTCAATCAAATGGAGCTTATCTTCCCGGCAAAAAAAAACTGTACTCAAGCAGCACGAGAAACTTCGACATTAAGGTCCGCCTAAAGTCACATAACCAAACGCATCAAACCCGACTGAACCAACCTAATCGTGTACGAAATTAAGTTTGGATCGTTTTAATCCCGTTTTTTTTTATATTTTTTTTTTTATTTCGGATGTACGTCACACCCAATGACAAAGGGTAGGTTTTCGCCTATTTCTTAGAACAGATGATTAACTACCTCTTATTTTGGCATTAAAAACTGCTTGGATACTCAGTCAAATATATTATCTTTTCTCTTAATTACTAATGATTTTATACAGTTTACTCCCTTTTATCCGACTAAGTCAGATTATGTTTTGACACTATTGCATCACCTACCTGTTTCTAATCTGTTTACCTGTTTTAAAAATATATATTTATTTAATACTTAACTTTAACGCTTACATGTAAATTTAAATCCGCTGATACCAAATTAAGTGCACAAATCGTCCCTTAAATCATAACAATAATAACTACAACGACCAATATATTTAATGATGCACGAGTTTATATGCATCGTACTTAATAAATGTCATTAAGTAAAAATAGGAAATGTGTTTAGCATACTAATGTAACTTGAAAACTTTAAATAACCTTTATTTAGAATGAATTTGGTCTGCCTTTATCCCGTAATACAAATTACTGTTTCTAATCAGACTTAATTAAATCTGAGGTGACCAGAATAGTCCTTGACCATTGCGTCGATTGAACCTATCACCAGTTCTTATGGTGACCTAAGACTATTAATCAATAGTTTAAGAACTTCGATGACATATTGTTTAGGGAGCGCGAATCACGGCGAAAGGGGTGCGGGTTCGAATCCAACCATTGGACCAGCATAGGTTAGCTAATTTTGTGTGTCCTTACGCAAGACACTTTGCTCCAATTGCATTGCCACTAAATAATGTATGTGTGTTGCTGTGTCTTGAAGCATCAAGCCATACTAAACCAAAACTTATAGCTTTAAGAAAGAAATCTTTCCCAAAATTACGACGGTAAACAGGAGGTTCGATAAAGTCAGGTAGACAGTATCATACAGTTAAAGCATTTATTTTTTCAATGGTTCAAATTGGATAATCGTCTATAAAATAATGTAAACACTTTTTTAAATGAATTCATTGAAAATGCTGGAAAAAAAACCAACAAATTACAACAGAAAAATGCTGACCCTGATTTCGCAAAATTCGTCCACATCGTCATCATAATGCGGGAAAGTGTAATCTCCTCATGTGTAGCGTTCTTAGATCCTATAGGAGACAAAATGGGCGCAAAACCAAATACAAAAGCTAATTCCTCTGCATGGGATGCCCTTGTCAAATAATCGTTATCAATCCCTTCCTTGAAAGTCGGCTTATGGGAATACTTGTACAAAAAAGTTCCTTTGTCTTGTGCATGTTCAGTGTGTACCAGCAGTGTCTTTATGGCTGGAACAAGAAAAGTAAAATCTGTCGCGAGTTCCACCAGTTTATCCCTTACTCGAATATCATCATCAGGGTCAATCCAATCGGTATACTCGTGAATAATGGCATTGTCTATGGCGGGAACATCCAAGTATAGAAGATTACGTGTGATGGCTGGAACAATCACGGTATCGAAAACTGATTTTGGGCATCCTTTTGCTATGCTGTGGTTTGCATAGTAATTAATGACTGCATCAAACTGAAATCCGACATATATACTGCTGTCCATGCTGTTGACACCAGTCATGACGTCAACCGAGGAAAACATCGACATTGGGTCTTGAGCTTTTGGATCTCGTGCACCGAAAATTTTATCGGGTGATATCTGTAAGAATTCGCGGTCCAACATAGGACCAAAATTAAATCTCAAATCTATTGCTTTATCAAAGGTAATGTTAAGGTCTGTGTGGATGCCTGTCGTAATATTCAAAGCTTTAATAATCTCTGGTACAGATTTGCTTCGTAGACAGTTTATGATGACCGAGCTTTCGGCATGCATACAGTTCAGATTAGTAAGAAAACGAGTCTGGACCTTTGTATGAATTTCAGACTTTTCAGCAAATGCCCACAAAGATAACGGAGTCCCACTTTCTCCGATGATTCTGTGAAATAAACCTTTGTTCCCCGGATATAAAGCTTGATAGAACACACTCGCTGACCCAGCAGATTGTCCAAATAAGGTTATTTTAGTATTGTCTCCTCCAAATGCGCCAATATTGCCATGAGCCCATTTTATGGCTAATTGTTGATCCCAGAGTCCATAGTTTCCAGGAGATGCCGAGTCTCCGGTTGATAGAAATCCAAATACAGATAGCCTGTAATTGATCGTCACAACAATGACGTCATGGAAAGAACTGATAATGCCTGCATCATAATATGTTTTCGTCCCTATAATAAATCCACCACCATAGATCCAGATCATTACGGGGTATGTAACGTTTGTATTCTCACTTTGGAAGGCTGGAGAAGGGACGTATATATCCAAATTTAGACAGTTTTCATCATAAGTCAGTCCAGGAGTTGGAAAAAAATTCACATTGGCTGGGCAAGAAACCCCTGTATTCAATGCGTGATATGTTGATTTAAACGGCGCTTTTGATACTGGTTTACTGAAACGTCGGTCGCCAATCGGAGCTTCTGCATAGGGAATACCCAAAAACTTTACTATTCCTCTGGATTCTCCATTAAATGTTACATTATCCCTAAATCCGGCTATAGTTCCAACTTTACTATGAACGATAATAGTCTCTAATGCGGTTGCAAAGTGCATCACAAGGGTCCACGAAAGAATTAGAAGTGCATTCATCTTTGATGATTTGTCCCGAAATGCCGTAATAGAATCAAACTATCGTTGTAATGAAGTATGATGCATGTTGTTTTATGGGAGGAGGCCAGGTGTAATAGATAATAGATACACGATATAACGCCGAATATGTTCAGCTATCTGTGTCCTTGAATAGTATATACATCTGATAATCGAAGCCAGAATGGTGTTTAATGCTACCTCAATGATGCAGGTGTATACGATAGGTTAAAGCATGGATCATGCTTAAGATTTATGTTCACAATTGGGTCATTACACAATATGTTTTGTTTGAAATGTTAAGAAAATAAATAATTATGCACAACTGAGTATTCTGAATATGCACGTGCATTTTGTCAGTATGATGAATCGAGCGTCACACGAGTCAAAACGAACAGCAGACAAACAGTAAATTTTTGTTACATAAATTATAAGTTTGTTAACATTAAAATCAGACAAAATATATTTTACAAGACACACAGTCCCTAGGCAAGCGCATCGGTGAACAGGTCAGCTACTGAAACACGGCGTTACAAATATAAAACTACTGCCAGATTAGCTTTCCAAAACTGACACATTTTACGTTTGTTTTGTAAATCCAGCAATCTTTACATCTTTAAAAAGTAGCAACCATTTTGAGACAAATCTTGGATTCACTTGTTACTTACTTGGTACAGAAATTATTGCGATAGAATTCCTTCAAAACATGTAGTTTAGATTTTTATTTAATTGAATGAATTTCTTCAATCATTTAATCCATTTCAACATAAGCCATCATATATATAAATAACATCATACAAGGTTATGTTTTGTAAGTTTTGACACCATTTTGTTAGCACATACTAAGCCATACACGGCAGTCGGTATATTTTGGCGGATGAAGACCGGTTAAAAACAAACACACGGGAAGCTACTGTCAATCTTTCTTGAATAACTGATGCTCGAAATCAAAAGGACAGATGTGATAAGCGAGTGATCGGTAAAGGCCAAAGCCATGTATGTATGTATGTACATGCATGTATGTATGTACGTACGTATGTGCGTGCGTGTTTTTGAGTTAAACAGTTGGTAATATAATAATGGTGACCTATTAGCGCAGGTTTGATAATACATAATGACATGCTGCTTTCAAATAGTTGAGTGTACTAAACTTTAAACGATTATCTGTTTAGTTCATTGAGGCTAATTTGGAGGCATTTCTTTTTTCATTTTTAAATAAACGTGCGCTCTCCCCCCCCCACTTCATGGGATGTTCTATATTTTTATTCATGAATGAGAATTTAGTATATACAAATTATATTTTATTTCATTTTATTTATGCACATGATTGCCTTATCAATCATAGGATGGGTGCGTCTGCATCTGGATTCTTTCATCATATTAGTTGTCACAAACACGACGATCACTCTAAATTAATCATATTTAGTCTACTTTTCTTTTATTTTGTTCAGTATCGTAATTTAATGGATGACTTTAATAGCTGCCCGTCTCACAAACAAGATCGTATTAAAGTTGATAATTTTTCACATAATACATGTAGGTTGGACATGAATATTTTTTAAATTGTAATTCACCAAACACGATAAGCAATGCCAAATTTGGGATCCTTGAGATCATCGCATTAAATTTATATCTGACACAGTGGTGCAATGAATAAATATAACAAGTTTTGACATACAAATCAATCAGTGCTACTATTGGAGTTCTCCATGACATTAAACATAAATTGATACTAGCGTCTGAGGTGTAAGAAGTCGGGGGTGGAGGTAAGGCATAGCGATTAGAAGTTTGTGATTCGCTAGATTTTCTGTTGTATTCACATGTGCATCTAAAGTTCACTTATATATATATATATATATATATATATATATATATATATATATATATATATATATATATATATATATATATATATATATATATATATATATATATATTGTAAAATTAATAGAAAAAGAAAATACTATCTTCTTATAAATTATTCCATTGTCCAATCTATTTTAGGCAAATAATTCAGATTCAAATGCCCTTCTTAAGTTCCAAACAAATTACTTATATCCCACATTTTCATCAGTAAATTTATTCTTATAAGCTGTAATGCTTATCTGAAAGATTATTCACTGTATGCGGCTATTCTGCTTGTAGCGATAGTGGACAAATAAAATCTTTCTTACGAAATACATTAGAACCTTTTCTATCAAAGATGACCAAGCATTTAAGATAAATAGAAGCAGTTTTTTTTTAATTGTGTGAATAACATGATAAAAGTAATTTGTAGCTAAATATTCGTTTATATATCTATATATGCAAAATGGATCCTTATTTACTCTTTCTTACTCATTTTGTCACAGCGAAGTAATTTTCAGTGATTTTATAAATCGTTGAGATCAACCCGTTCTTAATTCTCATTTCGCTGTCTTCAATTATCATAAATTAGTATTTAATTTTAATAATTTTATATATCAATTCCATTGGCGGATTAGGTAAATCAATAAATAAACGAGCAGATCTACCAACCCTCATAGAAGTTTTTTTTTTTTTTATAGATTTTCATAAAGACCCTAAACATTATGCCTAAACTTTTTGCACTGTTTTTTAATTCAGTAATTTTATAAAACCAATCCAGTATTTTCAGAGTGGTTTTAGGGATTATTATAACTATATGTATGTCATCAGATAACTGACTAATTTTAAATTATTTGTCTTGAATCGATAGTATTTCAATTTTTTCAAGGAATTTCCCTTAATATTTTGTTATATTTAATAAAATACATATTTAAAGAAACTGTATCCCCTTGCAAGCACCTTCTATGCAACTTTAAAAACAAATCAGATAAATGTCCATTTAAAGAATACTCTACTACTTTGTAGAATAATTTTAACTAATAATGTACAGAATTCTCAAATTAAAAGTAAACTAAAAAGTTATCTATAAACTGACATGATAATTTCTAAAGCTTGATCAAAGTCCATAGTTGACATAAAACCGGGAATTTCTAGCTTCTTTGTTTCTAATATAATATCGTAAATAATCTTAATGTTTTCACCTATAAATGTACCACTTCTAAAACCCGCTTGATCTTCATGTATAATGCCGCCCATAATCAATTTGAGGTACAAAGCTAAGCTAAAAAGAAACCGGCCTCTAGGTTTTCTAAACAAAGCTTTTTTTGCCTGGCTTATGGGCGCATGTGATCAGACCACATCTTTGTATTATAGAAAATAAACCTGTACTATATGCATTACTTATTGGCCTCAATATAAACCCCTACTACCACCACTGCAACAATTATTTTTTTTAAAAAAAAAAAAAAGATCAAAACAATTTTTAAAGCTTTCACCATAAAGTCATCAAGTCCATCTGCATTGCACGTTTTCATACTAATGACCACTTAGTATATTTTTTATAGAATAGTTCAATTTCTGACCACTTAGGTATATTATCATTTCATTTGCCAGGATTTTGTCCCATACATTCATATCTATTCTATTTTAGTTTTAATTGGAATATTTTCCAATCATTGATTTTCATATTAAAGCTTCTCATAAAACAAATTTTGTAGAATATCAATAATGTTAGTAATATCATCCGCCTAGTCAAATAAACACTTTAAGGTTCATTATTTCAGACGTACAAGAAACGAACAAGATATAGATGTTACATTTCAAGATTTAAATTTTATATAGATGTTTAACTAATTCTCGTAACAATGCTTCTTAACACAATAGACAAACCAGGATAGAGCAAGATAAGACGTGAACATGAAAACATAAAACAGTTTTAAAAAGAAAATAGCTTAGTAGAAAGGAAAATAAATGAAACTTTTACTGTTATCAATAATGATACAATATGACAGCTGGATACTAAATAATAAGAATCGTATGAATCTATTTGGAAAAGCGACATTTTTATAAATAAAATAACAAATTACTACATGTATTTTTGTCTTTCAAACATGCAAATTATTACACATGTAATAACCTCTACTCCTTTCTTCCTCATGTCAATTTTACAACAATTCCAGAATGACATTTCTATATTGTAGCTCGACAGATGCGTCTCAGCTGTATAGTTTTTTCAGATGAGAAAAATAGAATGATTTCGGTTGCTCTTTAGGATAGTTTCTTCTCCATGCATAGAGTTTTCACTTTTCTGGAAGACTTTCCAACCATCACTCATCTTACTTTTTCTAACAATTCAAAACAGTTTTCCCGGCATTACAGTTATTGACATTCACATAATACTTATACATTGTTACGACTTTGTGATCATAAAATAAGTAAAAGAACAGAGCGAAAACGAAAACGTTTTGTAAAATTCAAGAAATAATTGAATTCCATAGAATACAATGTGAAAATTGCAAAATGAATTACAGTATTGTGAATCAAATTCCAAAAAGTCCTAGAAGTTATCTCACGAATCCAAATGTACAGTTCCAAATAAATTCCGGTCATGATACGAATACATTCCAGTCCTTAATGGGTTGATGGCACAATTATGCTAAGGTACCAGCAGTGTTGATTTATCACAATGATATAACCCATAATAGTCTTGAATGAAATCACATTAATTCCAAAAAAATGATATAGTTCGAAACTATTATTGAGCAGGCTGTAATTCAAGTGAATAATTTTAGTAAATAAATCCATCCAAATTAAAAATTCAACACAACATTAAGTCTGACTCCTCTTCGGATGTTCAGGTGAAGATTAGTAATTTTAAAGTAAACAAACTAAATATAATAAGTAAAGATTCAATAATAGAGCCAGGATATAGGCGAATTTCCTTTCTTAAACATTCTAAGTTGTCAACAATATCATTAATTTCAAAGTAAAGAACTAATGTTCTAAAGTCAGATGTAAGTAAACATGTTTGCCTCCATTAACATCTTAAGAATATTAATCTATAACCATAGACAAATATTAGCTATGAATTGTGCTGTTTATAAAATAAATGTGACTAAAATGTGGCTAGTCGGGTAGTAAACCTCAATTACGCAATCCAGAATTACATAGTTACCTCATTTCTCTGTTCTGGACGAGTTCAAATTCTATATCAACGCTATTAAATAGAATTCACACGCCTGTGAAATTTTATGCAAGACAGAACAAAGAAACTGGCTTAATTTCCTTTAGTCAACTTTCATATATGACACAAATATTTGATTAATATGGCTTGCATGCATAAATGTTTTATTTGGTCATAATAGCCATATCATTAGTTGGTAAACGTAACTACGATTTCCATTGATCATAATGTTACCGCGTAATCATGGTGAGCTGCTTTAAATTCTATATAAATTGTGAGGAGAACTATTTTTCTAAAAATATCCACTTCTATAAGCAGTCACATGTAAATCCAAAAACGTAAACACCGCCAGTCAAGCATACTGGATGACAGCTTCAAAGTAAAAGAAAAATCTTACATTATTGGAAACAATCGAATAAGCTGAATTCTAAAGTCTAAAGCAACAAATCTTTCTGATCTTTTCTGAAAAAATATCGTTCTCTCTTTGTCAAATTTGTGACAAAATCTGGATAAAACTGTTGCTCTTGCGCTAGGTCAAGGTCATAAGTCCTCTGTACTACGGCTATTCAACAGCTGTAACGAAAATGTTAGAATTTTGAGAAATTTCGCTGAATTTGCCTTATCGGATAGATGTCCTGCACGAAGACATTGAAAACTTATATCCATCCATATCTGACGAGCCTTCTGAAGTAGAAGTATCGCAAATTGAATTGTCAAGCAGTTTGAATGAGCGAACACCAGTTCAGTTCCCAGCTGAAAATAATGATTATTATAGACTAAAACGCTTCAAATCACGTGAACAAGATTTCTTAAATATTTCTGAGCAGAGATACTAAAAATTTACCAAGAATAGCACGCAGTAGGCTACGGTATTTTCATAGGTAGATTACGTCATTCATTTATTCATTCATTAATCATAAACAATGAATCGTAAAAATGAAAAGAAGCAGTATACTGAATTGTTCATTAATCTAAACTTAAATAATATTGTGTGATACATAATTAGCTTTTTATTTGTTATTGAGCATGTATTATAAAGCGGAAATATGTTGTTTATTTATAGATATAAAATTTTTATTTTCAATCATTAATGCAAAATCAGCTTTTCTTGCTCTGCAAAGAATAATTTATAATCTATCTTAGAATTAACATTGTGCACATTATAAAATTTTACTAAATATTGTATATAAATATATTTTATAGAAAGGAATATGCATCAATGACTTTGCACAAAAATATAAATATTTACTAAATTTAAAAAATAGTAACTACCAAACTGAAAACCATTTGAAGTACAGCATGGTGCAAAGAGAAGAACATAGAGGTTGACCCGAAATGCTAGCCATATTTTATGATGAAGCAGCTTCCAAGGTCGCCACAACATGAATGAGGAAGTTTCATGAAGCCCAAGCCGAAGAATGCCACAAAACCTCTTAAAAATGTCAGGGCTGCAATTAATCACAAACATTCAGCAGAATGTGATCGTTCAAGAAATGCTGCTATAGACCCCAAGTTTAGAAAAGCAAATGAAAACATGTTAAATGGAAAATTAAAGTTTAACACCAAGATTGGCTTATCAAGATCAACTCAACACAGACCTATTATTTCTCAATCAGACAGTACCAGAGGCAGGGTCATTCTGTCACACTCAGATACAGGGTTTAGATATGCCTATCTTTCCATTATATTACTCGTAGATTATAATTCCACAGCTAGTTAATACCCACCAGTTTTGAATTTAGGTTTGGTGAATCAGGGGATGAATATGTCATTTTGATTTTTCAAGTTATGCAGACAAATTATCAGGGAGTCTTAAATGCACAGGAGGAGAAAAACTTTGATCACAGAATGTATGCAACTGGTGGTCTAAGCTGATAGGGTCAAGTAGATCATACCGTTAAATGAAAAGAGTTTCATTAACAATTTATAGCCATCAAAAGTACATTCATAAACATAAATACACATACATAAATACATACATGAATACATACATGTATGCATGATTGTATACATACATACATACATACATACATACATACATACATACATACATACATACATACATACATACATACATACATACATACATACATACATACATACATACATACATACATACATACATACATACATACATACATACATACATACATACATACATAGTCGAATATTATTTGGCGGTGGTTTGATTATTGTTATCTAGAGGACGCTCGGATCGAGTAAGCAATAAAATAAAACATGAAATTGATGCATGCAATAGCAGAGATCTGAGCAGAAATATATAATAGAACAACACCTTTGATTTGATCATGTACCTCCTGATCGTTAGGTTTCCCATTAAAAATCAACCCTTTTCAAAATATGATGCTGTGGAGTGGAACCTGAGTAAAGCATGCAGTAAATATATAGGTTTCACTACTCTTCATTCCGCCCCTTTTACACACTCAAACACTAAAAGCTCTAGTGGATTTTAACTGAAATTCATGGGTCTGTTTCTAAATCATTTTTTTTAAATTAACAGAATTCGCGTAGCTTTTGAACGATATGCGCTTTGCTGCTTTTTAATTATTTTTAGACACAACCATTAATGACCAGTTATGTTTAAATATTATCCCTAAAAAGATCGATCCATGCAATAAATTAATATTAACTTTTATTACGCTTAATATAACAATAGGAATAGACACAAAGCAATAATACTTAATACTACTAGTACAGGAACAGACACACAGCAACGGTACAAATAATGAAACACCGCGAGTGGGATATCCTTGTCAACGTATACACACACACACACACACACACACACACACACACACACACACACACACACACACACACGGATTATTTTTCTCATTCATTGTTTTATATCGAAATCAAAATATTTAATACTACTATCATAAATGACGCACAGCCACAATACTTAACACTGCTATCGGAAGATACGTAAAGTTTTTAGTCTAATCCGGGAATTAATAAGGTGCCCACAGGAACTGTTAGTCACAAAGTAGAGCAGACATGTGCCGATTACATTCTTTCCAACTGATTACAGAACACAAATACACTGCTATCTATTTTGGCTTCGTAACCTGATCTACTTTTTAGATGTTCCTTACTTTCCAATGGATAGTCTATCAGTAATACTCTGCACGTTATTTATACGCACACGTGCGCGTGCGACTATGACAAAAGATTCGCCATTTAAGTGACCTCACGCATGGAAATCTTACATATTCGTTTGTTAGGCCGAATCAGTTAAGGATCGACTATATATGTGAACTAAATACAATGAACGGTTAAACAAAATCTATATTAATTTTGAAGTTATGTTCCTTTAGTTAATTAAAGGAGCCAGACAAGAAAAAATCGAGATTTATCCATAAATTGAAAAAAAAAGAGTTCTTGCGAATACCGGAAAAATGCACAAAAAAAATTACAGAATGTACACATAACTCGATTCCATATATACCAGTCGTTTTATACCCTTAAAGAATACATTTATTTTGACTGGTATATTATTTTTCATACTTTCCTTACCTTACATAAACAGTATAGAATGTTTAATATCCTGACTGATATTCAGCCTATAGTCTGTATAACCCAGAATACTTTTCGGTAAAACAATTTGCATCAGATAATTTAATTATTTTACCAGTCACGTTCTTAGAATAATGCAATGATAGACATCAAAAACTCATAATAAAATAAAACTTTGAGCAGTCTGAGCTACTCTTCTTAAATATTAGCCATTTCAAGTTACATATTTAAACTTCTATCTTGTTTAAATTTGTGAAACGACTGGGCATTGCAGAACTGACAGGTGTAAGGTCTTGCTGCATTAAAATCCGGAAAGTTTTTGTTATAGTTTGCTGCAAAAACAAGAATAAATTGTACGAGAGGACAAAATCTTTAGAAAAAAAAAACACAAAAGTTTGAACTAAAAACATCTTCGCCTTATTTGTATAATCCCTCCACAGTTTTAACCATGAACCTGATATTCAGATTTCCAAGATGAAAAACTCAAATACAAAACTATAAATGAGCATAACATATTTTGGGATTTTACAACTCAAATCTGATTACATCGTTTAACACGCAAGAGCTAAAAATACTACGCCTCGACAAAAAGTAAATCAATACAAAATTATTACGCGACTTTGATGAAGGAATCCAAATCGATAGCATTCAATTGCTTTAAAATCTAGTAGTCTACAGCATATGATACTCCAATGTGTGTTCTTGAATGTAATCAGGGACAACGAGTTGGGGCAATTTACCTCCTTCCAACAATCGGTGGCATATGTAAACCAGGTCCATGCAGCGGCGCGGCTACTTCGAATATGGAGGGTACCATTTTCTATCAAACTGACATCTTGTCCGGAGACCACAGACTTCCGACAAAATGTTCCGTCATGCTGACATCAAAATCTATTTATTTCTGGTCACGAACAACAACTCCAGGCCATGTAATGCTTGCGACACTGGAAATGTCCATCGGCCAATACGGATCTCTGAAACATTATATATGTAAGACCATTATTAAATTGTATTTTCGCTGAGAGTACCCTTGCCTCTATAAATTTAGGATTACTAATTAGTCAATTGTCAAAGATAACAAATATATTGCAATGAAATTTGATCCAATCCATATCACTGGACTAGGCTCCTCTCTCTCTCTCTCTCTCTCTCTCTCTCTCTCTCTCTCTCTCTCTCTCTCTCTCTCTCTCTGTCTGTCTGTCTGTCTCTCTCTCTCTCTCTCTCTCTCTCTCTCTCTCTCTCTCTCTCTCTCTCTCTCTCTCTCTCTCTCTCTCTCTCTCTCTCTCTCTCTCTCTCTCTCTCTCTCTCTCCATACTACTGAGTTTATCCCAAGTTACTTCCAAGTTTCTATATTCTGTTTTGGAATGTACGTTTTTAATAAATCCCTTAATTAGAATGTTATTAGTAATTTTCTCCCCAACCCGATAAGTCGTATTGGCCCCTGTATTTAAAAATTTTGTTTTTAATATATCTTATTTGTTTCTGCGCTTCTATGAATTTGGTTAATTTTGTTATTTTTATACGGATTTCAGGTTTGTACTTCATTATAAATCAAAAATAGTTAATATAGGTTGCTCTCAGAGAATAAGTTTTATTAATATACATTTTTTAAAAACAATTCAGCAAGTTAACTATTTTCTTAGATTAGATGCGTATAACATTTAATACCTATTTCGCCTTAATTTATATAATTATTCTTTGGGAAGGTGACGCAGTTTTCTCCCAATATGAAATTAATAATTTCTGTATTAATTGCATCTAGCATCTTAGTATTAATATCTACTCCTTGGAATTTTTTCAGTATATAAATCAGAGAGCTTTGACCTGTGGTTTTATAGGGTCACGGGGATGTCCAGAGTGGGTTCACCCCCTCCATTTTCCTATTAGCATAATTCTAGCTTTTGCAGGATTTATTTTTGATCCAGATGCTTTCAGAAAGTATTGAAATTTGTTTCCCAGATACTTTAAAAAGTAGTCGCTAGAAATAACGTTGGTGCAGCCATACGCATGCTACATCATGTTTAGTTCTTTTAATAGGTTTGTAATTTTCATTCCTTTTATATTATTGTTCTTATGAATTGTTTGTACTTAGTACTTCTATAGTTATAATGTATAGAATCAGTGATATGGCACATACCGTCTCATTAAACATTCTATACTGAATTTGTAGCGTTAAGCTCCATTTCTTAAAAAACCAAAATTAATATTTTTCTGTTTTACCCAGTTGCGAAACATTTTTCTAAAATCCATATTTTGATAATACTATGTCAATGTAACTATGTTCTATCCTATCAAAATCTTATTTAGATTGTATATAATTAATGTCCCCTTTTCTGTCCTTGTTTCCAAACGTTCAATTATACTTGTCATGCTAAAGTATCGTTATGCGACAGTGTGGCCCCGGGTGGCCATGTGTACTAAAACGCTCGCTTTTACCGATTACGGCCATCTCAATTTTGTCCATGTGGGTCCATGGTTTAGGTTTTGCCATTGGAGATACGTGGGAAAGCTATCATTAGCTTCCATGGGTCGGTGATTCTTATTGGTGTTGTGACCGGGTTATTCCTCCACCAGCTATATATATATATATATATATATATATATATATATATATATATATATATATATATATATATATATATATATATATATATATATATATATATATCCGATCTTGGACAACAGTATCATTAAGCAAAAAAATATTATTAAAGACGTATTCTAAAGTTGTTTTAAGGAGTGGTTGAAAAATATGATATAATTCATACTAAATCTGCCAAATTATGGGGATTTCCATTTGCGTAACTGCTGAATTGCCGTATATATCTCAGAATGCACAATAGTTTTTTCAAATGCAATTATTGAATTCTCAGGGTTTTATAATAAAATTGATAATGTTACAGCATTCCTCAAAACTATCTTGTTTAATACGTTCTTTAGTGTATATTTCTCAATAATACTTATAATGTCTTATGTATTATATCATTTTGTTCTTTCAATATTACCCAGTTTACATCTAAAGAAGTAATCCACTTTTTCCACTTCCTCCCATTCCATTTCCTCCCTTTG
The DNA here is from genome assembly GCA_016746295.1 of Potamilus streckersoni. Taxonomy (NCBI): domain Eukaryota; kingdom Metazoa; phylum Mollusca; class Bivalvia; order Unionida; family Unionidae; genus Potamilus; species Potamilus streckersoni. Next base: position 720,714 of record JAEAOA010000086.1, on the reverse strand, counting down.
GTATATTCTTCTTTCTTTGTTCTACATAGTTTGAGAATTTCCCCCCTAAATGGTATACTTTTTAGTTTATATTTTTGTAGCAATTAGAAATCTTGTTTTGCTGATAATTTCTTCTTCATCAATATACTCTTGACTGTTTATAATGTAATAACACCTATTTCCTCCCATTTCTTTCTCTATTGTTACAGTATCTTGTTGTAGTTTTTATTTATATCCCTTTATAAATCCTGCCAATCACAAAATGTTTCTTTTCTTTCGAAAGTTATTCAGCATTTTAGTAGTCATATTTTGGTATTCTTCATCAGCCTGTATCGTATTATTGTTTCCAGGTCCCTTGTCCCCAGTATTGATCTTTCATTATATATATATATATATATATATATATATATATATATATATATATATATATATATATATATATATATATATATATATATATATGTATGTGTGTGTGTGTGAGTGTGAGTGTTAATTTCCATGTGGTTAATCCTTCCTTTCAAATTCTTCTCTTACTTTACTTGACTAATGTAATTTTAAACTTTATATTTAGTCAAATAGCTAAACAATATCTTCCTGGTTTAATACTGTTATTTACAATAACGCATACAAACCTTCCACTAAACGTGTTATCTGCTAGGTTACGTGTTTCTTGTAAGCATAGTACGCCATAGTTTTTCATTAATTCTTTTGATTTGTACCTTTTCTCCAATTTCTCCAATTTACATTCAAAGATATAACACGAAGGTTGTGTCCACCAGAATCACCATTGCTGCTTGTGATGGTTGATGGTTTCTATACTGAAATGATATCTTTCACAAAATCCTTCGTTTTTTATATTCTATTCAATCAAACGTCGGTGATTGTTATGCCCATATCCCGTTATTCAAAGCCATGAAAAGTAAAGACACTTTGCACCAAAAAAGGTTTCTTTTTTTACATGCATATTTAGAAATCTTATCAGAGATCGAAACCTAAGTTTTACTTGTATATTCATTTAAAAAGGACTTCATTTTATTTACATACTTGTTGTGAAGGTAATTAAATATTGAAACTCAAACTTTACTTGTATAATGTTGTCATGAGTTTTTCAAGCAAAACAAAGAACCTTGAATACAAAATCTTACTGATTTCAGTGTTAGGTATTTGTTTTACTATTTTCTTGTCAGATAGTAGCTTTCAATCAACCTCCATGGCGTCAGTGTCATATGTTTGTTTTGCAATTTGCATCTGAGACATCAGTTGCTAAATATTTCCCTATTACCGTGAGGTAATCAATTTATTTCAATCATTGATAGTAATATTTAAAGAATGTGACTTTATATCTGTGACTTTGTGTCCTATGTGTATTTGTATAGAATCCCACGCGGTCTATAGTGCTTGCTTTTACCGATCAAAACCATTTCACCTCTGACCACGTGTTCTAGTCTAAAGATCGGTGTATACGAGTATGTGAGTGGGAATTTAAAATCAAAGTGTCGGGTGCAGCTTTCCAGTTCGCAAGCCTGAAAGGTATAAATTTTCATCAACTGAATAATGATGCTGTCTCAGCCACACTTAACATCTCAACTTAAATGTATGGAAATATTCAACACTGTTCATATATTTAAATCATGACCTTAGTTACTGTTATTGATCTTAACACACAAACACATACACTGTATGGCATACAAGGTACAAAGTATTATGTAATGTGACTAATACATTTCTCTTTCTGTTTTTGTCTTTCATCCCTTTCCACGTCATATGAAATGTGAGAGTATACTAAAAATGTAAAATATTATGTAAAGTAAAGATAAATGCCACACATGGTTTTCAGGAAACTTGGGTCACTGATAGCCCTGATGATTGAAACTCTCCATAATACCTGATTCACATTCAACAACCATCCACCTGCTCCCTGCTTCACCGACTACCTGCATCTTGCGTCTGGCCAAGAGCTGCGACATGGCACGAATTAACACGAGGCTGGGTCAGCCTAGCCTTTTGGGTCGCAGTAGTGGTCCCCGTATGTATGTGCATCCCAAAATAACAGCAAAATTGGAAGCGTTCTTTGTTAACATGGGTGCCGCCTCCTTGTAGTGTCTGGGCTACACCAACCATGGTCATCACATATTTGGACAACGTTTTATGTGACCTAGCCTTGCCAAGAAACAGAATTGGAATTGTGCACCTTGTGATGGTGGAAACATCAAATTGTTCTGCTAGCATGTAAATCTACAATACCACGTCTTTACAATGTACGCCCTGACAACGTCTTGTGAGATTTCGACATCTTTTTAACCACTTCCAGTTACCTATCAGGCTGTAGAATTAAATCCTAGATAGTCCTAAATGTTCATTCGAAAGTCAGAATGTATATAGTTCCACATAAATTTCAGTGCTGTACCAAATAAACTCCAATACTAAGTGTGATTATGTGCCAATGACATGGAATGTGGCAAAGTGTTAACAATCGGTTGATGTAGTAAAATAATATAATCCAAAATGTCCTAGATCTAATACAGTATAATCATAAATTCGTGACTTAGTAGAAGAACAATTAGCTCTTTGTAATTCCAGTGAAATAATCTAAATAAATAATCCACATAAGCAATAAATCTGAAAACAAAAAGAACACTGATTACACTTCTGATATTATGGTATGGATAAGTAATCATGAGAAAGAAAAAAAAAGTATATATACCCATGATCCACTTGACCTACGTCGGAATTACCATTCTCTAGGAAACTCTGTCATATTAAAGGAAAATTTTATTTTACTCCAAGGTCATAATCATGAGTATCTATAACTAAAGCAAACATAGATGCGGACATGAAAAAAAATGGGTTAAACGTTCCAAGTGTAATGTGCTTAGAGAAGAACATTAAAACCTTTTATTTTAGCTTCAATCATTTAAACACTATTGATATTATAATAAAATTAAGGACATGCGCATTTGGTTATAGCACCCCGTTTAAGCAATTCTTATGTTTGTGTGATTACTTGTTTGATTTTTGGGATTCGGTGCAATGGAAAATATTCCTTAGCCCGAAATAATTAGCCAACAACTAGGAGCAAATGTCGCGAAGAGAAAATGTTAGTGAGTTTCCGTGATACCATGGTCAATGAGTAGTGAACTCCGATTCAAACTGCATGACTGTCCCTGGAATAATGAAGTACTTAATAAACTCTAGTGCTCTAGTGGTGAACATTGGTGTTGTGACTGCAGTGGCAGTATTTACGTAGGAAACCGGTAAATTGCACAATGGAATAAACGAAAGGACTCGGTAGATACCGTTTATGTCGCCATTGTGGCAAATGTGATATAGTTTTACTGGCGTGATGTGCCTTGAAACTATAGATTGACTGGCCTAAGGTGGCATAGTTAAAATTGTTCCCTGTGTTAGGGATAGTTGTAGAGATTCTACCGCGTGAACAGCTTACGGTACGGAAAGATGATGAAGAAAAACTGCAGATGTGCGATTGATAGATATTTGGCAAGGTGTGAATAACGTAATCTTCCATTGATTAGAGTAAAATTTATGTATAGAATGGACACGTCGGGCTTTCTAATTTACAACTTAAGTTGTATAGAAGTCTTTGGAAATTTAGGGTAAACTTACGACTTTTAGCGGGAATCGGGCCAGGGTTTTGACACCGCTCGTTCAAGCAAAGAACCCTGGCTTATAACAAGAAAATTTCTGGTGGCTATCGGTGGGATCTTTGAATAGTTGTTTCACAGTGTGTAAGTGATTTGGTTATATTATGTTTTATTCAGACTATTCCTTTGCAGTTGGATAGAAAGACGTGTAATTTAAAATTTTAAAAAAGTAAAGAGATTGTTATGAATAATGTTAGAGCGCCTTTTAAATGTTTTTATTTTGGTTTCGCGACATTAAATCTGCTAGAGTAGATAGGTTTATTTGTCCTTGAGGAATATGATTTATTTCAGTGCATAAGTTCAGTTAAGATTGAATATTTCATCTCGGATCTAAAACAGCAACTACAGAACAGGAAGTGTATAGTTGGTGTGGCGCTGAGATTGGACAGAAAAAGCCGGTCAGTTAAAGGCGTGCGACATTTTATTCGACTCGTACTAATGTAAGGGGGGGGGCGGACGAGATGATTGATTTTTGCCCAAACAACTGGGCCAGAATGAACTGTGAACTGATCGGAAATGTGGACATGAAACATTTTGCATGCCAGATTTATGAATTTGGCTGTAAAATTCTTAATGAACAGCAGAAGAACAGCTAATAAAAAACGTGTATTTGACAACTCCCCCCCGCTCTATTGTGTAAAGTTCATGGGCGCTATTTTGATTGTCATTCAAACTCCATTATAGATTTGGTAATAATAACAACAGCAGCAGCAACAACAACAACAACAACAACAATAATAATAATAATAATAATAATAATAATAATAATAATAATAATAATAATAATAATAATAATAATAATAATAATAATAATAAAGAATGTGTGTTTGACAACTCTTCCCCACCCCGGGCTCTTTTATGTACCGTAAATGGGCACTATTTTGACTGTCATTTAAACTCAATTATAGATTTGGTATTAATAAAAACAATAACACAAATGTAATTTCAGAGTTTATTTGCACTTGATTGGAAACGTTATTTGAATTGAGATTGATAGGCAGAGAAAACTTATAGATATAGTGATGTTCAGTTCCGTGAGACCTCGACTCCGTGCGTGGACGAAAAATGTGATGGAAATACATGCGCTCTCGGTGCATTGCATATATGTTAGGTAAGTGACTAACAGGAAGAAGAGAGACACTGATTTTAATTCGAGAAACATACAAAAGCGTAGTTTCGCTGCTATTTATTGATGAGGATTTGATAAAAACGCCATTGGAAACGAGTCGTTCAGTATAGAAACATGTAAATTTAATTTCAGGCACATCTGCCTAAGCCGACCGGAGCGGCAATAAAAATTTTCATTTTTACAGGCTAGTTCGGATGGATTAGCTTTAATACGTCCGATAATTCCACAATGGGTCAGTGTTTCACCATGATTATACCTACTTTGGAGTAAAAGCTTAACCATCCGAACAAACTTATAGTAGCCTACCAGAGACAAAAAAAGCAACCTCAAGGACATCTTAGTCAGGGCGAAGCTAACGCCAGTCATTAGTCAAGACCAAACCAGTCAACCTGGCCCATGTGGGTATAAAAAATGCAAAACATGTGAACATATGAGAGACCAGGACATTCGCTAGCACAGTGACTAAAGAAAAAGTAAACATACACGGTCCAAACAAAACGTGCAAAACAGAGAATGTAATTAATCTCATCACATATAATATCTGTAGCCATCAGTATGTCGGAGAAACTGAAAAGCTACACAAAAGGATAAACCATCAAATATCTGATTGGATGGCAAAGAAGCTGTACAGAAGCCCGGTCGCAGAACACTTCTTTTCTCCTGGCCACACTTTCAGTGATATAAAACTTATCACAATTGCTAACATCCCCAACTGGAGTTCCAAAACCAGGAAGAAAGAGGAATCTTACTGGATACGCCGCCTTAGAACATTGAAACCAAGCGGTCTAAACAAAGAAAATTAGAAAAAGAAAGCCATGCACTAGTAGACCTATCCTTTGCAGCCGACACATATTCTTTTCAAATTTTATTAGATATTCTTAGTATCCTTTAATTACTGCTATAAGAATAAAATATCCGGAATAGAATCATATATCCGGGATATAATTATCGTCACATATATGTACACAAAGTGATAGATGTCGCTATGGCTAATAGATTTCCAATTAACTACAAATATTTCTCAGTATCCACCAGAAGTCTATACAGGCTGGTTTGGACATAATGCATCTATAGGTTGAATTCATGTAGAAACAGCCATGTAGAGTTTTACAAACACAACATTTTCTATGTTTTATTTGTTTGTTTTGTATATATTTTGTGACCCTTGAGCCAAGCTGTGGGTACCCATGCACTAAAGGTACATTTGTCTATCTCAGGTAGTTAATGCATCATAAAGTAAACAACGTATTTGTAAAAAAAAAAATATAGATCAAATGATTTGAGTTCGAATCCTACCAGTCAATCACTGCTGGAGAAATAATTATTGCATTAATCTGAAATGGATGGAGAGAAGGAATACTGATTAACAGATAAACACCACCAAATAAAGCATACAGTTAGGCTTGTGTATATAATGTGCATTGAAGATCCAAATCATACACATGTTGAATATACATACCGACATTACCGCCCAGCCCGCTTTACTGTTTTTGTTCCAAGCATGCGTGCTCTTATTTAATTCACGTTGTGAATGAAATAAACGAACAAGCCATCATTCAAAAGTATATTATTACATTTTCAATCATTACATGCAAATATGGCCACTGCTCTTCATCCACCATTTTCCATAAATGTTTTGATTTACTATCAGAAGTCGTATCTTAGTTTATCTTCTTTTCAAAACCATGTCTCCTGATTTTCATCTTTTTTCACACACTTTGTCATCTTCTCAATTATCATTATATTTTAATACTTGCAAACGTCACGGCAGGTTCACTTTTTATTTCCCACTGACCATTGCTAACTGTACATGATATTAAATGAAACTGATTGAGTAATGTCCTTCTCTCTTTTTCAGATTTTAGTATTTTAGTACAACATGTTTACTTGTATTTTCTTTAAAATTTCTACATTCAGACAAAATATTAATATCTTTCTGTTTCTTTTCTTTGTCCTCCTTTATTTCCTCTTCAACTAACTGTGATGATATTTATGTACAAGCTGTTTAGTGCATGTTTTCTTTACTATAATTCAGATTTTGGCCTACTGTTGGTTTTGATCGTATTCTTTACTTGTACTTATGCAAGTAAAGAAGCTAAATTCTTATTATTTGCTAGGTATGCTGTGTACAAGAAATTGATTTTGCTAATTAAGTGTAACTAATGTTCAAATGAACCAGAATATGTTCATTTAGCTGTCCTTACTTTGACTTTATTATAACCAGGCAAGTTAACTAATATATACTTTTAAATCTCACGTTTTTTCTTGGACAAGCAGGTTCCCAACTTTTTAAAGTATACTGTAACAACACGTTTGTTACATCTAAAAGACAAAATTCAGGCCGAAAAACTGATTTTTGGGGTGAGATAGAATATGCCTTTCAATCTCGTATAGTGACCTTACATAAAGATAGTGTCTGTCACAACACTATAAACTTGTGATAATACAGGACAGACTTCTCTATCTACATATCAAAAGACAACATTATAATACACCATATTATAGTGAAGTTATTTCTATTATTAAATTCCTGTGTATATTAATAGCTAAATTTAATTGATTGTAACAGATTCTGTCATAGTAACATGAGCTCAATGAAAAACATAATTTTAGTACCAGTGTACTTCAGCGATGTGGTGGGAGAGAGCAACGGAATGAAAAAGGGTTATGTAATGATTATAAAACATTTAAATTCAAAAGCAAGCAAGTATTAAATCTATTTAAAATTTCTTAAAACAATTTGATTTAGTTTTTGGGATTTTATACTGTCAAAGTAGATGTCGGTCATGTAAATAAAAAGAATTTATGGCTATCGATTGGATTTGGAATATATGCTCGAAATTAAGTTCTACTTGGATGTTCATAATTTTCAGCACTGATTGCTGTCTGCCAGTGCACTGTTTGCACTCATATTTATAGACCCCTATTCACGTCACATGACCTTAGTTTGCCAATCAATGCTTGTCCTTCTCAGGGCTGGCCATAGCGTTAACCATATAAACTGTTCAAACTGCATGGAAATATCTCTGAACACAAAATTTTAGACAAAATTAAGTTGTCCTCTCAATGTCCATTGTGTGTGTTTTTACTTTAAATCTTATTTGTATAATCATACCTATGATTACGTAGAACTGGACGAAGTGGACAAGTGAATTTCTATGCGAATAGCAGAGTACAAAGTAATGATGATGCAATGATTTGTAATACAGTAAGAAATAGTCCCTATCAAAATGAATACTACTTTGCACATAAAAGTAAAATAGCAAGATCTACATAACCAGAGACTGACAATAATGAACAGCAACATTACTTCTAACTTATTGTTCAACAAAAGTCTAACAAGACAAATGTGAGCAACCGACGAGATACATTCAATCCATCATTATGCTGCATCACCGCTGTTTTGGTAACAAAACTCCACTGGATGGTTGAAGTCACTAATTTATGGACTAACGTTATTTTTCTGGCTTTGATATTCCACAATCATGGAAGGTAACATAATTTATTTCCTAAACTATTCATGAGAAACTCCAGCACGACACACGCATTGTCCAATATGTAAATGAATAGGGCACAATAACTGCTAACCTGCGAACCACTTTTTACTTAATATTGATGTTCCAGGGCATGTAGAACGGTTGATGTCTTTATATTAATTCCTTGACCAATTCATTCATACTCGTGACAACAGTGTGACATTACGCAGACTGGAGCAAGGTTCTATAGTCCAATTTAGTATAAAACACAAAGTACACATTTATAAGAGATGCATATGGCGATCAAAACAATGGTGAGTGGGTGGCATACGTTCAGGAATGAAAGAGGTAAATCACACGTGGTAATAGTTTTCAGTAACAGAATAAAATGACATGATCGAAAATGCCAAAGTGTCAAAGGTCAAACATCATCTTACATCTCAAAGTTTAACACCAAACAATCTTCACACATTAAATGGACAATGTCTGTACATGCAAAACTGTATTCACAATACCATTAAGATATTACTATGTAGTAAACTGCATCATGTTTACTGACCTTGTTTCACATTATTATTATTATTATTATTATTATTATTATTATTATTATTATTATTATTATTATTATTATTGAAAAAATGTAGTTCTTAAAAGTGCACAGCATTTTGGTTTGCTGAGTTAGGTATTACACCTGTTCCACCTTAACTGGTGAACCTCCTGGTCACATACTCTATTTATTGTTGATGTCTTCGCGATAGTTTTCAAGTCTTCGGCTGATCCCAGCTTCCGGGTTTAATTTGCTCAGAAAGTCAGTGGTTGTTTCACTCTTGTCAGCTGCTGCTTCGTACATTTTCAACATTTTCTACACTGTTAAGTATTCTATTGATGAATTTCCAATAGCAATGGATCTTAAAGTCTCATAAGTATAGTAACTAGCCTTCATGTAAATAAGTTGTTGCTCTGTCGTTATTGGGACCGACGTACCTGGGAAGACTAACATATTAACGTATAATAAGACGCCTGATTTTATTGGATGATGATGATGATGTTTCAATGAAACTTTTCCAAATCATATAGGCGTACTCATACTTGAGCAACTTCTGATCAGTGTTTATCCTCTTCCAATCCTTGGGTTGGCCAAGGCGACTTACTTGATCCGATTGGCATCTGGATAACTGCATCCTCATACCACTCCCGTCTGGCTGATAAGAATAAAAACACACAGACCCACTCCAATAGGTTAGCTGCCCTTGTTTTATATGACGATACAGGCGGAGGTGACACTCTATAGGGTTTGCCTGACATGACTGGTTGATCTCTCTTCATGGATAGATTTATGAAGTTTTTATCATGCAGAGGTGTACAGATTTATTCCAGTGACTGTGGAGATTGTGTTAATCAAATCGTAGGTCCTGCGGTAACAGCAGCTAACAGGACTTGAATAGTTGGTACTATGACAGGTACTATGGAACATAGAGTGACAGCAGATGATGGATTAGCGGATGAAGGGTCGTCAAATGGTTCTGTGGCCATTGCCTTCTTTGCTGACATTGCACGCGTTTCGGATGAATCTTTTCTCTTACTGCTTAGTTCAAAAGTCTGTGACAAATCTCGTTAGGGTTCTTAAACTTCCTTTGGAAACTCCAAGGATATCTCCTGACATTTCCTGGCTCACACCTCCCCGTGGGAACGACTGACAACTGTCCGATGTAACCGCCATCATCTTTCTTACCAGGCTTCATGCATCTCTTTCATTCCGACACCGGAGATCAACATTTGTACCACACCTGTTTGATTTTATCAAAGACCTCAACCACTGAATTTGAAGCATATATCTTATGATGGATAGTATATTCCCTTTTATTTTCTGGCCTTGATGGTGAGTATAGAGGTGCCATCATGTCGTAGATGTCATATTCAATAATCTGGTTCAAACGCCTTTTCAGATGAACTATGTTTCGATACGGTAAATATTGTATTCTCGAGTGAACAGCCATCCAAACACAATTCCCTTCTCCAAAGAAGATAGAAGGTGCATCATCTGCGCCTTTAGGATGTAACAGCATAACATGCAGTTTCACGTCTAGCATCCTGCAAAATGCATTTCCTCATCTAAGCACCAGACGCAGACAACGCGTAGAATTGAATTAGTAGCAGCTGCGAGATGATTCTTCAATTCACGCCTCCTGGTGAATTCCGCTGACACCCAACTCTTTGAAACTGTTTTAGAGAACATTCTAAAATTGTAAAACAATTTTATTAACTGATAAGTTCCATCAATATGCAAATAATAACAGCACGGAGCCGTGCATTTTCAGATCCCTAACATTTGGAAGAAAGAGAACCGTTATGTATGTGAATTAACAGACAAAAACTGTTTTTCAATGGTAATGGCATTTTTGTTTATCTTTCGCAAAACAGTACTGTTATTAAAATGCTGCTGCTTTTTCACTCCACAGTTTGCAACTTGAATAGCAAAGCGATCAACACTCCACGTTTTCTGATATCAAATGTTATCATGTTATATGTATTCATCAGCATAGTTGTTTTGCAGCCCAACATATTCCATCTGTATGACCTCATTACACCATTAACTCAAGCAAATGGACACTTCATCAAGCAGGTTCAAGCTGAAGGTATTTACGACCAGAGAGGACTGGGTTTCAATGATTTGACGCACAGGTTAGCCAGAACTAGCCAAAACCAAACAATCATTTTTCTAGCGCTACCTTAAACCGTTGATCACTCAAAGTCAAACCAATTAAATATCCCCCTGCACGAATGAAGCGTCCACCATCATAAAATCATTTCCTACTCTTGGAATTTCTTTAGCTAACATCTCCTACGCTTGTAATTGCTTTAGCTGCCATCTCGATTTTTCACTTTTGACTCTTCATACGCGCCGAGAAAATAGAAATAATTTTAACATGCACATAGTTACTCCTACTCAATTTGTCTACTTCTGTCGGTAGAACAAAATTGGTCTCTTTCTTCCTCTGTAATGCAATAAACGGTCAACCTGATAAGCTTTTGCTGGTTTCTTCCTCGATATCTTAACTAAACAAGCTTCTTTATTATCAGATAAGGTCCTTTCCATCTGAGAACTTCTGACAGATTTCTACGTTTCTTACTGGATTCTACAGCCAAACTGTCTGTCCAACTTCAAATGATCTCTTCTTTGCCTTTACATCAAAGTATTTCTTCTGGTATTGAGAACTCACCTTAAAATGTGTACGAGCGATGTTGTGTGATTTCCACAACCTCAACTGAAGATTTTTTTGCATAATATGCACTTTCAATTTCAGTTGTGACCAGGTTCTTCAACTCGGCCGGAATACCGCTAACACCTTTCATTAGTAATATAATTTCTCTTCCCAAAATCATAGTGTTTGGTGAATATCCAGTAGTGGTGTTAACTGATGTCCTATAGGCCATCATTACTTGTTGGAGAAACTAACACCAGCTGTGTTAATTCTTCTCGAAATAGATTGAAAGCTTAGCTGACAGAGTCCGATTGAATATTTCAACTCTTCCATTCGCTTGAGGATGCATGCTAGTCGTGCTTGCCGTCTTGATGCGAAGATCACACATATTTAAAAATATATTTGACTCAAAGCTAGTACCCTGTTCAAGTGTACTTGAAATGGTGTGCCAAATCTACTAATAAAGCAGTCAATAAAGGTCTTTGCAATAGTTAAAGCTTCCTTTTCTGGCAATAAATAAGCTTCTGCCCACTTTGTAAACAGGTCATACATGACAAGGATATATCTGTAGCCATTTTTACTTTTAGGTAATGGACCTAAAAAAAATCCATTGCTACTCGCTCCTTTGACTCTCCAGCTAAATATTGGCCTACTGGTATCCTGCGTGATATATTAGGGGTTTTCCTTGCCACGTAGCTATCACAGGTTCTGGAGTAGTTTTCTATCTCCCTTCTCATATTTGGCCAGTAAAAGCTATGTTTGATTTTCTCAAGTGTCTTATCTCCACCAAGATGGCCAGCCAATGCAACATCGTGAAAGCACTTGAGTACATCTGCCCACAATTTTGTTGGGACAACAATATGGTGATGGGTGGTCGTGCGATTTTCACATATCCATTTGCGATACAGCATGCCATCCTTCAGTTGTAGCCTATCCCAACTGTGCCATAACGATTTCAGCTTTGCTTGATTGCCTGAGATATTTAACCACTCAGGTTTTCCAGAACTTTCTTCAAGTGGAACCATGATAGTGGCAATAATAAAATCCTTCAGCTGATCTTGACGGATTTCGCCGCTGGACCATCCCACCATAACACACTGAGTAGGTGCGAGAATATTGTCCATGCATAATCAAGTATTCATTCTACTGCAATCACCTGAATATATCTTCCATTGATCTTTCAAATGTTAAAGGGCTTCCAGCAAGTAAAAATGGCATTACAGTAAATTAGTATAGGCCAAGGCTTGTTGCAAATGTCGTTTTCTCTTTATCCTTTGGGTCGAAGCCAATCTGCCAGAATCCAGAGAAGAGATCCATGCAATGAAACAGTTTTGATTCACTTAAGACGTCTAGGCATTCATCAACCTTTGGTAATGGATAAGCATCTTTGATAGTTACATTATTCAGTTTTCTAGTCTACGCAGAAGTGTGTTGATCCATCTTTTTTGGTAACCAAAATTAATAGGAAGCCGAGAATCAATTTGATGGCTCAATAATTTTCTGTTCCGGCATTTTCTGTATTTCTTGCTCCTCCACTTTTCGTTTCCTAAGTGGTTGTCTTCTTAGTGGGTGGTGTATAGGGGCGGCGTGATGGGGATTCATGTGATGTAACATTGTCAGTGTGAATTAGATCATCTTTTGATTTGGAGAAAATTACTATTTCATACCTTTCAATCACTTTTTTGCATTCCTGATCGTTGCATATACGCTTCATCTCTAATGAAATTGCTTTGAATAATCGTTTCAGTGCTATAGCTTCTTGTGCAATTGCACATAGGCTGGAATAAGCCTTCTGTTCAATCTGACGAAGGATATCCCCATGTACGGCTATGGACTAACCAGGCTGACGTTTTCTTCCTTCAAATCTTGAAAGCCGTCGATCTTGCTGTCGGGTACTTTTGAACAGTAGCCCAAGTTTTCCAAATCAGAGATGAATACGACTGTTTCTCCTCAAAAGAGAGACTGATGTAGAAAGTACGTGCAGCACCGCTACGTCCTGCACTAAGGGACATAATTTTGTCACAGTCAGTCCATCGTACGAGCTCTGTGCACTTCTCAAAGTGGAAAATATACTCATCTCACTCGTAGATCCCGCTATGCGGTGTCGGCTGCATTGACGGACGTAAATGAACATAACATCTCTCAACATCATTACAGTCTTTTTTTAAAATGTTTATGGCATGTTCATGACCTTATCTTTATATAGATATATCTTCACAAGAATCTTCCCTTCCGTCGGCAGAATCCTCATCGTATATAACATTGCGCTAACCAGCTTCAGATACACCTATGTAAGCTATAAATACAACTTCAGGAGAATCAGCCATTTCTTTCTTCAAAGTCTACACACGTAAACAGTAATTTACATGTATCACTGTCCATCACACGTAATGTCCAAATTTACGTTGGTCTCTTTAGATTCGAAACCTGGATCGCAAATATATTTTTACCATCCCATCGCCCGCCACCAAAAACGAAGTAACATCTCATACCATGTATCCAAAAGACTTTATGGCGTAAATTGATTTTCGTTAATAACTGAGGGTGAGATAGAACATGCTTTTCAATCTCGTATAGTGACTTTACATAAAGTGTCTGTCACAACACTATCAACTTCTTATAATATAGAACCGACGGCTTTGCCTAAATGCTAATACAATGTTATAATACACCATATTATATTGAAATTAATTCTCTTACTAAATTTCTGTGTATATTAACAGCTAAATTTATTAAATTGACTCTAACACATTCTGTCATAGTAGCGTGAGCTCAACGAAAAAATTCTTTTAGTACCAGTGAACTTAAGCAATGTGGTAAGAGATAGGAGAGGCTTTATAAAGAATTAGATAATGACAATAAAACATTTAAATTCAATAGCATGTAATAAAACTATTCAAAATTTCTTATAACAATTTGATTTGTTTTGAAATTTAATACTATCAAAGTTAATATCGGTTCTGTATGGTTTTAGATTAGATTTGGAATATATGGTCGAAATTATTTTCTACTTAGATATTCATACTTTGCAGCTCTAACAGCTATCTCCCAGTGCACTGTCTGTACTCATATTTAGTTAGATTCCTATTCACGCCACATGACCTTAGCAAGCCAATCAATGTTTGTCCTTCTCAGGGCTAGCCGTGGCGGTAAGCAAGTCAAATGTTCAAACTGCATGGAAAAATCCTTCTGAACACAAAATTTAGACAGAATTAAATTGTCATCTAAATGTCCGTGGTGTGTGTTTTTACTTTAAATTTTATTTGTATATTCATACATATGATTACGTAAAACTGAACAAGTTTAGATGCGAATCGAGCGAGAGTACAAGGTACTGATGCAGCGAGTCGTAATACGGTTTGAAGTATATTCCCTATGATCATCAAATGAATACTATTTTGCACATTAAATTAAAATAAGAAGTTCTAAATAACCAAAAACTTACAACAATGAACAGTAACATTACTTCTAACTTATTGTGCTACAAAAGTCTGACAAGAGAAATATGATTCTTCGACCGGATACACTGATTTAATTACTATTATGCATCTCCGCTCTTTCGGTAACACAACTCCACCGGATGGTTGAAGTCACTAATTTATGGACTAACATCATATTTCTGGCTTTAATATTCCAAAATCATGGAACATAATCCATTTCCTGAACAATTCATAAGAATTCCAGCATGACACACGCATTGTCGAACATGAAAATGTCTAGGGCACAATAACTGCTAACATGCGAACCTCTATGTACTTAATGTTGATGTCACGGGGTTTGTATTACTGTTATGATTTTAGACGAATTCCTTGACGAATTCATTCGTGCTCGTGACAATAGCGTGACATTACGGAGACCAGAAGAAACCTTTATACTCACATTTAGTTTAAAATACAGAGTACACATTTATAAGAGATGCATATGACAACTTAAACAATGGTGGGTGGGTGGAAACATTCAGAAATTGAAGGAATACTCATCTCACATCTCAAAGTTTAACATCAAATAATCTTCACACATTAAATGGATAATGTTTGTGCATGCAAATCTTCATTTCACAATACCATTAAAGTATTAAATTATAGCGAACAAAATCACGATTTTCTGACTTTGTTTCATGTTTTTACATTATCATTATTTATATCACTATTGAAAAGGAATGTAGTTCTTAATAGTGCCTAGAATTTTGATTTGTTCCGTTAGGTATTACAATATTCTTATCATTACTGCGTATTGTAACATAATATCAGATATCTGGCAACTTTTCTAATTGTAAAAAAAAAGGTTTCGAACGTACAAAGCAATAAGTTACCTTACGCTTTTAACATCAATATCGCAATTGGTCTTTCATTATGAAGATGGTGATCAAATGAATGCAGATTATATGGAATGTTTGTAGAGGAGACTAAAATCAAAATACCTTGTTGGAAATTAATATTCTTCTTTTTCTGCATTAATTAATTTGTAGATGATATGAAATAATTACTTATTCAGTGCTACCATTATGATTTGTTTTCTACCTATCAGTAAAATTCTTACATATATATTTGGCAGATGTTTTGCAATTCAATTTTAAATGTAAACATTATCATCCTTTTAAGCTACTAACACTAATTTCAAGATGGATGTTAGCTGTTCAGAAAGGAAGTAGCTGGTTGTTCAGGTAGATGGACAATATAGAATGAGAGCCTGTTTCTCTTCAAAACTGGTACCGTCTTATGCACCATGTTAACATTTTTATGTAAGCGAATCCCTTCCTCCCATGTTATGATTTGAATTAGAAATGGTAGTTCATTAATAGGGCGGGGGTGGGGAGGTTTCCAGTAGATAGTTCGTTTTCTTGATATTTTAATCTTCATGGTGAATGTCATCTTTAAATGAGGGAAGTATCTGCTTCTTCGGGTAAAATGGGAAAAAAATGGATGAAAGCCAGTTTTCATTCAAAACTGGTGACCCCTCATTCATCATGTTGTCGTTCTTTTGTGAATGAACTTCCCAATAATTTACAATCAACTGACGGTATTCACTTTATATTCCACCCTCTAAATATAATTTAAGATTTAAGCAATGAAATGTATTTCCACATGTAGATTTCATGAGCAATTTTTGATCAGATTCTATATAGGATTTCTTTTCAGTACAATACCAATGTGAAAAGATGTAGTTTAATTCAACTAATCAGTCCAATGACTCATATTTAAGAAACTTTCAAGGTTTGACCTCTGTATTGTGTATTGATGACGGGAACTCTATTCAAATCATCAAATGGCATCAACTACCAACAGCTGTTGTATTAATTTTGTAATGAAATTCATTCAAAAGTAGTTATGTCTTTCAAAATAAATTTCACTGTTTGAATGTTTCACAATCTATGAAAACGTAAGCTGTTTTACACATTACATATTACTAAAACATTATAAATCCTAAATACTCATACAATGATCAATTTCAAACAGTTAGAATTAAACAAAACTAGTACCAGGATCAATATCAAACAGAACTCATTTTGAGGCTCTTTATGCCTTTTGCATTTAAAACAATTACTCAAAACAAATGCACATGTACAAAAGAAGCCCTTCTTTTTAAATAGCTTTCTTTTACTTCAGTAAAATTCTGTTTACTTAGAAGCTGGTGAGTTGTTTTCCTGATGTTGCTTTCACCAGCATATTGGTCAAAAGTTAAGATATAATGGCCAGAAATCTACTGATACATGTACAGCTGTCAGACAAAATTTATATGTAAAATTATTATCTTGAAAAAATTAAATCAAATGCGTTTGGTATATTTTATAACTAGAGTAGCTGTCATCAAAAAGTGGATAGTGTTGAGTTATTGTGTTACAATTTGTGCTTAAAAAACTGACATCTAATGTTTGGACGATGGTGAATTTGTTTCATAATTAACAGCTTAATGTGAGCTTAAAATGTATTTCGATTTACTAGATGCCTAAAAATAGGGCGGGATGATAACAAGTATTTGTTTTAACGCATGTAAATGAAACGAGATTATAAATAGCTTTCAAACAGAATGCTACATTGATGAAGGAGAATATTGTAGACAAATAATAAAGGAACTTTAAGTTGTGGTAAATGTTTTGCCTTTCAATTAGTTGCCTTTTCGTATAGGGAATCAATAAGAAATATTATCTTTCTAGATTGTATTGCACTTTTCAACTAAAAATCAATGTAAATATCAGCCATGCACAGGGAAAGTGTTGTAGAAGATCTTTATGCTAAAAATATAAAATCATTTTTCAAAAGCGTTGATAGTTTCTCACTTTCTTCCAAATATTTCTTATTCATTCTTAAAGATTGGAAGAGTTCAATATATACTAAGTTTATTTTTTGCATTCACACTTAATAGAGCAACCAGCTTTCAGGATTGGAAACAATTTTAGCTACTTAAGTTTATCTTATTTTTTAAAAAAAAATTCAAGATGTGTAAAGCTTCTGAAAGTGTACTGCTGTCGACATCGACAACATACCATGTAATCAGATACTGTACGTTTCTACTTTGTACATAAACATTTTTGGATTATGTTTTATCTGTAAATTATGGCACAATGACCATTATGAATAAAATGTCCAACTTTCACCGGTCTCAATTTTTAGATTTTCCTAAGAATGTGCCATTACCGTATCTATCATTTGAATTCGGCAGCCAGCAGCGAAAACGGTATAGGATTCAATATAAAGGATAATTTTTAAAAAAAATTGAAGAAAAAAAAAAGAAAATCTATAAAAAAATGAACATAAACATTGCTATTAGGTCTTTAAGGATAGTCTCGCCATACCAAAATTAAGGTTACTAGAACAGTTCCATGCACGCACAACAATAATTCGTGTGCACTGACTCGATAATGAAATATTAATATCGCTATAAGACAACAGATTTTCAAGGACACTGAGTACTATTGCTCAAGTAACCGTCGCCAAATTTGAATTTTCACTTTTGAAACACACCCGTTTATGTTCCTGTTTTGTAGATATTTTTTTTCTTCAAATTTTCGTGACACTTGACTTTTCTTTAGTCAGTACACATGCAAGAATACAAGGTGAACTCCGCTTAATTTTATCAGGTTCTATAAAAACATTTCCTAATAATAATGAATTCCTTTCTAAGTATTTCTGCTTGAAGTATGGGCATGAGAGCCAGGACGCGACCACCATGATAAAAACTCCCTTATTTCTATTTCAGTCATACCTTACTTTTATTTTGACAGAGTAGGCCGATGAATAATTCTTTCTAGTTTACAAGCATTAGACAACTTCTATTTTAAACCAGCTACCTAGTCAAGTAGATTAATATTTGAATCTAGATTTGATAGAAGTTTCTCTTGTAATAACGTAATACTACATGGACAGTATGTCCAAAACCTGTTCAATGAAATAGAAACCAAAGCTTATTCATTTTTTCTGTAATAACAAAGTAAAGAAAGCCATTAGAACAAATGTGTAAATAGTTTGTAAGCCTTCTAACACCAATATCTAAGAGAATGCAAATCCGTATTGTCATCATTGTATCATATTTAGTCCAAAAATTTAAACATTAAAACAAACACCAAAAGAAAATACCGGAAAACAATTTTGTGCTATGATTTTCTTTCATTTAATCCACCAGTTTTATATTTGCATTGACTTTGTGATTTTACATGTATGTTCTACGATTTCTCTTGTTCCGCCATAATTAAGGACACTGCACACAATTTACCACAAGGCATAATCGTTAAGCAAGAGCAAAATAGGCACTATTAGCCAATTGTCATATATGATATGGCATCAGAGTTAATGTAACTTCGTACTTAGATAATCACACAAGATAATATGAAAAAGCAATAACCCAAACCTTTATTGTCTGAAGGTTTCGCTCTACAGTTTTGTACTTCGAACGTGGTCAGCTTTATGAACATAAAGGAATATCCCAGGTTACCCTTATTGGGTATCATGACAATTTTACGTCGACCTAATATATCTCTGGTATCATTAGAATAATGTTAACTTCCCTTTATTTTCGAACTTCATTGAAAAGTGTAGCTGGGGTATACGCCTTGCACTTTCATGAGATGTATATTTCTCAAAACAAACAAAATGGGAAGTTATTTAGAATCGGACTTTCAAAAAAAGACCTCAGTTACACTGTTAAGGAGCACAATAATCAAACTGACATCAGCAACAGCCATCTACCCGATAATGAAAAATTCATTTGAACAATCCAACTGAGAAAAGATGTTAAGCCAGCTTGTTAAATTTTTTTTTTATGTTCTCAACCATGGCCGAGATAGTGAAAGATTTGTTTAAAAAAAGTAAAAAGAGACATTGTAGTTCAATCTCCTTCGAGTGGTTCCGCTCTCTGATGTTCCTTACTAATGATTCTAAACTTAATCAAAATAAGAGTGAACGATGAGATTGAAATTGTACAATAATTTCGGAAGAGATTGGTCTTAAAAAATATACATTTTATGAGGTTACAAGTCAAACTGCAGATGAAATTTTGTAAAAAAAAAAATAGAATTTAAAAACCAAAATGAATTTTTTCTTCAATATTTGAACTTAGATTGGACAACAGAATATTTTATAATAATAATAATAATAATAATAATAATAATAATAATAATAATAATAATAATAATAATAATAATAATAACAATAATAATAATTATTATTATTATTATTATTATTATTATTATTATTATTACAAATGAACAAACCAAGAATGAAGAATGTTTAACGTAATAGGTAATTGACAGTCGCCGAGCTAACATTAAAAATGAAGATAAAACAATCTAATCAGGAAAATCCAACTTGTATGATATGAAAATGTCCATAAAACCAACACATGCCACAAAACACCACCACACCCCACAAATCTGGGGCGCATTTAGTGCTTGTGAGTAGAAATGGGGTTCATCATCGGTCGTATATTTTTGTTACTTTAGTCCCGATGAATTCTAAAAATAAATTTTTTCTTTAGTCATTATTTAGATACCGATACAGATGAACAACAAATTGAAGATAAATAAATTTTCAGGATGGAGCTAAAACGAGTCCAACAACTATCTCGAACAACGGAATTTACGTGCTGCTAATCAGATTCGTCTCTCGTGGCAACGCACGAGGTGCAATCGCATTCCCATAATTCATGAGAAACAATCGAGCTCCCTTACAATTCAGTTAGCAAAAAGTAACGACTGGACTATATTAGCGGAAAATGTGCTGTTTTGAAGGATGTTTTAGGGGCATTGGAAAATCGGTAAGTACCGAAAAACAAAGGTGTAAATATAAATAGTAAAATTACTATTGCGTAGCTTTTCAAGGACGCAATGCCAATGGAGGACAAAATTTATTCGTAAAAATGCACTCAATGCAAAGCAACGTCACGGCAGAATTTAACAAAAAAATACAAATATCATGATCAACAACAGTGGGGGATGAAAATATAGTGATTACGATTAACAAGATAAAATGAATTCAAATCTGGAATTCAATGGAAGGGACCTCCATGGCAGAGATTGCAGGTTTAACGTGGAAGGGGGGCTAAGTACGACAAGTAAACAGGAAGAGTCTCCAATATACCAGTATTTGTTAAATGAAAAAAATATGATCTTAATGTCAAAATAGTTTTGTGTTATCTAGACAATTATTTTATTCGCAATAAAACAGCGCAGCCTTCCTCAACTCACTTCCACGCCTGACGGCACAAATAAAAGCTAGCTGTATTTTATTTTGATGAAACCTGTCTCCCGATACCATGTCTGGGATTGCAATTATTTAAAATTGGCTCAGCATTGACTTTTTCAAGATCTGAACACTGATCTTCACAGATCAGGAGTGGTGGGCGTGGTGAATGGCGTAGATAATGCATATTTTTTAATAAGCAGAGAAACAATGAATTCGAAGTCGCTATTGAAGCTCAATAAGTCGAATATCTACAGCAATATAAGCAATATGAACAAATATATTCATTTCGTGGTATATCAATGATAACGATACCAAATTAATAAACTCCGCTCTTTAAATGAAATGGTACATAATTTCATTGCAATACTCTCTCTCTCTCTCTCTCTCTCTCTCTCTCTCTCTCTCTCTCTCTCTCTCTCTCTCTCTCTCTCTCTCTCTCTCTCTCTCTCTCTCTCTCATATACATAAGTGGAAAAATACACAGAAATCTGGAGTGGGAGAGAAAGAAAATATTGGTGTGATGATACCCTTGAAACTCAAATAAGACCAATAACGTATAAAACCCTGGGGTAGTCGTAAAGGCATTTGCTCACTTTCTCTTGGAGTTACATACAGTGTTCATCAATATCAACGATACAATGTTGCAATAGCGTTGTCAATACTATAAGGTATATTTCTTGGTTTCAAGGCACACATAGTGTGGTTCATTTAATGCTTGGGCAGAAGGCGTATTCTTAAAGCTAGAATAAGGTTCTAATCATCGATTTTTTTTTTTCGAATATGAAAATGTCTGAAGACCGCCCCCAATCTCCCCCTTTCTTTTTGTAGGTAAGATATAAGACTAATAGAACAACAGAGTAACACAGGGATTGACTATTACAAAAAATGCCCTTGTATTAATTCTTTCTTAACCCAAACAAAATCCTCCCTCTCCTTCGTTACTATTCGCAATATACAAAACACATTTAAATCAGAATTCATACTACCAACTTGAATGTGGTGGTAATATTTGTAATATAACTTGTACAACTAAGGAGATATATTATAATTCATATATCAATTTTCATAATACATTTTACAATCCCAATCTTCCTCAGTTTATGAGCTTACAACTCCAATCTTCTAATTTTATTTTAATAAAGTTTTATCAATATAGACTTGGATTAAACACTAATTTCGTACATCCATGTAATGTGCAATGGGTGGGAAAAAAAACGAATCTTGTGAAGAATTTAGACTTATTTTGACTCTGTTGATGTCAAGACTTGACAGGAAGCAAGGAAATGAGGGAGGGTATGATATTGCAAGGCCCTGTTTGGTCATTAAGGGTGCTCAATATATCTATGCATAGGAACAGAGTGTTATGCTTAATTAAAAGGTCAAAAGTTTGGGGTTGGAGCGATGGAAGAGGGTATCATGAACATAAAACCGAAAACAATTTGACAATGTTTAATGAATTGTAAAAAAAAAAAATAAATAAGACCTACGGTTATTGTGTACAATCAGATTGAGCTACAGTTATGTACAGATTCTGTAATTCTAATATAACAAACTGAAGTGGGGGGCTGTCATGTGTGGTGGGAGACAACTGTTACAATCTATTTTTGTTGGAATAAATTAAATATTCTTCTCCATTTGATAATGTAATGTGCTATTTTAAAAGATACAAAAAGTACTAATTCGACACTTGGCTTCATTTTGGCGGCGACTGTACTCGTCAGTCGACTGACCAAAAATGACCGTGCTCCTCTATTTATAACTGTAACGTGCCGAGCTTTAACTTCGACACAAGGTCAGCTTTTACAATATGTAAACATGGGTTTCAATCGCAAGACAGGAAAGCTATGTAAGTTTCAAGAGCTTAATAAACGCTAGTAATGGATAATAGTAACTGTGCAATATGAATGGATCAAGAATGAAATCGTAATGTTTCAATCAAAACTCTGAAAGAGGTCCAAACGGACCGATGACACCTAAAATTCTTTCTTTACGTAAATGTGTGGCTCAGTGTAAAGTTACGAAAGTACATAATAAAACAATTGCTGGAAGCGATTAATGTATTTCTCTGTGAAAAGTACAACACGACACAAATTGAATTATAAAACATATGAAAACCAATGCCACTCGAATGTGTTTCAAAGTGAGTATTTTATTGTTATGGTCCAGAATGCACCAATGCTTTCACATATAAATTTGAGAAATGTTTTTCCTTTTTTGTAGCCAATTAAATGTCACATTAATGTAATATGGAAATAGTGAATACTTCCTTCTATGCATGCTTAGTTATTTACCGTAGCAACAGTTATGATATTTTAGTATAAGTACCTAGTCGAATTTCATTATATAACAATTATATAACAGCAGAATAGATTTTTGTTTCGTCGCTGGAGTCAATATAGATGTAGGTAATCATTTAAATAACACTACTGTAGTATAACACTGTTAATTCTACGGGGGCATCAATCTTTAACATTGAAGAATATAATGTAGGTTTATTTCATATAATTTGGAATATTATATCGTCTGTAATGGTTTATATTGTTACAATGGGGCCCCGAGTGGCCGAGTGGTCTAAAGGGCTGTCCGTTACGGATCACTGTCATCTCACCTCTGTCTTCGTGGGTTCGTGTCTAAGATTTGTCGAATGTGGATAATGTGAGAAAGCTTGCCAGTAGCTTCTCGTGGGTCGATGGTTCTTTCCACCGATTTCCCGGTTTCTTCCTCCACCATTAATACTGGCCGCCATGTATAGTCTATCGTGTGCTGAAAAATGGCGTTAAGCCCCACAACAACCAACCAACCAAAGTTATAATGCGATCCTATTAACTCTCTAGTTCCTATTGCACATATATAGTCTCTGCCAGTCAGAATGAGTCTGCAAGAACACGATACGATACTATTAGGATTATAGTCATGTACTACTTCTAGGTGCTTTTTTGACTGGTTATAGCCCTAACAAGGGCTAGTGGCTACCCCTCCTTCCGAGGCAGAACTCACCCAAGTCCCAGTGCTGGACAATTTTGTTCGGCCCAAGTGCGTGGTCCTAATAACCCCCCTGGTTGGCTCACCGCCAAAGCCGGATGTCACTTTTAGGGAGGTACTTAGCCCTTGGCTGGGCTTTAGCCTAAAGCAGGGCCTTTGCAAGACCTTAAGACCTTTGATTATCTTTAGTCATTGTAAACCTATCCGAGAAAACACACCATGCCAGCCCCAGGAAAAGGAGGAAAGCAAGGAAAGGCCAAGAGCCTTATCTTGTAGACCATTGTTGTAGGTTCTATAGGAGACAACTAGTATTTTTACCCTTGAGGCTCATTGGTCTTACGCGGATATCGATGTGAAAATTCTTGGTCGTAAGTGCGTGAGGGAAACACGAATAGTTCGAATAATACTTAACAACACCCTAGAAACGCTCAATAGTAAGATGCCGGATGAATTGCGATTCGCACTTACACAAGTATTTTGGGGATGGAATTACTCTTTATTTGGACACTTGATGTTAAGATATTCACTTCAGAACTTAACTCTATCTCTGAAAACGAATATACCACGCTAAATAGTGTGAGCGGATTTAAAAGAGGCCAAAATACTACAACCAAAAAGACCGATTTGGACCAACATCGACAACAGGAGACTAATCCGTATGAAGTGCCAATGACAATCACCCAAATTAACAATATATTAATAATCTAACATCACTAAACGTGATCTTAAAACCGTTGTACAGTTATTTATTACGCCCAGCAACCCTACAAGTCCTTTATGTCTTCATGTATTATTAAAGTATATCCAATTTTATTGAGCATTAATATATACATACACATTACTAAAATCAAATATTTAATGTTGAGACGTGTGAAAATTGTGCTTAAATGAACTATACACTAGTTATATTTCATAACACCAGAATTTATCACAAAAACCTTCACAAGACATTACATTAGAAAACGTAACAAATCGCTAAAATCAACAAATGTAACCTGTGTCTTTTATGATGTGCCGTGTATTGAATTGTAAATAATACAGCTTTGCATTGTATACAATGTCAACTATACAAATATATAAAGTACACAACAATAAGTATTTTAATGCTGTAGGACATGTCTATGAAACGAATAAGAATATTTTATGAGCTCAAGTTTCTGTGAAATTAAACTTTATGATGATAACTTATGTCTTGAATAATTTAATCGATTCATGTTGATGCGAGCTCTGCGCATGATGTAGACGACCGCTATTATCACATCAAAACGTAAATTGCATGCATCAATACAAAGGTATTTCAATGATGTTATCGCTAAAACATGCAAATTACATTTTAATCAGTACCCTATTATCACTAGAGAGAATAACTACAAATCCGAAAGTATAGAATCCCTCAATACGAAACTCTCATACTAATTCAAAAGGGCGGACATCGTGATACAAGGATATACATGTTTTTTTTTCTCATGATTTTGTAGGTATTTTAAATAAATTACAAATAGTAATAGCATAAAAGCATAACGTGTGTAGCACATAAGCGAAACAGTATACTTTGAAAACTTTATTGCAGACTTTCAAAGACGTTTACCCGAAAGAATCTGTATCTCGAAAATAGGCTAAGATTGGTTGCCAAGAATGGCTGCTAGTTTTGCCAGTCCATATATATATATATATATATATATATATATATATATATATATATATATATATATATATATATATATATATATATGAGATTATGATATATGCTATGTTTATAAAGTGAACATTATAATTCATACTGATATTATCATATTTATAAAAACAAACTTAATAGAATTAACGACTAAAAATAGTATCCGACTCATCGTGAATCTAGTTTTGGTCATTATAATAAGAGAGATTTATTCCGACCTCATCATTTATTATTGTTTTTGAATATTTAAATCTTTATTATTGATACACTTCTCCACAATTGCATGCATATTGATTCACATATTAAAAAAATTTTGGCAAAATTTCCTAATCAATGTAAATTTGCAGTGTGATCAGTTCCGACGCAAACTGCAAAAAAAAAAAAAAAAAAAAAAAAAACGATGGCAAAAGGAAGGATGGCTCCTGCGGGAAACCAATAATGTAGGTAAGTAAACTGCAGTTAACATTTCTAGTATGGTGAATAAAATAGCAAGGTTTAAATATAAAACATGATTATATCATGTCTGTAAATTCTTCATTCATAATAACATGAACAAGGCCATAGAGACCTAGCAATCAACTGTAATATACACATCTGAAGTAATATTAGCTTACGGCAGTAGTCCATATAATCAAAAACTATCGATAATCAGCACCCTGATATTTGCACTTAAACCTTAGTAGGTGCTTAGCGCACTTCTTCGCACCCCAACCATTCAGACTTTGCGCAAAGTCCTATTCTTGCTTCCTCTCTCCATCTAAATTTTTGCTTGTTATTGCTGTGATTTTTTTAAAGTATAGTTTATGTATGTTTTAAGACGCAAACAACAAAATACTTTAAACCACGACAAGCTGATTATCTCATTGATGTCAGTAAATAGAGTAAATGATCTTTGAATTACCAACATTTTTTGTTTATGGACTGACACATTGTTTTAGGTAGGTTAATGTTTGTTGTCAGGTAGTCTTCAGCACAATACTGAATAATGCATGCTTAATTTTACTAACAGCTGCATCTGATCCCATAAGAGTCCACACAACTTACTGTAGCTTCTGTGCTGGGCGAAGAGTTGCCAGGCGCTTGTGACAGGAAGGTCACCATCCCAGAGGCGCTCAATCGTGAGTAGTTCAATGGTTAATGTGTTTAGCAGCCACCAAATAAAAATAATACAAGAAAACTACACGTGTAAGAAGTAACTCCGATGACTGATAACTGCTTAATGCAGATTCATATATTTCATTAATCGCTTGGTTGTATTCCTCATACATGTTTAACAGAACTGACTACTTTCAAGATCAAATTAAAGTACACATTCATGACATTGGATTCAGTTCCGTATGCTTAGCAAAGTTAATTCATTAAACATCCCTTCATATCTAAAAATGTTCAGAATTTCATCAGCAAATGTTGTCTTGTTTACATCTGAATATACTTTGTTGCAGAGGAAGTCAACGAATTTGTGGTATATAAAATCCACAAAATCAGAGCACTGATCCAGATAGAAGACGGCGCGTTGCATAATGACTTGATTCATGGCAATGCTACCCATGATCAGATTTGTAAGTGCAACTTCTCTTCTTTATAGAAATTCAGATTGTATCGTGAGTCACAGTGGTAATCGCGTTTGTGTAGTATTTTCCCATACGTTAACTCGTGTACCATATAATGATAAGAATAGTATGTGATGGTTTCTTCAGGATTTTTATTTTTACAGCCGCTTTTTTATTTTGTTCCTAAATAAATTAACACTGGATTAAACAGATTATCCTAGCAATTATTTAAATATCAAAACAATAATGGGGGATTTTCCTTAACCACATGTGAGTTCAACCGAAGTAAACATGAATTAGTAGATCGCAATGCATTTCAGCTTGACAGATTATCATTAACTTTATACACTTTTAGCTCAGGCTGTTTGAACGAAGAGACTAAATGAACTGCCAAGGGTGGACTGCTAAAAAGACATCCAAAAATTAAAAAGGTGAGTATACGAAGCTTCAACTAAACAAATTTGCTTTTGGAGATTTTCTTTCTGATACATCAAATATAGATCTTGCCCTAATTCTGAGGGCAGTGTTTGTTAGTGCCTTCAACACTGAGATTTTGTTTTATTGGACCTGTCTGTTTCTATTTAAAGTCTTATACTGTAATCAGTAATGTGTTATACTTAGTGACATCTTGAACTAACGTCAAGAACACTGATTATTATTTTTCTTATCAGGATGAGGACTACCACAACTTGTCAAGTGGGAGACAATACAAATGTTGGTTGAACATTCCAAATGTATTGTGGTAAATTCGTTATTCCAAGATTAACTCGAGATGTTCGAGTGGAAGTAATCAGGAACATCTAAAATAGTGAACATGGCATATGAACAAGAATCCCAAAACAGGTCAAGCAAAGATGTACATTTTTGTGGAATGCACCATTTTGGAGAATTGACAAGGTTGCGTGTAATTGAATGATCGTTGGAAGAATTGACAATTGCAAGTAATTGAATCTTTAATACATAGGAGTGCTTAGGAATTTTCATGAATTAAGCTTAATAAATGATGGGTAATGTTTCGTAGTTTTATGAATTAATTACTTGAGTGTATATCTATATACTAGTTTGTAATATTTATTTGATCAAGTAAACTATTTTAGAAAAGTTAGATTTAAGGGTCTAAGCCATATGTAATTTAACACTGTTAGATAGTTAGTGTAAGAAGTCAAGGGGTGTTAAATACGGGCTCATACGTCTTAGCCGAGTGGAATATAATGACCTCCCCTAGCGTGACCCGAATTAAAGTCAGGACAGGAATTGACCGTTTATGTAAACATAGGAGTTAATGTGAGTGCAACAGAATTTATGCAGTTTGTTTTCTGAGCATAATTATTGTAAAAATATAAATATACTTGGAAATGTGACCTATTGTCTATTGCGAGACATTTTATTTATTGAAGGAAAACGGCTTTTCTAGAATTCTCCTGAGAATTCCCTGAAAATACCAGAGCAAAGTCTGAGCCAGAATCTAGGTCCAGAGGCGATTGTTAAATCAGAGTTCGACTCACAAGAGTCCAAGACCAGATAACTAAACAAAGATTGGCAGAGCAGGGACGAACGGAAGTCTCGATGTCCGCATAAAATAGGTGATGAAGTCACTCATCGTTGCACTCAAAGGTCACATCTCATAGGCAATGAAGATAGAATTCTGTCGTTGACAGTAATCGTAACAGCAAAAGAAATTTGTATTGTCTTTTTTTAGTACATGTTAGTGCATATTTTCCTTCTTTTGTAACCAAATAATTTATTTCTTTTCATTTTAAATTATGTTGTTAAACTAATTAAATTTTTTATGTGTTCATTGAAAGGGGGCTCGTCGTGTTTATTTCTTCAATATACTTGTTCAGAGATCTGCCTTCTTCTTTCTATCTACACTGGGTAAATTACACCGCGGGAGGTCATTCCCTAGAGCGAACAGCAGTGAAAGAGGTTAGAGTGTTTTGAACGCCGCCAATTCATCACAATAATATCATATATAAAACTGACTGAATGTCAGGTGGAATTAATACAAACATAAGATCAGATGAAAGAAAGTATTTGCGAAAGATATTTGCGAAAGATAAAATGATCAGTCTGAAAAGTTCAAAATTCCGTTAAAAAAATGGCAAAGTATATATCATGGCCTGAAAATTTAATCGGATAATTTGAACGTGAATACAAAGAGCAATCAGATTTGTTTCGCTCTTATTGGTGTTTGTTAATCGTCCTAACAAGGAATTGCTTTTACAAGATAAAGTCCAAACAGTTCAAAAATATGTCGAAAAGCAAATATTTGCCGCAATGGGCTAAAATGTGCTCATGTCATTTAGATATAGATACAAACACGCCACTCAAATTATATTTGCCTATTCCTTTCCCTCATAGAGTGTATGGCTTTATAGCTCTTCGATACGCATGTAGCAAACTTACCCAGTGCAGTGCGCTACACATAGGCATTTTAAGCAGTGAAGTGTATGTTACGTTTAATAGCAATTTTAACCATCTTTTGTTCTTGTTACACATATATTATGTATGGAAAAATCTAAGAGTAAAATAGGGTCCTCATAGCTGTATAATTATTTTTCACAGAATTTGTATGTGCTTTAAAATATCAAGAGAACTCATTCAACATCAAGTCAGTGAAGCCGCGTGACCAACCGTAGCTGCCATTTCTCATACTCGAAATTTAAAAGTTCTTTGTCTTCGTCTACATCACAAAATCAGCTGAATTTCTTGATTTAGAAAAATTAATGGCTTCCTACATCAGTATCAGAGCCTTTACCTAAGTTATTAAAGCTTTAGTAGTTGTGATTTTAATCGTGAAAACAGGCAAGTACTGAACGAAATACAGTTACGACCTACTTAATTTAAATAGCAGATTTCGACCAGAACATAAACAGTGGCCACGTGATCTGACGTAATGGTCATTCTCACCAATGAATGTAGTATCTAATAATAGGTTTTCCCCAAAGGTGGTGCTACGAAAGCCTGCTCAAAATGGCTGATGTTTACACTGGCGTCATAAAGCGCTGGTATGCAAATCGGATAGAGGCGTTAAAATGCGCTTATATGAGATAAAGGGCTATATTGGGTAGTTCGGATATAATAAAGTATAAAAAGGTATTTGTCAAAAGATTATAGATCAAAGGATATGATTTAGAAACCTACCAGTGGATCATACAAAGTATTATTGTATTGATCTGAAATGGATGGAAAGAAGGAATACAGATGTACACATAAACATAAACCAAATCAAGCATAAAAGTAGCCTAGAGTAATAATTTTCGTCTTAAAAAAGGAGGATGCGGCTAATTTCAAAGACACTGGCTAGGAAATTGTGTTTTTCTTCAAACATTGACTTATCAATGAAGAATTGTTAGTGCCAGGCGATGGAAAATTTCATTTATTTTCAAGAATCTTCAAAGTAGGGTGAATTCTTTTGCAAATTTATTCCATCTGTTTCATACACTTTGTCATCTTGTCAACTGTTATATTATTTTAATAACTGAATACGTCAGGGCATGTTGAATTTTATTTCTCACTAGCCATATCTAACTGCATAAGATATTAAATGAAACTGATTCAGTAATGCCCTTCTCTCACATTTTTCAGATTTTAGTGCTACAACATCTCTACTTCTGTTTAGTTCTCTTTTCTACATTCAGACAGAATATTAATAGCCGTTTGTTTCTTTTCGTTCCTCTCCTTTATTTCCTCTTCCACTAACTGTGATGATATCCATGTGCTGACTGTTTAGTGCATGTTTTGTTTACAATAATTCAGTTTTAGGCCTACTGTTGGTTTTTATCGTATCTTTTATGGTTGTCTTTATTCAAGTAAAAGAAGCTGGATTCTGAGTATTTGCTAGCTAAATTATGTGCACGAAATTTGTTTTGCGAATTAAGTGTAACTGATCATCTAATAAACCACAATGTTAATTTAGATTTCTTTATTGTGACATTATTTTAACCCGATAATGTTAACTTAAATTCCAAATCATCAAAAGTATTTACTTACTGTAAATTTATTCTTATTCATTAGTTTCCTATGCATGGTTATTTTATCATTCTATACTTTCATTCGTAGATGACTACAGAAGAATTTTTTTTTAAAATAATCACAAATTTATTCCATATTATACCTAACATCAAACATAACCTTTATCGTCAGTTATGTTGGAGAAGCTTCGGAGCTGGTTCCAATAATTTCAAGTAAATTGTAACACCTCGT
This sequence comes from Potamilus streckersoni, assembly GCA_016746295.1. Lineage (NCBI taxonomy): Eukaryota > Metazoa > Mollusca > Bivalvia > Unionida > Unionidae > Potamilus > Potamilus streckersoni. Next base: position 689,176 of record JAEAOA010000086.1, on the reverse strand, counting down.
ATGTTATATCGAAAAGACCCGAGTTTAGGACGTAAAAATGTTTTAAAATTAAATAATAAGGTTGAAAGACTACGGGCATTTCAATCCCGCATAGGGACTTTATATAAGCAGTGTCACAACACTATCAACTTCTTATAATATAGAACAGACGTCTTTATCTAAATGCTAAGACAACGTTATAATACACCATATTATAGTGAAATTATTTATATTGTTACTTTTCTGTGTATTGCAACAGTTAAAAATATTAGATTGACTGTAACACATTCTATCATAACATGAGCTCAATGAAAACAATAATTTCGTACCACTCTACTTGAGCAGTGTGGTGAGAGAGAGAGCAGAGGCTTTATAATTAATGAATATAAAGCATTTAAATTCAATAGCAATCATGTAATAAATCTATTTAAAATTTTTATAAAAATCTGATTCAGTTTTGAGATTTTATACTCTCAAAGTTAATGTCGGTTATGTATGATTACAAATGAATTTCGATGCGAATCGACCTAGGGTATAACGTACTGATGATGCGATAAATCGCAATAGAGTTAGAAATAGTACCAATCAAATGCATACTGTTTTTTCACATTAAAGTAAAATAACAAATTCTACATAACCAAGAACTTACAATAATGAGTAGTAACATTAGTTTTAACTTGCTGTTCAACAAATGTCTGACAAGAGAAATGTGATTCTTCAAAGGGGTACACTGGTTCCATCAATATGCTGCACCTCCGCTTTTTCGGTAACAAATTCCACCGGATGGTTGAAGTCACTAATTTATGGATTAACATCATATTTCTGGCTTTGATATTCCAAAATCATAGAAGGTAAGATAATTCATTTCCTAAACTATTCTTGAGAAATTTCAGCAGGACGCATGCATGGTCCAACAATGAAATGAATATGGCACAATGACTGCTAACGTCCGAACGTCTCACCACTTAATGTTGATGTCGCAGGGATTGTAGAGCTCTTGGTGCCTTTAGATGAATCCCTTGGCAAATTCATTAACACCCGTGACAACAGCGTGACATTACGAGGACCAGAACAAGGTGCACTATTTACATTTAGTATAAAACACAGAATAGACATGTATAATGGATGCCGACGGGAATCTAAACAGTGCAGGTGGTTGGCAATCGTTCAGTTACGGAAGAAGTAATTTACACGTAGTAGATGCTTTCAGTGACCTATAAAAATGTCATGATTATAACTTCCAAACTCTTAGGTCAAACATCATCTCACATCTGAACGTTTAACACCATATAATCTTCACAACATTCTTATAATATAGTGAACTTCATCATGTTGTTCTGGCTTTGTTTCATGTTTTCACATCATTCTTAGTATCATTATTGAAAATGTAGTTCTTAATGGTGCCAGGTGTATTGAAGTGTTGAGTTAAGTATTACATAATTTCCACCTTAAGTGGTGAACCTCCGGGTAACATACTCTATTTATTGTTAATGTCCTCGCGATATTTTTCCAGCGCTTTAGTTGACGCCAGCTTTCAGGATTAACTTGTTTCGGGAAGTTAGTAGTTGTTCCCCTCTTGTCAGCTGCTGCTTCATACATTTTCAACATTTTCTACACTATTGATTCTTCTATAGATAAATTCCCAAAAGCAATCTATCTTAGAGTCTCATAATTATAGTAACTTGCCTTCCTGTAAATCAGTTCTTTCTCTGTTATTACTGGGGCCGACGTACCAGGGAGGGCTAACATATTAAAATTTTTCAGCAAGACGCCTCTATCTAGGGATGATGGTGCTGCTCTTTCAACGAACCTTTTCCAAATCATGGAGGCGTACCACCACTGGACCACCTTCTGATCGTGGTTCATCATCATTCAATCCTTGGGTGGCCAAGGCAATAAACCTGGTCATGTTATCATCTGGATGACTGCATCCTCATGCCACTTAGTCTGGGTGATGAAAATAAAGACACAGAGCCACATTCCAATTTGTTGGCTGCCTTTGTTCTGTATGCCAATACAGGCGGAGGTGACACTGTATATAGAGTTTGCCTGATATGACCGGTTGGTCCCGCTTCATGGACAGATCTAAAATGTTTTCATCATAAAGAGGGGTACCGCTTTTTGGATCCGGTGACTGTGGAGATGGTGTTGCTCAAATCGTAGGCCCTGCGGCAGAAGCAGCTGATAGGACTTGACTAGTTGATACTGTGACAGGTGCTATGGAACATGGACAGACAGCAGCTGATGGGTCTTCAAATACTTCTGGGTCCTTTGTCGTCTTTGCTGAGATTTCACATGTTTCGGATGACTACTTTCTCTTACGGTCTAGTTCAGAATAGGTGGCATCAATCTTGTTAAAGTTCTTAAACTCTCCTTGGAAACCCCATGGAGAGCTAAGATTTGTATCATTTATATCTTCTGATGCTTCCTGGCTCCCGTCTCCTTCTGGGAACAATCGATAACTGTCCGATGTAACCTGCATCTTCTTTGTTACCAGACTGTATGCATCTATTTCATCACCTCGCCGGAAATCAAAATTGTACCAAACCTGGTTGATTTTATCAAAGACCTCCCCCACTGAATCTAAACATCTATCTGGATATATAGCGGGTTCTCTTTTAATATATGGCCTTGATGGTGAGTAGAGACGTGCCATCATGCTGTCGATACCATCTTAATAATCTGATAGAAACAACTTTTCAGATGAACTATATCTCGATACGGTAGATGTTGTATTCTGTTTGTGTTCCTTCCCTAGCAGGTAACGTAGGGGCTCCAAGGGATCTCCTAGCTCCAGAACTGTAGACAACTTCCTATCCTCTCTATCACTGAATTATGGAGGGAAAGGTATTCAAGCACTATCCAACCCAAATTAATGTCCTCACCCTAGCTTGATCAGTTGCACTGCTCTCTTTGTGGGAAACATCAACAATCTGGTTTTAGTCTCTTGGGTGAAGGGTCATCCTAGAAACCATTCCCCTCTCCAAAGAACTCCAAAGGTATATCATCAACAACTTTAGGATGTACCTGCCCTGCTTGACATCCTGCTTCAAGTCCAACATTCTGCTAAACACCTCTTCCTCATCTGTGCACCAGACACAGACAACGCGTAACCTTGAATTGGTGTCAGCAGCGAGATAATTCTTCAATTCACGTCTCCTGGCAAATTCCGGTGGACGCACACAACACTTTGACACTGTTTTAAAGAACATTCTGAATTTTTAAATCATTTTATTAACTGGTAAGGTCCATCAAAATCCAAACAATAACAATTCAGTGCTCTACATTCTCATATCTCTATCATTATTTGGAGAACGAAAACCGTTTTATATGTAAATTAACACACAAAAACGTGTTTGTTTTTTCTCTGGTAACAGCGTTCTTGTCTATCTGCCGTAAAACATTATTGTTACTAAAATGCTGCTGCTTTTTCCCACCATTCTCTAGCTTGAATAGCAGAACTCTTTTCCACATGAAAAGCTATCACGTTTCTTCGTCAGTTCAGTTCTATTGCAACCCAACATATTTCATCTGCAGGACTTCATTACACCATAAAATCGAATAATTGGACACTTCACCATGCAGGTTCCTAAAGTTGTACTTATTTACAACACCGGAGGACGTGCATCCAGTGATTTGGCTCACAGGTTGGCCAGAGAGAGCCCAAACCAAAAATTCATTGGCAGAGCTACCTTTCAGGGCTGATTCCTCTAAGTCAAACTAATTAAATATCCACCTGCATGCACGAAACCGTCCACCATCTTGCAATTGTCTCCTACTCTTCGAATTTCTTAAGTTGCCATCTCAATTTGCCACTCATTGGCTTTTCATACCCGTGAAGAAAACTGAAATAATTTTAACACTCTATTGAATTTGCGATACATCTTCTATTGGTAGAATCAAACTAGTATCTTCTTTCCTCAGTACCGCAATAAACGGTCAAGTGATAAACTTTTGCAGGATGTTTCCTCAAATGTTAAATAGTCGAGCTTCTTTGTGATCAGATAAGGTCCATTCCATTGTGGAACGAACTTCTGATAGATTCCTACCTTTTTATTGGATTGTGCAGCCAAACAGCTGTCCAACTTCAAATAATCTCTTCTTTGCCTTTATAGGAGATGACCATAAGATGTGTACGAGCGATGTTGTGTTATTCATAAAACCTCAACTCAAGATGTTTGACATAATCTGCACTTTCAATTTAAATTGTGACCAGATTCTTCAACTCTGTCGCTGTGCCTGTTACTGCCTTCACTGGTAATGCAATTCCCATTCCCGTCCCTTCATTGGGTTTGGTATAAATCAAGTGATGGCGTTAACTGATGGTGTTAACAGGCCATTCTAACTTGTTGGAGATATTCATCTCAGCTGTGTTGATTCTTTTCCTAATATATTGAACGCATAGCTGTCAAGAGTCCGACTGATTCTTTCAACAGTTCCATTCCATTAAGGATGCATGCAGGATGTACATGTCTTTTTGATGTGAAGAACATCACACATTTCTTGAAATATCTTTGACTGGAAGCTATTACCCTGTTTATTATGCCAAATCTAATAAACCAGTCAAAAAGGCCTTTGAAATAGCTTGAGCAACCTGATCTGGCAATGAAAGTCACTGTCCATTTTGTAAAAAGATCACACATTACAATGATATATCTGTAGTCATTTTCACTTTTAGGTAATGGACCTAAAATATCCATTGCTACTCACTCCAATGGCTCTGTAACTAAATATTGGCCTAGTGGTGCCATGCGTGATATCTTCGGGGTTTTCCTTGCCACGCAGCTATCCCAGGTTGTACAGTAACTTTCTTTCTCATTTCTCATAATTGGCCACTAAAAGCTATGCTTGATTTTCTAAAGTGTTCTCTGCACCCAGATGGCCAGCCGATCGAAAGGCGTGAAAGTACTTGAGTACATCTGCCCTCGTTTTTTGTTGGGACAATCGGATGATGGGTGGTCGTGCCATCTTCACATATCTATTTTCGGTACAGCATTCCATCCTACAGGTGTAACCTATCCTAATTGCGCCATAACGTCTTCAGCTCTGATGGACTGCCTGAGATATTTGACCACTCAGGTCTGCCAGATCTTTCTTCAGCTTGAACCATGATAGGGGTAATATTAGGATCCTGCAGCTGACCTTGACGTATTTCATCGCTGGACCATCCCACCATAACACAATGAATAGGTTTTGGACCAGATTCTTCGTGTGCCTTCTAAGCCCGAGTTTTCACCCTCACCAAGTCTAAATTGTTCTCTTGTACAGGGTTAACATTCACATCTAAACATTTCTTCTCATTGTTGTTTTCGTTCGCAGAGATCTGAGCAACGTTGAAGGGAGTATCGGATATCTGAGGCAGTGGTGGCGACTCATTTTTGTAATTCAAGAGTTTAAAATTATCATCTGAGATGTCAGATTCTTGTTGCCTCTGACAAACAGCGCAATGATTTCGGGATATTTCATCAGCGTATTCTGTATCCTACTGACTGTAGAATTATCCGTGCGTGTGTGGACCTCTTGCGCACAAATATAATGATGAAATTTCCGAAGCACAGAGACTATAGCGAGCAATTCCTTTCTGGTCAAACAGCATGACACTTCGTGCTTATTCAATGTTTTGCTCATGTAAGCAATCACTCTTTCATATCCATCTTGTTCTTGGGAACGTGCAGCTCCAACTGTATATGTATTAGCATCCTGTATATGTATTAGCATCAGTGTCTAAAATAAAGCGAAGCCCAGTTTGTAAATAAGAAAAGAATGGAGTACTGGTTAGGGCTAGTCTCAAAGAATCAAAGGATGCCTGGAACTCTCCGTCCAAGGAAACTTGGGGCTTTTTTCACACAACTTATGGAAAGATCTGACAGTATCAACAAAGTTCTTCACAAAACGTCTGTAATAAGAGCATAAACCTACAAAGCTGCGAACTTGCTTAGGATTATTTGGATGCGGCCACGCCTGAACAGCTGAAATTTTATCTGGGTCAGTATGCACACCATCTTTCGAAACGATATGGCCTAAACATTTTGCACTGGGCTGGAAAATGATGTATTTCAATCATTTTAGCTACAGATCTAACTCCAACGATCTCTTCAGAATGTGTTACAAGCGTACCAACATCTGAAAAAAGGTAACTGCTGGTGCGAGAATGTCGTCCATGTATATCAAGCATTCCTTCTACTGCAATCCACTTAATATTTCTTACATTACTCTTTCAAATGTTGAAAGGCATCCAGCAAGTCCAAATGGCATTACATTTAACTGGTATAGGCAGAGGCCCATTGCAAACTCTGTTGTCTCTTTATCGTTTGGGTCTAAACCAATCTGCAATAATCCTGAGTTGAGATCCATACATGGACAGTTTTGATCCACTTAAGGCGCCTTGGCATTCGTCAATTTTTGGTAATGGATAAGCATCTTTGACGGTTCCATCATTCAGTTTTCTATAGTGTACGCAGAAGTGTGTTGATCCATCTTGCCAAGTACGAAAAACTACACAGGAAGCCCTATCTGATGGCTCAGTAATAATCCTTTTCCAGCATTTTCTGTATTTCTTGCTCTTCGACTTTTCGTTTCCCAACTGGTTGTCGTCTTAATGGTTGGCGTATAGGAGCAGCGTGAAGAGGATTGAAATGGTGAAACCTTGTGTCAGTGCTCCCTAGATAATCTTTTGATTTCGTGAAAACATCATATTTAATGAATAATTCCAAGAAGACTAGTTTTTCATCATTACTCAAGGGTTTAGAACGTCTTTGCAACAATTCTTCCAGATGCCAAGCCACCTTGTTTGGAGCATCAACTGCATTGTGCGTAACAGCTGTAGCACATCTCTGTTTTGTCCTTTTTCTATGTCTACTGATTCACAAGAACCCAGCTTCATATTTGGGTATATATTAACATCTGAGTCATTTTTGTTGACGACCTGCAACGCGTCATATTCCCTTCTTGTGTCAATAACGCCCTTAACAATAAATAAATTTCTTTTCCAAAGAGCTCTGTTTGATGCAACAAATCCAATGTCCGAAACGTGTTCAATTCCTGCTAGCATAACTAGTAGTCACACGCAGGAGTTTGCAGGTACAGTAATGATACATTTGGAACAACTCTACGAGACATTTAAACTTCTCCCGCATAATTTGTATGAATGGTCAAGTTTTTGTAGTCAATTTTGATGGCAAACTTGATCATGAAATATTGTCCAAGGTATCCTTTGGGCATAATGTCACACACAATCAGTCGGTGCGAATCGAGAACACCACCAAACACAATATTCAGTTAGACTTGTCCGTCAACTTTTAAATGTTGACCATCTACTCCTTGAACTTCTTGTGGTTGCATCACAAGAGCAGGCCGTTTCTCATAAGTAATCTTTTCAAACAGAATGCAACAAGAGCAGATGTGGATCCAATGTCACCGAGAAACTTTGCACCCACAACTTAAAATACTTTCACCTGTGTAAGGGCAATTGACCCATCTTCCTATAACTTCCCCAACCTGATCTAAACGTTTGTTTTTTTTTTACATTTTTATCCTTAGTCACTTTGATCAAATTTATTTTCTTTATGCTATTTTCCTTCCTTTTACTGGGTCTGCTGAGTGTTCGCTCCCTTGTGTACAAAATTTCCAGATTCCATCTGTGTTTGGCACTTTTGATAAATTGTACATTTATGGAACAAGTGATCTGAGTCATGCAGATAAAAAGAAAATCTACTTTTAAATGGTAAAGTTTTGAGGCTTCGTCTCCCATCTAGATTTATTGTCCTTTCAATTCGATTTAGTTTTTCCATAACTTTTTTTCAGGATATTTTCTAGAGCTGGGTCAGCAAGTCCATTATTGTACGAACTTTTTCTGACTGGTCATTTAGCCCATTTACGCATGTGACACTTGACTTCCTTGCATTATTATCTCCAGTTACTGCTTCATATGTTTCTGAAACAGTTTTGCATTCCCTATCCATGCATCTATACTTCATCTCTAATGAACTTGTTTTGTATAATTGATTCAGTGCAATAGCTTCTTGGGCAACTGCGCCCAAGTTGGAATAATACATTTGTGCAAAATGACGAAGACTGACCTCATGGACTAACCAGGCTGACGTTTTCTTGCTTCAAACTTAAAAGCCATCAGTTTTGCTAACGGGTACTTCCGAACATTTGCCAAAGTTTATGTACCAGAACTGAATATGAATGTTTCTCATCAAAAGAAAGAATGGCATAGAAAGTACTATCAGCACTCATAAAGACTATGCATGTACGACCAGAATTTTTTCACTGTCACTCTATCGTCCGAGTTCTGCGCACTTCTCAAAGTGTTTGATCCCGCTATTTTCAGTGATGGACGTGAATGAAAATAAAATCTCTCAACATTATAGGCTTCTTTTATATTCTTTATGGGATGCTCATGGCTTTCTCTTTCTATAATTATATCTTCACGAGAATATTAACTTCCGTCGCCAGACCCTCATCGTATGTAACACTGCCTGGGCCAGCCTTATATACACCTATGTCAACTCAAAATACAACTTTAGGATCATGAGAATCAGCCATTTTTCGGGTCGAATTCGGCTTTTTACACGAATTTCAAAACTGGTATTTCATTATCAAGTTGGTGATAAAATGAGGGTAGACTACAGAGAATGATTGCATATGAGGCTAAAATCAAAACATCTTCTTGGAAATCACGATTCTTAATTTTTGGCATACATTACCTTGTAGTTGATTAAAAATAGTTACTTTATTCAGTAAAATCATTATGATTCTTTTCTACCTGTCTGTAAAATGGTTATATACAATTTTAGATGTTTTGTAATTCAAATGCAAATTTAAACAATATCATTCTTTAGATGAAGCTTGTTACACTTATTTATAAATTTGAGATTCAAGATGAACCCTCTTATCCCATACCCCGTCCACCTGCACGAGCTTTGAATTGGAAACGTGTTCATTTTGATGCGAAAATGTTGGAGTTATTTATGTAGGATAATAGCTGTTCAGAAAGAAAGTAGCTGCTTGTTCACTCAGATGGACAATATATAATGAAATCCTGTTTCTCTTCAAAAATGATACCGTCTTATGCATCATGTTTACATTGCTATAACGAATCCCTTGCTTCCATGTTCTCGACCCTTTTTAGTTTTGAATAAGAAATGCGTTTTCATTAATAGGGCAGGTGGGGGATGTTTCCAGTAGATATTTTGTTACTCATCATGTGATTGTTTCTTCGGGTAAATGGGCAAAGGATGAAAGCCAGTTTTCCATCAAAACTGGTGACCACTCATTTATCATGTTGGCGTTCTTCTGTGAGTGAACTTCACATTAATTTACAATAAATTTAGCGTATTTACTTTATATTCCACTCTCTAAATATAATTTAAGATTTTAAGAAAGATATGTATTTCCACATGTAGATTTCAAGAGCAATTTTTTTTACCAGATTTTATATAGGATTTCTCTTCATTTGAATACGTACGTGCAAAGATGTAGTTCAATTTGGCAATGATTCAACGAATCAGTCAACTGAATCACATTTAAGAAACTTTCGAGATTTGACCTCTGTACTGAGGACGAGTTTTTTTACTCAAATCATCAACTAGCATCTCCAGCTGTTTTTCAATGTTGTAATGAAGTTCATTCAGAAGTTGTTTTGTCTTTCAAAAAAAAAAAAATTTGACTGCGTGTTTCACAGTCTATGAAAACGTAAGCTGTTTTACACATCATATATTACTGAAAGATTCTGACTCCTACACAACTAGTACCATTGTCAATTTCAAACAGAATTATCTACAAAACTGGTACCATCATCAATTTTGAACAAAATGCATTTTGAGCCTTTTCTACCTTTTGCATTTAAACAATTACTCAAAACGAATGCACGTGTACATAAGAAATATGACCATTACCAAGGTTACTAGAACAGTTCCATACACGCACAAGAATAATTCGTATGCACCTCGCTCGATAATAAAATACCGATATAGCTATAACATAGACAATCAATTTTCAAAGCCACTGCATACGAGTTCTCAACTAACCGTCGACATATTTGAATTTTCACATTGGAAACACGCCCGTATTCGTGACACTGACTTTTCTATAGTCAGTACACGTGCAAAATCTATTATCTACTTTAAGCACAATACATGGTGAATTCCTGTTGCTTATACCTGGTTCTATATAAATCGGTCTCTAGTAAATAATGAATATCCTTACTAAATATTTCTGCTTGAGGTATGGGCACGAGTCAGAACTCGATCACCAAGCTGAAAACTCCCTTCCTTCGTATTTCTGTCATACCTTAATTTCATTTTCACTGAGTAAAAAGATAATTAGTTCTTTCTATTTTACAACCATTAGACATCTTCTATTTTAAAACAGAGATATATTCAACTAGACTAATATCTGAATAGTAATTTTAAAGAAGTTTATGTTGTAATAACCTAATCCTCCCCGGACAGTATGTCCAGAAACCAGTTCAAAAGGAATAAAAAGCAATGATTGTTTAACTGATTCCGAAACAGCAAAACAACTAAAGAAAGCACATACAACAAATGTGCAAATCAGCTGCTTAGTCTTCTTACACCAATATCTAGGGAAACGCGAATCTGCTTTGTCATCATTGTGTCATCAATATTAATTCAAAAAAACCAAAAAAAACATAACAACAAAAGAAAATACAGGAAAACAACATCTGTGCTATGATTTTCTTTCATTTAATTCACCAGTTTTATATTTGCATTGATGTTATGATTTTACATGTATGTTCTGCGATTTCCCTTGTTTCACCATAATTAAGGACATTGCACACGATCTACCATAAGGCATAGTATTTAAGCAAAAGCCATCTAGGCAATCAGACAACTGTAGCTCTGTACTGAGATAATCACACACGATGATATGAAGTAGCAATGACCCAAATATTTTTATTTGTTTGAAAGTTTCGCTCCACAGTTTCGTATTTCGAACGTGGTCAGCTTTATGAAAATAAAAGAATATCCCAGGTTTATCTCAATGGGTATCCTGGTAATTTCATATCGACCAAATATATCTCTGGCATCATTAGAATAATGTTTACCTCCTTTTATTTTCTAACATCATTTATAAGTGTTGTTTTGTGGTATAGAGTGCACATTATGCACTTTCATGATAAGTGTATTTCTCAAAATAAAACAAAATGGAAAGTTATATTAGAATCGGACTTTCAAATAAAGACCTTAGTTATATTGTTAAGCCGAACAATAATCACACTGCCCTAAGAAACGGCCGTCTAACTAATAATGAAATTCATTTGAACAATCAGATAAGAAAAGATTGTTAACTAGCTTGTTACAATTTCATTTTACATGTTCTCGCCGCTAGACGACATAGTTCTCGTTAATTGACAATCGCCGAACTAATATTGGAAATGAGGATAAAACAATCTAGTCAGTCAGGAAACTCCAACTTGGGTGATATGAAAAATCGACACACGCCTCTAAAACTAAAACAAAATCTGAAGCGCATTTGGCGTTTGTAAGTAGAATGGGGTTCATCATCGATGATGTAATATTGTTAGTTTAGTTCAGATGAACTCTCCAAAAAAAAATGTTTTTCTATTTAGTCATCATTTAGGTACGGATAGACTGGAACAAAAAACTTTAGGTAAAGAAATTTTCAGGAGAGACAAAACGCGCCCAACAGCTACCTCGAACAACGAAATTTTCGTGATGCTAATCCGTTTGGTGTCCCATAGCAACGCACGGAATACAATCTAATTCCCATAATTGATCAGAAACAATCTAGCTCTTTTACAATGCTTGCGTTGGCAACAAGTAACGACTACGACAGTGATATTAGCGGAAAATGGGGTGCTTTGAAGGATGTTTCAGGGGCATTGGAAAATCGGACAGTACCAAAAAATGGAGATTCAAGACATAAATGTTAGCATTACTATCGCGGTTCCTTCGAAGGACGCAATGGATGAAGAAATGTATTCGCAAAAATGCAGACAATAAAAAGCACTACAAAATTTAAAAATAAGCAACCAACAAACAAAAACATCAACATTAACAACAGTGGGAGATGACAATATAGCGATTGAATGGAATTCAGTGGAAGAGACAACACAACACCCTATTCCCATGGCAGAGGTTCCAGGTTTAACGGAGGACAACAGAAGGTACTTTAAGTACGATGGGAGAACGGGAAGAGTCTCCTATACGCCAGCATTTATTAAATGAAAAAAAAATATGATCTCGTTGTCAAAATATTGGTTTTAATTTTATGTTATCTGGACAATTATTTATCCACTATTAAAAACAGCGCAGCCTTCCTCTGCTCGCCTCCACGCCTGACGGCACAAATAAAAGCCAATTGTAATTTATGTTAATGAAACGTGTCTCCAGGTATCATATCTGGGAATGTAATTATTTAAAATTGGCTCAACATTGACTTTGTGAAGATCTGAATATTGATCTTCATAGACCATGGTGTTTGGGCGTGGTAAATGGTGTAAATAATATATTTTATTCTATACGCTGCAAATGAATTCGAAGTCGCTGTTAGGACTATATACGTCGAATATCTACAGCAATATAAGCAATATGACACATGTATACATCTCGTGGTATATCAGTGATACGGCGTAGACACTATACATATATTCTATATTTATACCACATAGATTAAAAATAACAATGCTTTTAATTTTTTGTACCAACCGTGTGTTATATTAAATTGTGATCCGCTTATTCCATATTAATATTCATATATAACATTGCTTCAGCTGTATGTTATAACTTATATAGATCAATGATGAATTTCTTCTTACTAATCATTAGCGATGAAACAAAATAACGATACAAAATTAATATTTAAAAATATGAAGTTTTCCAGTTGTAATTATCGAAAAGACGATATGTTCGAAATATTTAATCAAGGTTCAAAACCCATGACATTGCTCATGGAATTCGAACTTGAAAAGCTAAGAAATTCGATTTTGAGGAAATTCAGGATTCTTTTTTGCCATTCTTATTACCACCAGCTAAAGCCTTATTACACAGTCACTTGCATTTTGAGGAAATTCAGGAGTCTTTTTTGCCATTCTTTTTACCAACTAAAGCCTTATTATACACTGTCACTTGCATGATATTTGTAAGGACCTAGCAATTTTATAACTTGTCTGACGTCTATCGCTATCCTAAATCCGAAACATTGTATTAAGAAACAACGTGGAATGTGGTAAAACAGCTGCTTTGTGGCGGTCCATGAAACATCTGCTTTAGTTCATTCAGAAACAAATTTAATTAACCAAAATGTAGAGCGTCTACTGCTAAGAGTGTACACGATTTGTTTACAAAGTAGTTCACAATACACTATTTGGTAAGCGTGTTGTGCACGTGAGATCAATATCAGAGTGTGCAATATCGTAAACTATTGAACCATTCTGACAATGTAAAGGTAACAGAAACAAACATGAGCATATAATAATATAAGGTATATTTCTTGGTTTCGGGGCACACATATAGAGTGGTCTATTTAATGCTTGGGCAGAAGGGGTATTCTTAAACCTATAATGATGTTCCAATAATCGATTTTTTTTTCAAATACGAAAGCTCCCAAACCTCCTCCTTAATCTCACTTTCTTGGTAGCGCAGAAGACTATAACAAAAATTAACAAAAATTACGCTGTATTAATTCTTCCTTAACTCTCTCTCTCTCTCTCTCTCTCTCTCTCTCTCTCTCTCTCTCTCTCTCTCTCTCTCTCTCTCTCTCTCTCTCTCTCTCTCTCTCTCTCGTTAACATTCGCAGTATTATTAAAATCACAACATTTAAATCAGAAGAATTCCTACTGTCAACTTGAATATGGCGGTATCATTTATAAAATACCTTGTACAACTAAGTAGATACATTATCATTCACCTCTATATATTGTTTTCCACAATACATCTTACAACCCAAAAAGTCTAAGTTTATGAGCTTTATTTTAAAAACGTTTCAGCTATATGGACTTGGATTAAACACTTATTTAGTACATACAAATAATGTGAAATGAAATTAATTATCGGTAGGAAACATAGTTACGAATCGAAGTGAAGAATTAAGACTTATTTGCACAAGGTCTTGGAAGTCGATACGTGACAGGAAGCAAGGAAATGAAGTAGGGTATGATATAATGAGATATTCATTTTGACATCTGCATTCATTATTCTCTTTGCATATTCAAATCATTATTATTGATACACTACTCCATAACTGTATGGATATTGACTCACATATTAAAATAGTTTTGACAAAACTCTTTAACAATATTTGCAGTGTGTTCAGTTCCGACGCAGATTGCAAAGAATGATGGCAAAGAGAAGTCTGGCTACTGTGGGGAACCAATGATGTAGGTAAGTACAACGCAGTTAATATTTCTACCATGGTCAAAAATATAATATGGTTTAAATTTAAAACATGGTTATATCATGTCTGTAAATTTTTCATTCATAATAACATGAACATGTCCATACAGACCTAGCAATCAACTGTAATATACACATCTGAAGTAATATGCAGCTTACGGCAGTAGGCCATACAATAACAATTTTTTTAAATAGATAATTAACACCATGTTAATTGCAACTACATCTTAAAATGTGCTTAGTGCACTACTTAGCACCCCAACCATTCAGACTTTGCGCAAAGTCCTATTCTTGCTTCCTCTCTCTATCTGAATTTTTGCTTGTTATTGCTGTGATTTTTTTAAGTATAGTTTATGTTTGTTTTAAGATGCAAACAACAAAATACTTTAAACCAGGACAAACTCAGTATTTCATTGATGTCAGTAAGTTGAGTAACTGATCTTTGAATTACCAACAATTTACTGTTTGTGGACTGACACATAGTTTTAGGTAGGCTAATGTTTGTTGTCATGTAGCCTTCAGCACAATGCAGAATAATACATGCTTTATTTTTTTTTCTAAGAGCTACATCTGATCCCATAAGAGTCCACAAAACTAATTGTAGCTTCGACGATTGGCGAAAATTTGCCAGGCTGTTCTGACAGGGAGGTCACTACCCTAGAAGCGCTCAATCGTGAGTAGTTCAATGGTTAATGTGTTTAGCAGCCACCAAACAAAAATAGTACAAGAGAATTCCATGTGGAAGAAGTCACTCCGATAACTGATGACTGCTTAATGCAGATTGGTATAATTCATTTAACCGCTTGGTTGTATTCCTCATGATATGCAGGTTTATAACAGAAATTACTGTTTAACAGAATTTACTCGTTACTTTTATGCTTAAGTTAAAGTACATATTCATGACATTGGATTAAATTCAGTATGCTTAGCAACGTTAAATTCATTAAACATCCCTTCATATCTAAGTGTTCAGAATTTCATCAGCGAAGGTGGTTTTGCCATCATTTGATTTGTTGCATACGAAATCCACAAAATCAGAGCACTGATCCAGATAGAGGACGACGCGTTGCATGATGACTTGATTCATGGCAATGCTACCCTTGATCAGATTTGTAAGTGTAACTTCTCTTCTTTATGGAAATTCAGATTGTATCGTGAGTCACAGTCGTAATCGCGTTTGTGCTGTTTTTCCCATACTGTAACTCGTGTACCATATATTGATGAGAATATTATGTGACGGTTTCCTCACATTCTTTTATATTAACAACCACTTTTATAGTTTGTTCAGAGCATCTGTTTAATAACAAAACATTATTGGAGGATTTTCCATAACCACAAAATGTGACTTCAACCGAAGTAAACATGAATTAATAGATCGCACTGCATTTCAGCTTGACAAATGATCATGAACTTTTTACACTTTTAGCTAAAGCTGCTTGAATGAAGAGACTAAATTAACTACCTATGGTTGACAGCTAAACTGACAACCGAAAATTAAAAAGGTGAGTAAATGGATCTACAACAGGACAAATTTGCTCTTGGAAATTTTCTTTCAGATTATCAAATATAGATCTTACCCTAGTTATGAGGGGAGTGTTTGGTGCCTTCAACATTGAGATTTTGTTTTATTGGACCTCTCTGTTTCTATTTAAAGTCATATACTGTAACCAATAACATATACTTGGCTAGCTCTTCTTGAACTACCGTCAATAACAATACTTCCTATTGTTGTTGTCAGATTGAGGAACTGACACTACTTAAAAAGTGGGAGCCAACAAGAAAGAAGTTGGCTGAACATTCCAAATGTAAAGTGCTATGTTGGTTTTTCCAAGATTAACTCGAGATGTTAGAGTGGAAATAATCAGCAACACCTAATGTGGTGAACTTGGCGTTTGGGCAATAATCCTCCCAACACAGGTCAAGCAAGGATGGCAATTTTGTGGAATGCTTCCTTTTGTATTAATTAAGGTCTTAGCTAGAGAAGAAAATTGAAACCCTTCATTTTAGTTTCAATGATTTACGCACCATTAGTAATTACCATTTTCCACTAATCTAAATGGCATCCAGAGAATAGGCCCTCAGCATGAGCTTTTATGATTATCGAGTTTGGAGTTTGAATTTATTTCTCAAACTAAAACAAGATAGCAACAAGATAATATCAAGTATAATGCTGATAGCATGGCAAGTGGACTACACACTAACACAAGATCAGATGAAAGAAAATATTAGCTAAGATATTTCGGTTCATTTTAAAATTTATTATTGTTCCTACACTCCTGCAAAATTCCTAACAAATACATTTTTAGATTCCCT